>KZ505714.1:365138-417780 GCA_002844005.1 Limosa lapponica baueri
TATTAAAATAAATACACTGGAATTCATGTTTAATCTTAAAAAAAAAAAAAAAAAAAGAAAAAAAAAAGGAGATTCTGAATTTACTTTCCCTTATTACCCATAATTGTTGCCCCCGTATTACTGGAAGTTGGCTACATTTGTCTTTTCCCCAAAAAAAGAACATTACTGGTTTGGGTTTTGCCACCTCTATATTGCTACTATTTGATATGAAAACTTTGTAAGATCCACCTTTAGACAAAGTGACAGTAAACAAAGGCTTTAGTTAACAAAGTAAACTTTAGTAAACAAACTTCAGTAAACAAAAGCTTTGATAGGCTTTAGTTTCAAGCTACATCCTTACGTAAACAGCAATTTAGATTTGTACGATTCTATGAAGACTGGGAGTACATAAACATGAAGTGCTTTTCGTTTGTTCCATAACCAGCAAAACCTGAACACAATAAAGCAGTGTGCATAAGAGTGAATCCTTCAAATATCAACTACATTCCAATAAATTCCTGTCAGCGACAGGTTTTTTTACATTTTAGGGCACACAGTAGCACATTGTAGGGTGTCTCTTTACTTGTTTGCACTAAACTGTATTAACAATCTGTAAACAACAATATCATGGAGCAGGGATGGCTCTGGCATCATACCTTTTTTCTTCAATCATGTAATAATTCCATGTCTCTTCCTCCAAGATAATGTTTTTCTACAGAGCACAAAGTGCTTCCTAACGATGGGTCTTTTCAAGAGGAAACTCTACAGACTAAATGGACACAGTATAAGCATTACTTGCAACAGATACTGTTAAATAGCTTGTGTTCTGCATGTTTATCTTCCTGAATTAATTCTGTAGGCCTTAAACAAAATTAATTCTCTTTATAGAAGACTTTCTTTGTGTTAATAGTCCTTTTGTTGACAGCTCTGATAGTGATAGGTGAATGCAATATCTTTAAAAAAACCCACAAAACCAAAAACCAAGCATAAAAATGTGGTGTTTCCAGTTTAATTCTAAGGTATGTAGAATAATTGCCAACCAATTCAACTACAGTCATCCTATCCCACCGTATCGTACTCTTGCACTTGACAGGCACCTCTGCTATGATATTAATTTTGCAGATTTGACATGAGTTTTGCATATTGACATATAACCCTTACATCTAATTAGTGTTTAAATAAATAAATAAATACAAAACTGCAAACTAAAAAAACCCAACATGACAATTCTTTATGTAATTATTTCAGACATGTCCAGTCAGAAGTTGATTTAGATTTAAATTTAGATTTATAGGGGCAGAAAGGGGCTGAGGGAGGTAGTATCCCTTTCATATCATCACTCCAGTGTGGTGCCGGGTGAGGTGTCTGGAGGCGACAGAGGCCCTCAGGCCTCCTCAGTGGGAGTAACATTTGACAGACACTTTTAATTTCTTCATTGCAATTCAAGGAGGCATTGCTGTTTCCTAGGTGTAACTTTGGGAATGCTTCAGGGATCAGAAAGTGTTGTTGTTGTTAAAGTGAATCCTTTATATGTTTTACCATCATCTGCTTAAGAATATCATCACTAAGCTGAGACTTGCCATTGCAATAAAGATGAATGCCACTCTTTAGAGAATGTTTCAAAATAAATGGATTATATTAACTCATGTACAATTCCCCTCTCTCTCTGATTACTTTTAATTTGTACATTCATAAAGCCATGGATTACTAATAACAGCTATCAATCATTTTCCCTGAAACAGTTTGACACTAAGTACTAGAGATCACAGAGAGTTATAATGAAAACGCTGCTTGCAGATAGCATACAAACACAATTGCATTTCCCCCTCAAGGATTTAATAAAGAATACTATCAGCTTACACACTATCTCATTTCCCCAAAATGGAGTGAAACAGCCTTTGAGCACAAACAGAAGAGCCCACTGGTGTTCCCTGATGAATTCCTGCAAGCTGTATGCATCACTGCTTTCCATCAGTCCACTTATGCCCGTATGTTTGCCTGACATCCCATGTCACACACAATGAAAGAAAATAATTCCAAGGACCAACATATACCTTGTTTCAATTCCAACAGAAAGGCCACTGATGTTTTTATATTATTAATTACAATATATTTGAAAGAAAAGAAAGTTGGATACTATGACTGTACTAACAAACTCAGTCCAAAGGGAGAGTTTTTTATGAGATCTGCAGTACCAAGGCATACTAGGCTACAGGTAGACAACTTTGGGTGGTCTCCCACCAAAATCCTTTGAATAACAGGCTCCTTATGAGCTGCATGTAATTTATGACTGAAGAAAACTACACAGGAGAATATAAGTGGCCCTGAGCATCTGCCACAGGAACATTATGAAAATCCAGACACCTGGAACTGCAACAGTCACACTCACACTGCATTTTTTAGAGCTGAATTGTGCTAAAATTGCTTGTTGTTTCCTTTCTTTTACTGTTTTTTCCTTCCCTTAGTGACCCTGCCCCTTTTACAAAGACCTCAGCTGTCGTTACCTCTTCAAGCATGTAAATTCCACCAAGAAACAAAACCTAAATTAAATGCCATACAACTCTGAAGTGCAAATTCATAGCCTGGACGTCAGAGGATGCAGCCAGTTCAGTTCTCCTTCTCCAGGCACAAGTCTGGGACATTTTTACTTTCATAGCCACATTTTCTTTCATAGACTGAAAGACAGACAGACAGGACACATTCTTCCTCTCCCCCTATATACTCCCTTCAGCGACCTAGCACAGACTAAGTGAGAAACAGGATACCCTTCCGTAAGGAAAACACTGGAAAAGCAGCAGTAAAGTAGGATGTCTCAGTTTCTTACCTCACTCAAAAAAAAAAAAAAGTTCATTAGTTAGCAATTATGTATTCTCAGTGGTGGAGTAACGATGCGAGCGAGCTAACAGGCTACAGCACAGTTTAAAACTAAACAGCTGGAATATTTATTGGGTTAATCAGGTCAAAGCAGCCTGCCACCCAGAACTTCATTAAATGTCATCTTTGCTATTAAAAACAAATCCTAACTTGACTGGAGGGAGTGGGGGGATGTCTCCAGCACGGGCAGAAGCAGCAACCTACTCTGTGTGCTGAGTTTCTGTGTGTGAGATATATAGTCAGCATTTCTAATGAATATGCTTGGAGTGGCTGGAATATTATGATTTATAGCACCTTCCCACTCTCTATCATAGCATTTTATTAGATGGATGGGAAGCCAGTAGTAATGAGGTTAGGAATGAGAAAACATCCATCAAGCTTGGCTACATCTTCTCAGGAAAGACAACACACTATCTCGTATGTCACAGGCAGTGATCTAGGTCACGATGGTATAAAATGCGTGATTAAAACCAAGCATTTGACACTGGATAATAGGCACCTAGTTAAAAAATAGCTCTAGTGTTCCTGACTTTTAATTAAACCCAACTCATAAATATGCACTGTGGTAAATATACTACAGAATGGGTCTTGTTTATATTCCACCACATAACAATTACCTCCAGAACGAACGCTTTATTTCACTACATGTTGTTATTAGGCAAGAGACAGTCTAAAATACAAATATTAAGCCAGTGATGTTAGGCGGGCACACAATGATCCCATCCACTTCAATTGCTCATTCGCCTTCTCATGCTTGCTACTGCAGTTATCAATCTAAAATAATGCACCCTTAATCATTTTTAGCAATCTTTCAAGGCACCTTTGATTGCCTCAGTAATAACAGAGAGAGAGGGGGGCTCTTAAACATGGAATAGTAGTGCTCTGTAAATCTATCGCTTTAACGGGTTTATTCTTTTCTGTGTGGCTCGTTTATGGAAGATTTTTTTTTTTTACGTGGCTTTGAATAATGTAAAGCTGACAAATTTGTGTACAGAAGCCACAGACAGTATGTAGGCACTTGTTCAGCAAGATATTTAACTGTGTGCCTGACTTAAGCGCCTGAGTCATCTCACGGAGGTTAACAGTCAATTACCCATTGATTGCTAACTCAACAATTGATCAATAAAGGAGTAATCCAGTTCCCTCATGGCTTCAAGAGGCAACATCCTAGTGCTGAAGCTAAAGGCATTGGGGTCAAGTTCTGTGTGTCAGGGAATTCTTGCTGCAATGAAGGCAATGGGAGGTTTTCGATGCCAGGGGTGACAGGGCAGCAGGATATGGAGCTAGCTGCACTATAGCTGCTCAGGGTTTCATCCAGTGGGATGCCTGATGAGGCAGAGCCCTCTGTTCTTTTTGGTTTATGTCCAGGTGGAGGTTAAAGATCCAAAGGCATTTATTTCTACTTAGAGGGGGAAATAGCAAAAGGTAAGTGTTTTTTGTTTTTAAGGAGATTATGCTGATCCACTAAATGAGGTACATCAATATCTGCTTAGTTGTGAGCAGGAAACAATCATGGGCCTGATGGATGTGCTAGACTGGGTAAGTACTTTGACTTAATCTCTTCACTGTTTTCCATTGTAAATGAAATTAGGTTTATCATATCAGATCCATAGAGTTATCAAAAAATATTTACATGGATGTTGAGATAAAAAGACATGCATAGAAGGGGGAAAAACTCACACAAAATATAATTTGATTTTTTTTCCAGCTCTTCAGAAACACATTGAATATTTTGTTTTTAAAACTTCACAGGCAGAAAAAATGTCATTTTATAATGGTGACACATCTTGGTAAACATGGTGAGTTTTCTAGTGGGACTGATTCATTGAATTTTATAATTTGCCCAGAAGACTTGTAAATTTGTGACTTCTGCAGTAAAATGCTATTTTTCTCCTCTAGGGAGACCTTTGAAACATTTGCCAGCACCCCTCAGGGAGCTGAATATTCGTGTGATGCTGTTTCTGTTTCCGCCTGCTACACTGAAAGATGCCTATAAATACACACAATATGTTTCAAAGGTAACTTTTGTGTATAATCAATTACTGTATTTGTTGGAGGGCTTTCTTATAGGCAGGGGAAGAGGAAATGGCCTTTCTTATTTTCAGAGTAAAGACAGATGGATTTATAGTAAGATAGTATTTCAAAGAAAACCTGTTAGGCTGCTTCAGAATAATAAGGATGATTTCTATAGAAGCTGTTGCACCAATATAAAGTACTAATTTTTCCTATGATGTCTGGTAAGAGGAGTACATGCAGAGTTTCATCCTAAACAATAATCCAAAAGAATACATTAAGATTCCCTGACCTAATTCACATTATTAGTGTTCTGCCAGTGCATAGTCCTAACATAACCTTTTCCAGTATCATCCATTTAAGCAATTTGTCTTCTTTCTTGTATCCTTACTTCATGTTCATTTAGAAGGTTAAAATATTTTCATTAGTTTCAGCAATCATTGAAGTTATATTGGATGGAAACGGTAGCATCAGCAATCAAGCTCTCTCTGTCATATGTTGTGGTGAAATATATGGTATATTTAACAGCTTCCTATTTACAATGAATTTTAATAACAGGACTAATTTGCCTCAACAGAAAAGATAAACTTCAGTGTTAATAAAAGGTGGGCTGTGGTGCCATCCAAGTGCACCCCTAAGGCTTTGGTATAAAACCAGAATAGTTTCTTGGATGAAACAAATACTGTGCAAATAGACCATGGTCTGCCTACTTGCAGTCATCATGGTCCTTGCAGAAAGAGATTTGTTATGCTGGATTTTATTATGCATCCGTTTTTCAGAGGAATAAATTATATGCTTCTTTTGCTGTGTTAATATTGCAGGAGACCATGACGGCTGTTATACACTCCCTAGGAAACACATTTTATACAGTGCCAATTAAGCAGGAGGTGAGAATGTTGGCAAGAGGATTTCAGTATCTCAGCTAAAGGTCAATATGGCTACCAACCAGCCAACATTTATTTACTAATGGATTGTATAGTCAGCACTGGGTTGGAGTCCAACTTCTGCTAAGAGAATTGAATATACGGTCTTCTGAATGAGAGCAGGTGCTATCAAAGGAACCGTCCTAGTATTTAGGAGACAGCTTGAAATAGCTATAAAGCATGTCCATGTCCTCATATGACCAAGCTAGCTTTTCTACTTCTTTTTTCTTTTTTCTCAATAGTGTTAATGTTTCAACACTGAACTAGCAGAATGTATATATTGACTCTTTGTCATTAACACTGTACTTAAACTTCACTAGTAATGTTAGCTTCTCCACTCCCTCTCCTTTTTACAAATGGCAAGAAATTCTAACCCTGACCAAAAACTATAGCAGGTCAGGTAGCTCAGGCACCTTCTAGCATCCAAGGAAAAAGATTATTTCTTTTTAAGGTGATTCAGAAAACAACTGCCAATTTAAATTTTATCTGATATAATTATTGCTTCTCAGTGTTCAAATGGGATATTCACTTAGCTTTCTTCACATACTGCCATGGAAGAACTATTGAGACTTGATTGCTGACTTCATAAATGCCAAGAAAGGCTCTGAATTAACAAGGTGAGGTCTGGAATCATCTTTAATTTAAGGCTAAAAACTGATGTTGGATGAAATGGAATGGAGAGGCACTTTAGCTTTTAGGAGAGAACATATAAATAGATGTTCACTTATTTTCTTACATTCCAGTAGAAATACTGATACCCTGCTCTCTGTAAATTTGGCCACCACTGAAAAACAAACGATATCAAGACTTTTCTGCAAATTAATTTCAGTAGACAGAAGGTCTCACCAATGTTGCACACAATGAAACTCCTGTCCCTTTGTAGGCTGAGATGCAAACTGATCTGTGTCCTCCTTACCCACTCTTGCTTTTAACTTGTCTCTGCCCCTTCTGAACTCTGCACATTTAGACAGTCTTTGTTCATTAGATAGAACTCCTTGCCATTCAGCACTTGCAAAATTAATAGTAATCTTGTCCTTCACAATCATTCCGAAATTCTTCACAGTCGGCAAGAAAAAACTTCAAGAGTGTCATTTCTCCCCACATACCAAAGGCATAGATGAGAGAATTCATTCTTTGAATTCATCTGTCCTGGAAGTCACCCCCCCACATTAAAGTTTCTAAATCCACACAAATTCATGCAGTTTTTCAAAGGAAACACATATTTCTTTGCTATTTAATTTTACTATTAACAGGGCAGAAACCAAAACTTTCAATTTTTCACACAAGCCAGGAAAGAGAAATCATTTCATATTTGCATATATCCTTGTATCTGCTCAGTGACAATGATATTTTTTCTCCTTTTATCATTGCTAATACAAGAACATAATTTTTTCTCAGCAGCCGCTGACACTTTGAAGACAGGTCTGTCATATGACTTGCCTGTGTCAGCTGCAGGTGTTCCTATTTCACTAGATCACATGGTTTCCCAGAATTTCCAAGATATTCTGTTTTATTAGAAAATTTCAAATCAGCTCTGATGATGACCCTTACTTTTATCACACATATTACATGATATGGTGTCAATCTTAGCTTTTTGGAAATCACTTATTTAAATAAAGTGATAGTTCTTGCCAAGCTTACTTGTGGCTTGGACCTAGGTCCTATCCAAGAAAATAACTTCATGGTTGCCTGTCTCCACCAACATAGTTTTCACTGATATCTTCAAGTTTTGAAGCATGAAGCATCCAAGCAGTGAAGAAAATTAAATTTTCTAGTTATTCACAAGTGGAAACTTTGTGCGTCCCTGGAATGAGTCTACAACAGGGCAGCATGCAAAAACAGTGCATGAGGGCTCTTTAGCTTACTCAAAGCATCATGTGTGCCAAGGAGTTCCCAGTACACAAGCAGAAGGAGCTGTGCTTCTAAAGACCATTGCATATGTGTTCTTGACTGCTTATCTCTCTGACTGGGTGCCTCTTTTCTCTGTCTTTGTGAGACAATAGATAAAAGCAGCAGCTAAGTACAATTACCAAGGCTTTGCTCAATTTGTGACTGCCAGCAAAAAAAAGTGGAGAGGACAAAGCAGTCCACTGAATATTAATTCTATATTGAATACTAGCACCAAAGCATTGATTTTTAACTGATTCTTATATTCCTGTTTTAGGCATTAAATGTGCAACTCTTTTACAGAGCTCTACATTTATGTTCCAGGATGTGAGCTTGTATCTACAGACACAATATAATACTTAACACCTAATGATACTTGGACAACGGCCTGCCTATAAAAGTGCTTCCTGAGAGAGAGCTGAGTAGTTCCTACAAGTGCACAGTTCTTCACAGTGTGATGCCCTTTGTTAAGTATGGAGACTGATCATCATTAGTATGACGAAGGTATAAAAGGAATGTTTGAAATTCTCAGTCTGTACTTGGTCTGATCATAACAAAGCCATCAACCAGCCCCAGTCATTAGAAGCAGGTATTTTGGTATTCTGAATTTGCAGTAGCCAAGTCTTACTTACATCACTAAGACAGAGTTAACTGACAGCTTTTCCACCCTGCAGACTGCAATAAATTCTTCTGGAGACCTCCTGTGAGCCCCCTAATACTGAAAGTACAGTCTTGCAATGTATAAACTTTGAGAGTCCTAAAGACTAGATTAAGCATCCTTAACTTCTCCCCTTCCCCCCTACAAAAAAGTTGCTATCTTGATGGTGCACTAAGATCAATGTGAGAGGGAATCTGTACTTGTACAGATAAGAGTATTAAAAAGAAAAGTAGCCAAGGTAAGGGACATTTCTATCTGCAAGCCCTAAGGATATTTCAAGGAGAATGCCTCCTTACAGAGTGACATCACCATCAGCAAACAATATTAAGATTTTTGTTTTCATGATAATCTTTCGGCAAGAGACAAGAAGTAAGAGATAGGGCAGCATCTTCCTTGCAAGAAAACTAGGCTTCTCTAAGTGTCACTTTCCTAACAAGAGTCCCCACAGTGCCATTGTGTTTGCTTTCTTTGCATAGAAAAGCTAAACAGTGAGAACACTGGTGCATAAGCCCTTCAACTATTGAGATATTGAATTCTGATCTTTAATAAACCAACACTGATTTACTTCGCTGCTTCTGTTTGCTTAGTTAAGCTCCATAGGCATAGGAAAAGGCGCACATAATTTAATCAGATTGCTTTTTTCATTTGATTTTTATTAATGCAGCAAGCAGGCATTGAGCTCAGTGAATTCATTCAGTGCTCACCAGTAGAATACCCCTTCTCCCTCAGACTGTAAGCTTTAAACTACAGTGAAAAATTGCAAAAAAATAGAGGTGAGATGACGTGAGGTCTGTTTCAATGGGACAGGCTCTCCACTTTCAGTCTTGCGTTAAAAACATGCTTTGTGGAACAGAGAACAGAGCATTTAAAGGGAGCACTGGATTGTTCGCATTTAAGTGAAGCTGTGATAGACATGTCATTCTGTTTTCTCCTAGAAAAATCCCACCACTGTTGGACTCCAGGATATCTAGCTAGCTAGCTGTTTTATGCCATTCAGCATCCAGAACAGCCTGCTGTTCTTAGCATTCTCCTCCCATCTATCTAAATATAGTACTGTTAAGCTGTCACAACTGGAGACCTAGAGTTTTTCTTACTTTTCATGTTTTGCTGTTCACAGCAACGTTTGCCAAATCTTTCCCATTTATTTTAGGGTCAAACCTTCGAAAAGGCACTTGGACTCATTCCTCTGTACAGAACTGTCATGGTGATTTTAACAAACAACTTTAAAATAAAGCTGAGCATCATGTTAGGGTAATTCCAAACTGTGCCTGTCATAAGCTCTGAAGACACACTTTGTGTAGAGGAGGGCTGGTGAAAGTCTTGGAAATTTCCATTGGCTGTTTTCCCAGCACCTAACATTGTTTCTCCTGTTGTTATTGCACCTCTATCATATTTGATTACATTCCATTTTGTAATGTAAAGACTGAATTGACACACACATAAATGTTATGAATATAGTTCTAATATATTTTTAAAAGTCTTAACCTCTCAGGAGCATCTGCATGATTCTATTTTCAATTACAATGTTACAGTGTTTGCCTTCATCAAGGGATAAGCAGCGTGACCATGTTTTCCTTTATCCTCAAAAGAACACACGAAGCAGTGATGTTAATTGTCAAAATTATACTTTGTGACAGTAAATTTTTACCTTAATGAAGAATCTCACAGGACAAGACACGGAAAGAAGAGGAAATGTTATCTCTTTCTTGGTGCAGACTGTCCTGTATCAGAAAAAATTGTTTGGAAAGTGGCATTAGTATTACTTGGACAACAGAAATTACTTTTCAAATAAAACATGGACCTTTCTCCCAGGCTAGTTGCCATTTCAAAACTCCTAACTATGTTCAGAAACAAATACATCTTAAGTATATTCTTTAGCACATTTAAGTCAATCAGAGTTAAAAGTGGGTTAGTTTGTGCTACATTTGTGCTAGAGTTGCAGGATGACACATTTGCACATCTCTCAAAGGTTTTTGACGCTGGTCATGAACATATTTTATTCTTAGGTCTATATCTATATATCTCTATATAGAGATAGTTATATTGCTACCCTCTTCTTATGACAGGCCTCTGCTTACTTTTCAATCCATAACCATTCTATCTAAAATTATTTGTGTGCATGTGGCATCCAGGTTGCTGGGATTTGGAGAGAAGGAGTATTTAAAGAAACACTTCACTTTGGTCTATCTCCATGATCAACTCCTAAGTACTGAATGACAAGTAGACAGGATAAATAAAGGGAAACATACATATTCATAATCACATAAGCAGCCAAACATTTTTAGCCACAACTTTCAAACTTGGGGGCAAAAGAAAAATCAACCTAATGAATAATATCCCACTACTTAGAAATTCTGAGCTCCTAGAGACCCACAAAATCCTTTACATTAATCTGGTTTTATAAGACTTTTCTTATGAGTTTCAAATCAAAATGTTTAATATTTCCTGAAACATTAATAGACCTTTAAGTCTTTTTAAGTTACTACGTAACTCACCCAGCCAATAAATTATTTTTATTTTAGTTCATAAAGTTAGTAATTCCTTAATATTATAGGCCCATTATCTACACCAAGATTTCAGCATTTCAACATAACAGAGAGAATGTCTGGACATTTTCTGATGTGTTTTTAGCATAAGTCACCTTGGAAGAGCTTCTGTGTTCTAAGCCAATAATTTCAGAGACAAAGCTACCATACCTGTCCGTTATTTTAAATGAACATCAAAAAACCTACTTCCACTTCCTTAAAGTACACTGAAAGAAAGAAATAGAGCAGGGATGCAAGAACTTTCACAACAAGGACCAACACTGAACTTAATTTTTCTCAGTTCATTGATATGTAGCACCTATGCTACATAATGTGGTAGCATTCTCCCACAGAGCTTCTGAAATACCTCTCCACATGGAGACAGCTATATTGAAAATATGATATTGGGCTGATTTTCATCTCAAAGCTTCAGTTTCTTGAGTTTTTACCTATGAAAGTAGTAGATGGGTTCTGTTAAATCTCTAAGTTTTATAGTTTAATTTCACATCAACCCAGCAATAAAAGAGGGAGTTTTAAAAGGAATATTTGTGGAAGGTTGTACAGTGAATAGAACTCCAGAAGTACTCAGTGCATGCTATAATATATAATCAAATAAAAAAATTAATTAAGCATTCTAAATTCACTTTTTAGTCCATTGTTTTGTTTGACTTGCCACAAAACCATATACAGAAAAGAAAATAGTT
This sequence comes from Limosa lapponica baueri, assembly GCA_002844005.1. Classification (NCBI taxonomy): domain Eukaryota; kingdom Metazoa; phylum Chordata; class Aves; order Charadriiformes; family Scolopacidae; genus Limosa; species Limosa lapponica. Next base: position 376,702 of record KZ505714.1, read on the forward strand.
ATCTTGAAACATCTGCAGAAGCTTGTTTCTTCATGAAATAAGCTTGTCATGAAACTAGAATGTTATCTGTCATAGCAAACAAACTGTCACTCCCTTCTGGCAAATGGTTCAGTCTTTGGTCTGCTTGTCTGCCCACCTGATGAGATTGCAGAATATTGCTACAATGATGGGCCACTCATATTCAAAATCTTGTCTCTAAGGGTCCTCGCCCAATTTACACTCAAAACTTTTACTGCTCCCCCCAGATGAAATTCAGATTCCTAAGGATAAATATTCAAAGTGAGTGTTTTCTGGATGTTCTGAACAGTGTAATATGAAGTCTATTGGCATTCCGCTTTTACATGCTGGAAGCAGATCTTAGCAGAATGCATGTGATACTGGAAGAATCTTGTCAGCCAAGTTCTGAAACAAAGATGCAGGAAATACTTCTCATGCAACTCCTTCAACTCTTAATTCCTCCAAGAAGTGACCATCACACTAGCTTACAGATTTCAAACAGACATATTTGCCTAAAAATGTTTCAGGTTTTGCTTATGTATAACATTCAAGAGAGGGGAACATAATGTGTTAACTATTTGTAGGAAGGTCTGCAAAATAGCATTTTTTAAAATAAAGTGCCCACCACATTTTCAGATAACTCAATATTTCCTACTAAATATTTTCAAACATACATGCAGATATCCGTATGAAGATTCCATCCTGGGGCCAAATTGGATGTTACAGTAAATACATGGTATCTGTTTTTTATGACTATGTTCAAAGTTATTTTGATAAAACTGTTTCTGGTTCTTTGTTTTAAAAAAATACAGATCAAAAATTATCCGCTAAACTCAGTTTATTTTAATCATAAGAAACCATGCTACACACTTAAATTCTCAGTCTTTAATCCTCCATTCCCTATGCAGCATCCATGTGCAGCCTCTCAATCTGCAATTCTGAGACATAATCCCGTACAAGTACAGTATTAAGTTCCATGGTAAACCTGCCAGAGGAGGGCAAAAAGGATTAGACTGCTGCAGTTTAACAAAGATTCAATGAATGTGTCATTTTAGCATCTGCCAGGTTTTGACATGAATAGTTACTTGCAATCTAAATGTATTACTTATCTAAGTATTAATTACCTACTGAGAAAAAAAAAAAAAAGTTATCCCACAGGAGTAGCCTGAATTTTACAGTATGGTCATTTGTAAGTAAATTTGCAAAGCTATGCATAGGGAGCTAAAGATAAACCCTATTAGTGAATAAATGGATTTGCACATTTTATACTTGCATACAGCTTGGAAAACGTACATTTTCATGTCTTAGCCTGAAGATCCAAGGGCTTCTTTAGAGCTGCTGTCTGCTAGTACCTGAAAAAGATGCTAAATATTCCTGTTGTCTGTACAATATGGTCCAATGTTTAGAGCAAAACTATGTATATGGTAAAAAATGCCAAAACTGAGACTCCATCAGGTCTTTTTAGCTAAAGGCCATGTAGAAGATACAACTGAGGCACAAAATAAAGTTAGAAGAGGACGAAGTTAAGGGTGCTTTAAAATACTAGTAGAAAACAGGTTACTCGAGAAAAAAAAATGAAGTTTCCCTGTTTTTCAGACATTTACGTATTCCTGAAAGACTTTTTTTTAATCACCTGTTTTCCTCCTTTTCCATTTCTTTCACTTCTTGCATTTGGAATTTTAAGCTTATTATCTGTTCCATTGTCTCAGCATCATTTCCCATTTGTCTCCTTCATGCATATGCATTTTTGCTTTCCTATAGCTTCTGTCTTCAGTGTCAGAACTGTGTCTTAGGATTTCACTGACGAAGTTTTCGCAATTAGCTGTTAATTTTTCTTTTACAAACTTTTTTTCCACTATTCTTTTCCAAACTTTGCTCTGCCAAAAATCTTCATTTCTCTTTCCTCCATGGGACCTATGAGTATTTTTACCTATGAGTATTTTTAAACCATGTCATCATTCCTCTAGCCAAGATCTAGCTCTCTACACATTGCAACTAAAACAGTGCTATTCATTTACATCAGCTCTCTCTTTCTCAGGTTATGTTCATGATCCTTCTGCTCTGTCGAACAAGCCCAGCTCTTTCTTCATCCAATGCCATCCGTGCGATGGATGCATTGTAAAGTCCTTTTATGTCAGTGGTCCTTCTTTCAAATGAATATAAGTCCTTTATTTTTCTCCCTAATGTCAATACTAGTTCCCTCTTTCACCCTCAGCCTCTCTTTAGCACTACTGTCCGCACTTCAGCCCTTTCTCCCAATGATCTTTCACTCAAGCTTCTACCCTCTACCCCTCTTCAAAACAGTGATATATTATTAGCCTCTCTGTTTCTCATTCTCTCACTCTCATTCAGTCCTCTGCAAGTTAGTTTTTAGCTTTCCTCATCAGTGAAAAGACTCTCACTAACGACATTTTACAGAGCTATGGTAAATAATTTAGGGACAATGTTAATAATGCACAGGAAAGGAGGAGAGAAATTAAGAGACACAGGAAAGGAGAACTCTTCAGAAGAGAACCGCAACAAGATTGAGAGATACAAATACATTTTTCCTTATTATATGTTCTCCAGAGAAAAAGACTCGTATTCCAAGAGTGATATATAAAGGGAAGTAAGATGAAGTATGATTTTCAATAAATGAAGGACTGAGAAGTGGGAAAAGGTTCATAAATTGGATCAGGATAAAGTTACAGAGGAAGATCCTAAACAAAACCAAGTGGGCTTTTCTTTACTAGAGCTTGAAAAGAATGAAGAATGTCTAGCAGCATCAAGAAAGGGTTATGGTTTTGTAGTACTTAGGATAAGACAGGCAGCCAGAGATCATTATACACTTTGAGTGCTTCCTATTTTTTAAGTCAATACTTCTCTCAGATACCACACACACTTGAATTGACAGCAAAAGTAGTCTGGTTTTTCATCAATACAAATCGAAGCAGCTTGATTTAAAATGTGATGTTTCCAGTATTCCAGTTTCAAGTATTCAAAACCTGTGTATGATTCTGCTTGGAATCTGCTTCTGAGAGGGGCTAATGAAATACAAAATGGGTATGGACTGTTTTTGATAGCACAGGGACCATAAAGCAGAGCTGCCCAAGTACTTTCCAGAAAGTTTGATCAAAACCAACATGTTCTATGGAAAAACTTACTTTTCTGGAAGGAAACTGAAGTGATTTTCCATGAGAAAAATATTGAAACCACTGCTCTGGAAGTGAAAGTGAAGTTTTTAAGAACCTTCCACAAAAACTGAACTTAGATGCCTGGTCCTGAAAAGATGAAAGGCAAAAAGACTGAGTGAGCTGATTCAGTCTTTCACCATCAACGATGCCGGAAAATTACTGCCAATACCAATTTACCTACTGATTAGAGTTTTTCAGGTGACCAGCCAGAAAATCAAGTAGATTTTTTCTCCCAGAATAATAATTTTACTTAAAATCCCTTTCCACCAAAAATTTAATAGTTCTGACTTTCTGGCCAAGGGCTAGTATTAATTTTCCACACGTCTCTTCTTAAAAACAAAAAAAAAAAAAGAAAAAAACAACAACAAAAAAAGAGGTAATCATTACAGTTTTCAGCCTTCTAGAGATCGCAGTGTTTCTTTTGTAGTATAGCAAGTGGGTTAAAAAAAAAAAAAAAGCAGGATGCTTATCAACTGTTTGGTTTAAATTACCTCCAAATAAAATAGGAACAAGAGTCTTTCCCAGCCTCAGCAAATGAAAGCCAGTGAAAATCCGTATCCTTCTTGTTAGCTACAAATAAAAACATATGCAGCAATAATATGATTTGCCATACATCCCAAATTACTGTCTCTGTTTTCCCATGCACACAGGAGGAAAACTAAAAACATGAACTATCCTTAACAAGGGTTCTTTTTTTGTATAGAAATCTTTGGTTCAAATTTAGGCTTTTTGCCCTCTCTCCCTTATTCCCCAAGGTATATCCCCAAGGTATATATGACATACTGTGTCACATGTGAACTCATGACATGTGATGTGAAATTACTTAGTCCCTTGATGTGACAGCTGGCTAGCTCGGAAAATAAGCTTTGTCTCAGATACTTCAACCTAACCAAGTTACATAAAAAGCAAACATTTTATGTAGTCTTGTGAGGTGGAGGGAATGGTAAGGAAGTGCTTGATTGTATTGACAAAATTTTGAATGTTATGTTTCCTGCTGAAGTGCCTTGTATATGGGCAGTCTGCAGGAATTTTATTACAGAAGAGAAGGTTTAATTCTGAAGTTTTTAACCACTTGCAGTTTTAATGGTTCTCTATAACCATATAGGTTATATAGATCCATTTTATATAAATATGTTGTATCAGGTTAATTACATTAAAGTACAAAACAAATCATTTAACTTTGTACACTTAGAAACTCTTATTTTACTTTAAATCAAGTTCACTTCAGTAAAGGATTGAATTGGCATTGCCTAAACCAATCCCAGTTTAAACCAATCCGTAAACATCTGTACAGACACACATGAAAACAAGAAATAAATATTGATGAAAATAAGAATGCAGAAAAACTCTAGCATATCTGTAGCACAAATTACCTAATGGGAGTCAAGAACACTCTTCTGTGAAGAATTTATCCTCTGAGCTGTATTGAAATCATGCAACTATTTTTTAGGAAATACATGAAATAATAAGGGACTTGAAATCCTTCAGCTATAGCTTTGTTCTATCAAGCGTTGAATCACCACTTTCTTTTTGCTTCCATTACTTCTTGCTTCGGGGATAGGGAACAGCCCCAGTCACACACACTGTTTTTCTTACTGTTGTATACTCTCAGCTTACTTGGTACTTATCTGTGTGCCAGGTAGCCTGTCTCCCATAACTTATATTCGTTAAGTGAGAGGACCGTCTAAAAAGCTTAGGGAAGTCCGGCCCTCTCTATCAACAGAACTGGGTGCCAAACTGATTGAGACTGCTTGGAGGTGATCTACAATTCCTTGTCTTTGTCATTAAAGAAATCAGAAAGATGTCTTAACTATAGCTCATAGGCTCTAAAATCCCTAGCCACTGATTGGGGAAACCAGAAGACAGTACTGCAGATAGTCTTATTTTTCTGTTTATCTGAAAATTTAACATTTCATTCTGGAAGCAAATCTTCTTATCACCTGTGGTGTAGTTCTTGTTGAAGCTTGAGCACAAGGTCTTTTTCACCTAAATCTTCTCTGAGTGAGCATATGCCTTCAACAGAAGATGACCTATGCTCCTTACCAGGGCTGTCTAACTGAAATTACTGAAATCAGCTAAACCACGTCAGCCAGCAGTGCAGACAGCATAACTCAATTTATTCCATCATGTTAAACCTTATCACTGGGAAACAATGAATTTAAACTTGGGCTACTAACAGAAGTTTGTTTTTCCTTCACCCCTCTACTAACCTGATCCAATTTAAGGCATTTTTTTTTTCTTTTACTTTTGGTGAAAGCAGTCAGCAGTAATGCAACCATACCACCTGGGAGCTTCTGTATCATCATGCGTCATCCCTGTCTCCCATATCACAGCTACGTGCTGCATTACCATAACAGAATCTACAGTTCCCTTAATAGCTCCATAAACCCACCAAAGGAAATGTAAAACCAGTTTTAATCCCATGGGAAATATTTTATTGCAATCTGTTCCCAGGTATAGTTCTGAGCTATCGCTAAGGAACGAGTCCAAATTAGCTTTGATTATTTTCCAGACCATATCATTAATGTATATTTCTGTACTTAGCTTACTCCTTTCTGACAAGCTGTTTTGTGGAAGAGTTTTTTAAAGCAGTTCTACAATAATCTTGATTATTTGAAAATTTTCTATGCATATGGTTTTTAAACACTTTATTTTAGGAAGTCAGTCATGAGAAGGGCAAATATAATAAGATTTTCTTAAGTTTTTAAACATTTTCAACTTTTATTGTCGTTTCATGCAATGGTTGAAACCATCATCTCATTCTTTGCTTGTGAATGCTTCAATCCCTATGAAAGTGACAGAGAGAAATGGGACTTCTTAGACCCACTTTGTCTGACACAGCTCCACTGGGTAGCTCTCTGAGCTGAGAAGTTTATTCTTTCGGCACTACAGCGTAATTAATATCCTTGTTTTGTGGCAAGTGTTGCTACTGCAGCTTTGCAAATAGCCTCTTTGCCTCTGAATAACACTTCATGGAAAGCAAGTCTGAATTTTGAAAAGGCTGAATTAGACTTAGCTTCCAGACAAAAGCACATGCTAGAGAAAGTGGGAGAAAATTGCTTTCTGAAGTCTACTTTAGTTCCCTCAAAGCATAGCAATTGAGTTAAACCTCGCTTCCAACCATGCTAAACTTCAGTGAAGCAGCTCTCTTCAGAAAATATTCAGCAGACCCATGTTGTCCAATACATCTTTTGTAAGAAGTATAGTCAACTTGCTACTATGTTACTTCAGTAGAAGCAAACTAATTTCTCCTAACAGAGAATTTATTCTAAGTTTATTCTAAACTTTGTCCATCTGCCAAGACAACACAAGTCCTTAACTACTGTGTGAACCTGCACAGAACAACCAAGAAAGCTTCTCTTGAAGCCAAATATTTCTGTCAAAACTTGCCTACCGCATGTCTAGATCAGCCAGAGTGCAACAAACTGGACTGTTGTGGGATATCGTGCTTTTTGTGAGGAGAATTGATGCGCAGAATGGGAGAGTCACAAAGGTCAGAATGGACCTCTGCTGGATTAATAACCTGAAAGACAGACAAAGATCTTACTGCTCTACAACTAATCTGAACACTAGCTATGATCAGTCCCACTGTTCCCCTAAGCTGCAGACTTGAACACACTAATGAGAGAAATAACACGTACAACAAACTTCAAACACCCACCCCTGGAGCAGAACAGGGACACAAAGTCAGGCTACGCTGCAGTCACTGGATTGATAAGAGCATATCCATTACCATCCTCAAGGAAACAAAAAGCTTCTTGTTTTCTTCCTCATGCAGGAAAAATGGGAGAATTTGAGTGGGGTGCTAACAGCAGTGTGCTGCCTCCAGCCTAGGGTAGCCACTGAATCACATCTAGGAAAAAAATCCTCATATAAAGAACAGACATTCTTATGATGTCACTAGCTTCCATATTAATACACACAACACTCAGGAATTTTTTTGTTTATATTCTAAGGTTTTGGTGTGAACTCATTGATTAACCCAGTAAATTTGCTAATGAATATTTTAATAACATTAATATGCTACATATGCAAATTGAGTCTACAGAGTGTCACCTGGAGAAGAACTACTTCAACGTTTGATTGATTTGTGATGCAAGTTTTGTTTTGCCACTCTTTCCCTTCCTCTGATAAGGCAGGTGTCTTTCCAGTAATAATCACATCCTCAGCCTAAGTCATCAGGAAGATGATTTCACACGGGCAGTGAAGGTTAAATATTTTTAAAATGCTAACAAAATGAATTTTTAAAAGCTTCAAAATAGCTTTGGATTCAGAAAGCTCTTGACAAACCATGGGCAGATTCCTTTAAGGAAAGATGCTCTTAAGTTATTCAGACTTCTCATTTGTCAGTTCAGAGATTTCTCTGTCTCCTCTGCCACATAGTCTGTATAATTTAAGGTGACTCACTGTACAGGAAAGTTCACCTTCCATTAAAATGTTTTCTTTAGTAAGCACTCTCTTGGAAGTGCTGTAGTGTAAACATGAGTGGCTACGAATACGAACATTTATTAAATAGTGCTGATGAATTTTTCAATACCTAAGGGACAGCAATTCACAGCTCAATCATTCAGGCCATTTTAAGTGCTTCACAGGACAATTCCACTACATCTTCTGTTAATATTTAATTGCCCATTTTATTCTGTTTACCTTTTTGGTTAATATATAATTTAAAGCCCTTCTACTAAAAAGGAGGGGGGAAAAAAGAGAACAACTGTTAGCCTGCTTTTAACAAATCTCTGGTGAGAGCTTTTCCTTCATTTAAAATTCATTGCAAAGAATTTTTATTTAATATCAGTAACACAAACCCCGGTATTAAAGAAAAAACTTGGAAGCAACTGTTGCATAACAGTCCTGACATTGACTTAGATTTGACTGACACCAGCTTCTGACTGGCAGCCTTTTACAAAGCACCTCGGCAGCCTGGGATGATACTGCATAGCCTGACCACTGGAAGGAAGTTCAAAAAAAATCAGTGTGACAAAAAACACCCTTGTTGCACAAAGGTTATTTCACAGGAAGTAATATTCTTCACAGTTTTGGTGGAGAGGGAAAAGGGATTGCAAAATATAACAAACCCACTTTGTTGACTTTTACAAAAATTGAGGATGTTTACAGCTGAATATATTATACCATGGTGTTTAGGAAAAAAACTGCTAGATTAATAGGCTTGAAAATATTTGAGTACTGTGAACTGGATATGAATGCAACAATTGTGTAAGAGTGTTACACTTGTTCTTCATTGTCCTTTACTGAGATATCACAGCTTATCATGATCAGGAACCTTGTACAGAATGATTGATGTATTAATAGCAGTAATAGAGCTGCTTTTGAATTTGGAAGAAAACTGCTAGCAATGGTACTTAAGTTACAGTTATTATTAGGGGAATCACACTCAAACTCAGATGGGCTTAAATATTGACATAAGTGTGGTTGTTCCAAACTTTTCAGAGGCTGTAGGTTTGATCATAAACTCTCCATGGTCTTTAATATATATAAAACAGATTAGGAGTTAACAGCCTAAGATACTCTATCACTTTTACCACCTCCTGCCCTAAGATAAGATCTGTGGTTTGTGGAACTCCAGACACACTTTAATAGCTGCCTTGTATACTCCTTTAACTTTGCACAAGGAACATTACATGAGTACAGAACAGACAAATATGACTTGCTCTGAGAAATAAAGAAATTGTTGTATTGTATACAGGATTCACAGTCCTTCTATAGTCTCAATTCATTTAGCAACCAGGTTATTTAAAAATATCGTGTATATATATTATCCTTATATGTATAAGATGGATAGATAGAAGTAGATACAGACACAGATGCAGATGCATATACATAACCATACACACTTATACATAAATATATATATATACACATTTACATATATATGTATACATACACTATTTCTTCAAAACAGAGAGCCATCCTTCAAAGGGGTTTACTTTCTTGGTTTTACAGGAACGCTAAGTCCTAGATATTACTGTACATGCTCTGAGTTTCACTTAGCTTTGTCTTTCAAGACCTTATTACCAGGGAAAGGCCAGCAAGGCTATTGTGTGTTCTGTCCTTGTGGAAAGTTATTTGTGTTCTTTTCAGCTAAGATATGTCAGGTCATGTCACAGCCAATGCTTACCAAATATCTGTTCAATATGGCACAGAATGTGAGAAAAGATAAAGACATGGGTCATGCTGCTTTTTCTGCTGATGCAATAAAAAGCAGATGACTAATATATTTTGGGGAACATAACTTCCTCCTGTACTTAAGTCAAATTGGGAGCAGAGAGGATGCATGCAATAAAAAATCAGAGGCAGAATTCTGACCTATTCAAACGTTAAGAATTTTTTGAAAAATAGGCAAATAATTAATCTAAATAATTAAATTCCTTAGATTTTTTTGACCTCTCCCTTCTTTTCACGTTCTTTTCAAGTCATTCAGGGTGCATTTACATAGCATAATACAGTGTCATGAAAGTAGATCTAGATGAGGTACTAGAAAGCTGGTCCATTAGGCAAGTATTTTGTCTGGGTCAAATATGCCTTGCTTTTTGGAATTAAGTATAACATGAAAGACCAGCATATTCATATTCACAAGATTAGAGCCTAATTTATGTAACACCCTGATGAAAGTGAGAAAATGTGAGCATATTATATAAAGTTAGCATGACTTCAACTACTGTATTTTTTTAAAAAATGAAAGGAGAGACAAAAAGCATGAACAGAGTAAAACAGCAGATCTGCAGTCTTCAAACAGGAGACATATCTAGTACTGGAAACTGTTGAGATTTCCTTCTAGTACACGTTAATCAACCTTGGGAACAGACTAGCCGTACTCAACAGCATTATCTGTGACCTTGCTTCTTAGAGTTAAAATCTCAAGGTAACAGTTTAAGTCTGCCACTTCACAAGTGAACTAGATGAGAATAATTAGCATTTCTGTCTGCAGTAATACATGGGCAAGGACAACATTGGCAAGAAGTCTCCATGTTTAATCACCAGATCAGGAACAGGCAGTCAATACAATCATGGGGAAGGTCACTCTGTATTTGAATCCTCAGACTTTATCGTAGTCTAGAAAACTAACCCAAATCTGGCTGAAGTTTAAAGGAAAATTATCTCCATTAAAGGCAAAACAAGACACACACACCCACACACCTTTTCTCTGATCTTAACAAGAGATATTTTGAATCTTCAGGACTTCCATATAGCAAAGCTTCAGGCAGGTACGAGGTCAGCAAACAGTAATTTCCTCATTAACAGTCCCAGCCATGAGGCTGCGTTTCCTCCTCTGCATGATCAATGTGCTGTGACATCCTTGTTAAGGGCCTCCCTCCACTGCTGCCATTTCCCATGACCTCCAGGAAAACAATATGTGATGCCAATGTCTACTCCAGCTCTTCGGTCTGTTTTGAGCTTGTTGCACAGAATAGTGCCAACCACTTATGGTCTCATTTCCCCTATCAGGTGACCTAAAACACTAGTGTGCTGCAAAATGAAGGGCATGCAGTTTGAGATTTAAGCTTATCCTGTCTGAACTCATGAAAGTAATACTTAAGCTATAGAGTCATCTGATAAAATATTTTTTTTTATTAGTAGTTTTGTTATAGCTTGCAAATATACAAGACCTTTTGTTAGTTTGGATTATTTTTTTGTGCCAAATTGAGTTTCTGCCCTATACAGTAAATAACTAGATCTTATTATTTTATTTACATTTAGCCAGACAGTAAAATCTACTTGCAGAGATCAGAGTAACCTACACTAACTGCGAAAGGCTAGTAATCTTCATTCAATAATCAGAGACGGTGTTTGCATGTTAAAATCCATTTTCAGCCCAGAAAAAAAGAATTCATAGAAATCACTCCGTCACCCAAGAAGCAGTCTTTCTAGTTTGTTTTGTGGATGTTTTTCTAACTTTGACTGAACAAGAGATAGACACTGCATGTTATTGGTCTTCCTGCTGTCTAGGACAATCTGCAAACTGAAGCAAGGAGGAAAAGGGGAAAATTCATGCCTTTGGTTTAGCGTTTTTTCATGTGTGGTTTACTATATGATCAAAGTATTTTTGGCTGTTGTTTTCTGATTTTTTTTTGTTTGTTTCCTTCATTACATTGTAAATTGTTAAACATAGAGAAGTTTAGAAGCTGTTTCCAATAATTCTCTAAATTTCACATTCCCTTGCACTTCCTCTCTAGGCTTAGCATGTCACTAGTTAAATATAGTCTATACATATCCTTCACTTATTAAATGCCTTAAAATTCTACTCTCTTGCTTCTACAAAGCTGACCCCAAATGGGACATATCATTGTTTTTTTAATATCTGTAAAGTCAGATGCAAGTATTTTTTAATGTCTGTGATGTTTTCAGTCTCTTGTCTCTAAATGCCCTGTCATTAGCAGGCATGTGACTATAAAACCTCACAGGTTTACTGGTAGATATTCTGTACCAGTAAAAGATTTTACTTTTGGGATTGATACTATTCTTCATTCAGTACTCATTACATAAGCATAAACTTTTAATTTTTATCACATGCTTGTAATTTTTTAGAATTTCTCCAGTCAGTTCCATGGATTAGAGGGAAACTTCTAGAACAGGTTTCAAGCACAACACTAGATGTTCAGTACACAAAAAGATCATTTAGGTCAGTTCTGCAGTGTTGTGTAACCTCAGCTGTTGTTAAAATAATTTCCGACAATTGGTGCTGCTTTCCCAAGCAAACCGCATCCATACATTTTTTCTGACCAGTTTTCTCTCCAAAAAGGGTGGGTACATTGGTTGCATGGCAACCTCCAGAAAATCCACACACTCTAAAGTGTTCAGGTGCCCTTCTTCTGTGCTGCCTGAAGATGACAAATAACAGGACAAAAAGTGACAGAATTGGGCTCCTCTGAGGAAAGGGGTGCCTTTTTTTTTTTCCTTTTCTGGGTATGCAGTTTACAGGGAATGGAGATAACACTGTAAGTTAGAAAATAATCACACCACACCCCTTATCTCGTCCTCAACAGTCATACAGGAGGAGTCTTACCGATGCTCATAGGAATCAATATCTTGGTCTGATTCCACCTTGTCAGACCCAGACAGCAATCCTGACGCTGCCAGGCTGGGTGTTCAGAGAGCTCTGTCTGCTAACGCTGCACCTTCTGCTCCGTTTCGCCCTAAGGATAAGTAGGACACAACATTCATTCCACACGCATAGTAATAACAGTATGACTCAGAAGATAATCAAACATTTGAAATGGATCAGTCACAAATGTCAGCAGAAGCCTGGATCTGCAAACTTTTTGTAGCTCACACTTGTGACAACACCGATTAAGTATAAAAGAGAAATGTTACTTCAAAATGTCACTAGAAATGGGCCCTGTACTTTAATGGTTGACTCATCTTATGCAAATACATTGTCTCCTTGAAACACACTATCTCCACATTTATCCTTCTGTCTTTGTGACAGGATCACACCACTAAGTTGAATGTAATCAGCAACTAGCAGTGAAGCTTTCAAAGTCCCTTCATATGAGTAGAGAGCTTCACAACAGTCAGTAATCAAGATTCACATTCTTTGTTCCTGTATATGTATGTGCTTGTCCACATCTTTGTGCTTGTCCACATCTTTACATGTCCCTACATGTAACCTTCTTGATAAGCAATGCTTCTGAATGCATTTGTGGAAGAAGTTGATCAAGATCATCCTTCCAGTAGATCTTGCTAGAGAGGCTGCATGCATGCTGCAGACACACTTCATAAACTACAGGCAGGTGGGGAAATACTCACAAAAAGATTCCATGTGCAAATCTTATTGCCACTGAAGTACACACTAAAAACCGCTATTGAATCAGGGGAAGCAGTATGGCATTCAACACTACACACGCAAAACTGTTTTCTCTTACATATAGTCCAATTTCTTCACACATAGACATCACATAAACTCTGAAAAAGTTAGAATTATGTAAAAAGCTTCAGAAAAAGGATTGTTTACCATATCACTTCTGAACTATATTGGGGGTCAGTCATGCAAGAGCACTGAGATTTCAAAAGACAGTAATTCAAAAAAATCTTGAATTCTTTTTTTCAAATGGTGCAAAACCACTCTTTGCCATCAAAATAGAGTTGGCTATGCTTATGTAAAAATTAATTTCCAAGCCAGACTTAGAGGGAAATAAAAGGATAAGTGTTAAAGGAAAATTAAAGGAAAAAGTACTTACTTTAGGGAGTTACAGGAAGAAAAATTCAAAAATAATATGTTCCCTAAGAAAATGAGAGTAAAAAGTAGTTGATGCCCTCAATAAAAGTGGTCGGCCTGGCTTCACTTCAGGGTGTGTTTGTATTTCATTGTGAAAACCATTTTCTGTCAAGGAGGATTCTACCGCATTTTTAAATATCACTGAACAGCTTAGGAAATTTTCTTTGCTGATGTAAATGTTCAGCATTTATAGGCAAAAGTGGAGTGGGGTGAGTTTTAGTTTTAAATGTTGTTAAACTGAAATATTGGGTTGTCCAGACTGACACTCATCAGAAGAATTTTCTGATTACCATAGTCACAATTACTGCTGAGATCAAAGGAGGTTTTTTTGTACTTTGCCTTAGAGATGGACTGAAATAAGGAAAACCTATAAGACAGGTTCTATCTCTGCAATAACCAGAGTCCTGCCTTCACACAAAAATTTCACACACCTGTTAGATAGTTTTTATGCCAGTGTTGTATTAAAAATTAGGACTCTCTTCCTTATGTTAGTTTAGATTAGCCTTTCAAAAAGACTAGAGTATAATGTATGTGAATATAGGATTATCCACCAGCTTGTGGTTTAATTTTTAAACACTTCAATGTATACACCTATGCTACATACATCCACTGAGGGTGGTATTTATTTCCAACAGACACAAAAAGTAATGCTTTGCATAGTCTTGAAATGATCAATGGAAAGAAAATAAATGACTCCGTGCTCAATATTTTCTTTCACTGAATTAGAGATTCCCTGATGTATCTGCTTTCACCAATGAGGACTAAAAATTCATTTTTACAGGTAATTCCGAACAGTCCACCTTGGCTCAGATGTAAGTACGGAGCTGCAAAAAGCAATAGAGAGTGCTTATTTGACATAAAATGTCTAGTAGCAACAGCAATTCACTTAGTTTCTTTTATCCTATATGTGGGATAAAATATAATTAATTCCATGGATACTCTTCCTATGCATCTAAGGGTAGGTTACAGCAGGAAAATACACCATGTGTGTCTCACCTAAACTAAATTACAGAGAAAATGGGATACAATTAAAACAGATATATATCATTTCCAAATGAACTTATGAGAAAAAAAAAAGGTCTTTCTACTTTTAAATATATGCATCCTTTTTAGTATAAATCTGCATGTTTGGCAGTTTATGTGTTTTTCTATTCTAAGATTCATGTTTCACAGCTTATCTTTGATAGTGAGCAGAAGCCAAAGTATATTCTTCTGTACTTAAACAACATGCACAATAGCCATGGCACCAAAACTTACTGGATAAAGAAACAATGCTTTCTTTTAGCTACCTGTCTCTTCACATCATTTTAATTATTGCTACAATCCAGTTTCAGGGCTTCATAAGAAAAAATATTGGTTAACATTAATAACAGTATTTAATTAGATGATTTAAGATTCAGTTTGGAGTTAGATTTTAATTATCTTAAAACAAGTGAAAGTATGCGTGTGCCAGAGACAAGTGTGGGAGCAAATGCAGAGAAGGTTATTTATTTTGCTTTGCTTGACTGGCTATGAAAGGAGAGGAAGATGCACCTCCCCAGATATGTTTTATACAGCCTTTGCTTTTTCTTCTGACCTTCCCCCTCCCGAGCCCCCCTGACAGATGGGAAAGTTACAGCCAGTGCTAATTTAGATAACATCTAAAGCCTTGCCTGACAAGGTAGGTTCAAATTATGAAGCAATCCCTTCACATAGAAAGACCTTGTTAGTTAGATTAGTAGTGGATTGGCTCTGTGTGACAGCTTGTTTGCTAAAGGTGAGCTATCTGCATTTCCAATGCAGGAAAGCCATATCATCATTTAAAGAAAAAATAAAGATGTCATTTCTCTTATTTGTCACAGAGTTCATGTAATATTCCTTCTCAGTTTTCTTCATTGTTGACTTCTTAGGAAAATAGCAGCAACTGTGTACCTTCGAGTGAGACACCTAATTTTGTTATGGATGAACATAGTGTTGTGACAAAACAGTGGCACAGCTGTCATAACAGCTGTCACACATTAATCATGACAGTGACAAATAGCATAATTACTTTATCTGGAATGTCTAGCATGCACACTCAGTATGCACCACTGCAGCATAAACATATCAAGCATGGTTTAATTAAAAGACATCAATACAGGTTAGCTAGACATGGTCTTGGAGACACTGATACAAAATGAAAATAAAATTTTTTATTGGTTCTTTTTTTAGGGACACTCAGAGACCAATTACTTCGTCAACAAGGTAATTTGAATCTCTTTTCCTAATCAGTTCCTTTGATGCCAATTCTGCATGGTGAATTGAGCTACTGGCACGCATGTATTTCTGACCCAAAGCCTCAGCTATGTAGCATATTCAACGGTTATCCTTTCTTCCAAGATGGCTTAAATGTTCACATCTGTCCAACATCCTTTGATTGCACTAAAATGTAGCAAAATAACAAGCTTCATTGTGTGCTGCTGAGTAAAACTTTTCTTTCCCACAGACTCTCTAATGGAGATAGAATAGTGAGACTTGTGTCGCAACGTGTGCTTTGGGTTCTGCAATTGCACCTGCCAAGGCTTAGGTATTATGTAGTAAAAGCCCATTATAAAGATAACTACCATTGAAAAATGCAAATCCAGCTCAGGCTCTAATTTCAAAAAACCCGAATCATTAAGAGGTAAGTTTTTTATCTCAGGACCCTATCAAATTCAAAGTTTCTTTACTTTATCTGGGTGCACATGTATATGCAGTTTGCAGCTGTTTTGTTTAGGTTTTTCTGAAGATAAAATATGCCCACAAAATACTGTTTCCAAGACTCACTTCACACAGCAAATTCCACTGGTAATTACCAACTTGTAATATTTTTACTTTTTGCTCCAGATTTGTTAAGCTCTGCAACTCATTGAATTCACTTATTGAATTTCTAGGGGCAGTTCATGAATTGTACTGAAGCTGACTCAATGAAATATTAATGAATCAATTTCCATAGACATGGATTCATTATCTCACTGGATGGCACCAGAAAACACAGTCCTGCAGGCAGTATCCTTCCACCTGCCTGCCAGAGGATTTCATTTTATTATTCAATTTTTAAAGCCCACACTCAGACTTCTTGATAAGTTTACACCAGTAGCTTTTCAATCTCTTGCTCCAAGACAAAATTAAGGGAGAAACATTGTAATATTATTTAGCTGAACCTCAGTAATCCATCAAATGTGATTTCTTATTAACCAGCAAAGCAAGGTTGTCAGTGATGTGTTATGGATGACAGGAAGCAAAGATTTTTTAAATGCAAGAAATTCTTTCAAAATATGAAAGCTTTTTTGTTTGGTTTGGTTTGGTTTGGTTTGTTTTTTTTTTTCCCATTAAGAGCTGTAAAAGGAAAATGGCAAAATATTTTAGTAATTGGTTTCTGGTGGTAGAATATTTACATTAATGAATCCAGGATTTGATGACTGGATTTAAGATTTTTACACTTCTGCAGAGAAGTTACATGGAGCTATAGTCTCCAGAAACGCACATGGCATCTTGAAACCCTTTCGGCCACATATATTTTTAAGACACCCCATGGTTACCCTGTCACAGCTTGCATAATTACTCATTTGTCCTTTAATAAGCACATATCTACCAAACAAACTGCTTGCACCTGATTTTTCTCTCACATGCTTCAGGTTTATAACCAAAATCGTGGCACCGACTTCCTCTAGACAAATGGCTCATCTCCTTTGGCATCCTGAGTTTGGTGGACCAGCACATGAGGTTCTGCCACACTCATAAAGGAAAAACCTCACAGTCAAGATAAACTGCTTTCATTAAGTTTGGGTTCAGTGAAGTTAAATGTTGGACTCTTATCTAAAGTAATTTTTAGGGTATTCTTTGGCGTAACCAGTTGGAAGCTAGAAGATGAAACTCCAAAATCCTTCCTCGCTTGCCTAACATAGGAGAGTTATTGAGAGAAGTGTTCATTCTTCCTCTATTTGTGTTCATCAGACACCTCACAAAACTCTCCCTAACAATGGGAACCAGCAGGCTTTTGGTGTGAAAATTAGCAGCTGCTGGTTGTATTTATCTCTTTGACTAAGAGGTTTATTATTTATCTTCCCTGTTGCAGTGCCCATGTGGCAGCACTGATACTGAGCAGCTGGACAGATTGCACCCTGGAGCCACATCTGCAGCTATATAGATCAACACCACTTTCATTGCCTCAGTGCTGGAGAAGTTTATCTTCTGTCAGCTAGATTTACTACCTACTTCATGAATTGTTAAGGGTTTTCCTTTCCCCTCCCCAATTTGATTTTCAAAGTGTGTTAGTGTAATCTGGTACTAATTGTTAACAGCTGATTAGTTAAGCATTTGCTTACTTTTATTCTAATTAATAGGAATTTCCAGTTGGGTTTGCAAAAATGCATCTTGAATGGTGAAAACAATAAACAGTGGTAGCTCCGTGAAACTGGGAAATGGCAGTAAAGGATTGCAAGCTACAAACCAATAAGAAATACCCAAACACATGAGTGCACTAGGGACTATAGATGTTTCAGTAATTTCTTAGTATTCAAGTTGACCAGTCAGTAATTACTCACATTAGGCCTTCTTTCGAATCCTAAAGAATTTACTTTCCATAAAGAACAACAAAAAATGTATTTGGATGTTGATAGCAATCATATCCTAGTGAGAATATGTATGTTTTCTAATAATTTATTTAAGGAACAACAACTTTGTACAAACCCATGCACCTACACAGTATTATCAAACATCTATCCAGATAGCTGTCATACCAGCCAGGCAGAATCCAAGACACCATTTGAGCTAGTTCTTCTGGAACTTGGCTTCTGAACATGGTTTTCCCTACTTTTTTCATTGACATCAGTGGACTGCAAATATATCAGAGCTGAAGGATTATTCTTCCATTTTTTCACCTCAGTCCTTAAATGATGAAAAAATTATACTGCTTTCCCACTTTCATGAAGACTCTAGAATAAAATAATGGAAAACCAGGAATTCTCAAGTTATGTGAGGTCAGTTCCACTCGGGAAGAGCAATGTTTATACATGTGCCAGTTGTGTCCAGTTTTCACCTCTGTTTGCAGACAAAAAAGTTTGCTGTAATTCCTTTACTTTTGATGTAAATCTCCAAAATCATCTGCTGTCACACGGTGTCTCACCAAATGTAGATTATGTTTGTACCTAGTTAACAGCACACATCTTTCACTCTTCCAGCCTCCTTTCTTGGCTAATATCTTTGCAAACCTAAAATTGGAAGTCGTGGGTCCCTATGCCCCACAATATAAGATAGCTAGCTAATGCCACGTTCATTGTTAGCATGCTCTCTGCATGTCTATGAGATCAGATCTCCACTGCAACAGGACATGCGTAAGCCTTGAGGAGAACTCTCAGCAAAACTTGATTGCACATAGTATAAAAGATTACTATAAAGGAGTCAGAAACCAGGAGAATTTTTAAAAGGAATGAAAAGAATCAGAGTAGAATTTGATGTGTGGTGAATGTATCCAAAATTTCTATCACTCAGTATAGGCTTATATTAAAAGCATTAGGCAGAATTCCACTGAGAATAGTGGTTTCAAAACAGAACTTGTAAGGAAAAGAAGCTCTGCATCCTTAAATAACCAAGTAGGTAACAATGCAGAAGGTCCCTTTTTCCTTCCCCATAGTTTCTAAATATTCAAATAGCTCAGTTCTGTCAGTTCTTTGAAAAAGATACTCTTATTCCAAATGGCCTTTTGCAGCAGGTTGAGAGTTGGGGTTTTGTTATTCTGTTTGTAACTACAGCTCTATCCGAATTGTTTTATCAAAGCCCACAACTGAGTCACTAAAGTAAAATTCAGCAATCTTTTCTGACAACAAAAGAAACATAGTCAATACTTCTTTAAATATTTCTGTGTTCAGTGATGGTATATTTTTTATCAGGGCTGGTTAGCATTTCATTCTGCTATCTGGAATATGTTACATCTTTCCAATGTTGAAATTGAGCACTATAAAATCCTGAATTAAAGCAGTGCTCTGTTTTCGTACTGTAGCACCCAGTGAAGTCTATCCTTGTGCACAACAATACAGCGTGAAATATCCAACTGATTTTTTATTCCTCTACATAAATACAGTACAGGGAATACTGCTAATGTAATGGATATCAGGCTACCTAGACACCTTAGGAAAAGGTTACCACTTCATTTTAAGTATCCCATCAATCATTATGAATTACTGTTGTGTTCTGTGTAAAATTACTGATTTTAATTCATATGATATTCATGAATACATCAAATGTATACCCAGAGAGATATCTATGTAAAAAGAAAACCCTAAGTATGACCTATTCCCAATCCTTCCGGGAAGGATGTTAGTTTTAATGCCATGGGTGTACACGTATGCTTTTGTTACACGTCAAACTGCACAGAAGGATTGGGCAACAACAGGCTTTTGAGACAGTCACCTTTTTAACAACCTCTAGTTAGCTTCATCAACCCTTACAGTTGGCAGATTGTGGCCATATGGATCTGCAGACAGGATTTCCTGTTCAGCTTTTATACCATCATGCACACTGTAGGGTGATGTGACAGATCTATGCTATGTGCAGGCCTCCATATTCTTCACTGAGATTTTTACCACTTGGGCTGGTCCGCAAGAGCTAGAGCAAAAAAGTCTACAACTTTTCAGGACAACAGTACAATAAGACAGTATTTGGACCATAAATTTTATTGTTCTGAGAAGCAGAGCAGCTACTTTTAAGCAATTATTCTCCAGCATCTTGTCCTTATGTCTAGATGTCTAGTTACGTTTCTTCTCTGATCATGTTGTGGTGGCCACTCTAAGTGAACTTGCAATCTTCTCTAAATATGCCAATGAAAGTAAACATAAAGACACTTATTTTTTGCTGTGTATGCACATTTAGCATTGAAACATTAACAATACCCATTGGCAGCAGGGTATAATTCTGTTAGAATTATTTTTTGGAAGCAAAGGTGGAAGAAAGGAAAAGGAAAGCAACAACACTGCTGTTACTGTGTGTTGCAGTAAAGTTCCTCTAACGACAACATTCACATGGGTGGGCCCAAATAACTTCCATAAACTGTGTAGCTCATTATTGCAGAGCAAAAAGACTGAGGAGTCTTAAAAAGAGTGGGCTTTTTAATTTTTCACCACAGGAATATGGATCATTATTGGAATGTTTCAGGGAAAAGGAAGAGAAATTCTTGACAGCTGTTTTGTGATCCATGCTTTCATATCTTGTCATTAGAGCTATCAAATACAAACCTGATCAACTCATTAATTTTTAGACAAATTCTTCATAACTGTATTAAAGATGCATTTATACTTTTTGGATTAGGGCTGCAAATGCTCTCCTAAGAGCACAAACTCAATTCTGGAAATGTTTACATAAGTTTAATGGATAATTCACAGACAATTAAATAGGGTTAAGTATGTACAGGCTAGAGACTTCTGGCATGGCTTCTTTTTGGGTGGGTCTTGTTGTTGGTTTTTGGGTTTTTTTGGGTTGTTTTTTGCTTAGGCATAAGTTAAATAAACCTGCATGGTTCCAAAGCTAAGTGTGTTTCTCACCTGTATGATCCCTCACTCCTTCAACTGGAGTGTTGCTAGCTCAGGGATTTCTGCTTTGGTGTTGTTTGGGTGCTACAATCATGCTCTTAGAATCATCATCAAAAGAAGCAACAAGCACTCCAAGTATGAAGTTTCATTCAAAGTCTACAAGTCTGAGGCTTTTAGGTGCTTTGGGAATTTAGTCTACTATTTTTTTTGTCAGTTCAGCCTGACAGACACATGAGTGCATCACTAATACACCATGAATAATAAGCAAAGAATATGTTGCTATTAGGCATTATTATAGAGGAAGAGAACACATTTGGGAATAAGGTTCAAACTTCAAGCAGTTCTGAGACAACCACCCCCTATATATATATTTCTATACCATACAAAATGAATCACAACTCTAATCTCATTACTGCATGAACTATCCAGGTGTCATGACCATATCCTGAATGTTGTCTATGTTCCCTGATGAGTGACATAAGCGTACTTAATATTTGAGGATAACAATCAACTATTCTCTGGCTTAATACTTAGGTGCATGGCCTGTATGAATACACTCCTACTACATTATAACAGATGTGCTTTATCATCTTGCTATTTAATTGTTATTGTAAACAATATTTAATAATGAAGCAATAATAATCCAATGATGCATTAACAATCATGCCCTTAGCATAATACCCATTTTACAGTTCAGTACTGAGTCTACTAGCAGAAGGACATAAAACTCCGGCAAAACAGAATAATTGTTCAGCAGAACAATTCCTTGGTCTCCTAATTATCTCCCAACAGCAAAAAGAAATACTAAGTAAAATTTACTTTGTTTTAGAAAAGGGAAATGTTACTTGATTTTGTATAATAAGATCGTGCCAGGCACTTAAGCTGTGAGTGACTGTCCTGAGAAGCAATTTCACTGAGCTTACTCTTTGTAAGATCTATTCCATAGCAAAAACAGGTTTTTTCCAGAAAATCATTTGGCCCCCAAACATGTTAACTAGTCATAAAAGATGTCAGAAAAGATCAGATCCCATCTGCACACATAATGTGCAGGTCCACACACACTTGTAGTATCATATTTTTTTTACAATTTACACTGAAAGTTTTGGGGTTTTTTCTCTTTAAAATTACAAGCATCTGTAGTACTCTTAAAATAATTACTGCAGTAAAAAAGTTCCCTTAAGCTACTGTAATTAAAACTGTGTCAGTGTTTACCTGATGCTCACATTGTGCTGAGGAGGGACTATGTGTTACAGAAGTGATAATTCATTCAACAGAAGCAGAGATTTAAATTGAAAAAAACGGGGTTAAAATTTCCAAGCACCACACACCCCTAAATCAAGTCCCTAAATTGTGGATGCAATGAAAAAGCTAGTTTGATACCTATGCCTACAGGAGAGAAGGACAGGGTGGATGAGGTACAAATGGAGAACACCTCTGGAAGACCTGTTAAATTGTGAGCATCCAGCTTGGCATTCTTGATATGCAACACCAGAAAGTCAGCCAAGGTCCAGATCCAGCTGAGAAGCAAACATGCATTCTGTGTAGTATTACAAGGAAATTTTGTAAAGCCAAACATATAGAAAGGGAGGTTTGTTTATAGCTAAAATAACCATAACAGATGTCTATAAAAGAGCTGCTTGCATGAGCCATCACTGCTAGAATACAGCCTGCCTTGCTTGGAAAAACATCTAAGTGGCATTCCCCATAGGGTTAAGTAATTTAACACCTTGTCTAAAGATGGAACTTAATAAGATCTAATCCTGAGAAAGCTCTAGCCCATACCAACTATGCTGACACTGTCCCAAGGTCAAATCCCTCTACTCAGTGTTCATGTCCAAGAAGGTGACTCTCACTCTATCCATGTCTGAGTGGCTTGGGAGGTTAACCATTGCCCCAGATGAAAACATGACTACACAGCACACTTTATGAATCTTCATGTTAACTACCACAACTTATTTTCCTTCATTCTCTCCACAACCCTGAGGCCATTAAACAACAGCTTGTAAAAATACCAAGCTATTTCTAGAAATCAATACTCACTCATTCTGACTCTGGTAATTTATGTTGAAAAATAAAGGGGTTTAGCTTGTATGAAAAGTAAATGTAACTTTAAAACCAACCAGATGGTGGTTGGACCAACGTCCTTAAACTTGAACCCTGGGGGTTTCAAAAGTATCTAGGACAGAAAGTAACACACCCAACAGTAAGAACAACTCAGGATTATACAGAGAAATATCTCATACTAACATTAGTCTTGCAAAGAAACACTAAAGGGTGAAAAGAGTTCATTTTATCAGGGGTCTGCTACAGTCCATATGTTAATAAAAGGTGTGCAACTCCTACCCTAGGTACCTGAAAGGGTGGAGGAAGCCACACAGCCCTCTTTTGTATGCCCTGCACAAGATAACTGAGCAGAAGAAACAACCAGGACATCTATTACATATATTTTTAAATGTACGAATGAAAAGTTTGTGTTGGGCAGCACTTAATATCCATTAGTGATTATGCATAATTTTTCAGGAGTAATATCTAGTACATTAAAAGAAGAAATTGAAAAAGATATGATGAAACCATGAATTCAAAAAAGGCCTGCCAACCCATTCCAAACCCTTTGAACAAAAGAACCTCTTATGAAAAGAAAAAAAAAATAATTGAAAAGAAAAAAGAACTGGGGAAAGAAATTGAAAAGGAAAGGAAATTACTACATGTTACTATAACTAGGAGAGATTGTATCACAGGATTATTAGAATTTAGAGGAAAACATTATTATTTTCTAAATTGAATTGGATTATTTATTACAGTTCTAAAAAGTATCGAACACAAGGAAGATTCCAAGCAAATATTAGATTAGACCAGGAAATAATATATATGAGAGAAGTGGCTCTGAGATAAATCTCTATATAAACATTACAAATATTAAATTCTCCTTCATGTAGCTCTGATCTGATAAGAATAGCTTTACATTTTCTAAATACTGAGTCCTGTAGTCCTAGTCACTACCTATGTAGAAAAACTGTTGGTCACATTCTGACTGCATGAAATACCAAGTTCAGCAGAGACACTACAGGGAGTAGCTGTTTTTCAGTCCTAATCAGACCCCATCTGACATTTCATTCAGGCTTCACATGCCTTCTACGTGAAAAGATTCTCTATATTCCTTAGATCAGAAAATAGCATACAATGACATCTCCTTTCTAACATTATTTATTTTCCCAGTGCAGACATCACCTTTCCAATGCTGGAGAATTGAACTTACTGAAATGCTGAGTTTCATTGTCTGCTGCAGAGGCCAAACATACTTTCTTTAGACATTTTCTTCTCTTAATACTTTCTAACAAGAACTTGGAAGAAATTTATAGTAAATGTTAGACCCGCACACTCGTGTTGATCATTAAACATATGTCTGCATCTGAAGGATCATAAATAGTGATATGGGAATGGGATTTCAAAGACAGCAATCAAATGTGCAGCTTACTGTCCAGCTTCTAGCTGTTGTTACTAGGCTTTGGCTTAAGAGCAGTCCAAGATGACCCTTCTTATGCTTGCTGGACATTTATTTCCATAAATGTAAGGAATGAGGGAATTTTGAAAGCTGAATAAATCCTCTGAATTATTGATAATAATTAGAAGGTGGATGCTTTACATTTTCAGGATTTTGCATCACATTTCAACTCTTTACCCAAGTAATCTATAAGCATTTAGATTTTATAAACATTACCATACTCATTTGATGAGAGCATTTTTTCTCAAATACTGTATATGTGACTTTTTTATAATTCTTGCACTACAAAAATTATTTTCCATTAAACATAGGCCTTTAAATCAACAGTCAGGTTAAAATTATCATAACTGGAATCAGCATATTCACAGGAATGATACCATGTGCCAGTTAAAAACAAGGAGACTATGCTACATTGGTTCATTTTGGGACATAAGGCCAAGAGTATGGACTGTTGCCACAAGTAAAGCAGGAAGCCAGAACTGTGCACAATGAAACCACAGAGAGCTATGTTTAGTATTTTCCCTTGTTTACAATTCTGTCCCAGTCCCTACTTGTCATGCTGATAAGAGACAATCGGTCATTTGGAAGAAAGAGAAGAAATTTCATTTCAAACACAGTCAAACTACTTTGTACAAATCTTAATATTACAGTAAGCCAAGAGCTTCTGGAGTTGAGGGTTGTAGGGTTGTGGGTGGTTTTGTTTTGTTTTGTAGAAATACAGTAAGTCTTTAAATCCCACATTAAAATTACTCCTGGGGTTTTTTTGACAGAAAAAACTCAACAGTGGACACACGCTGGTTTTGTCTTTTTTTAAAGCACATTCTTCTCAAATTAAAATCCCTCCTAACAAGGCAATTAAAAAACCAAATCTCTTTAACTCATAATATTTGTGTTAGACTTTGAATCTATGTACAGCTGAAGCCAACTCCTTCCTCCCTAGGAAGGGCCACTGACCTGCAAGGACAGGGCAGGCCAGCTTCTTCAGCCACCACCTTCAAGGGTTGTGCTCAAGGAAGACTGTTTTACGTAATCCACAAGCCCTGAGATTTATGGGTGAAGGAGTGCGCCTTCACAGTGGTGCTGCACAAGCCCTTCAAACATGGTCGCTGAATACCGAGATGTATGGCATGAGGCCCCTGCCAGTGTGCTTCACCGGCCCACTGACAGCCTGCTCTCCTTTGTAACCTGCCTCCATCCTCACTAGCACTCTCAGAATCTGAGCACCTCATTAATGTCTGTGAATTAATTTCATCTCTGAGCTAAAAAAACCCACCTTCCCCATTGTGCAGACTGCTACTTCTCAGGGCATAAGCAAGAATCAATTTCATAAGTACAACCACTGTTTTAGTCAATGCGGACTCCACATTTTTGAAGCAAAATGTTCCTACTAGGCACACTGAGCACCCACTGGCTCCTGTGTCCTTGTAAACCTCCCTCAGGGGACATCTCTTTGTACGCCTGCAAGGTTGAACAAAGCCTCAGAAAGTGCCCATGTGCTACAGTTTGTACACTTTGGTCCTGTCCTGATAACAATTTAAATGGTCATTAGTTCTCCAAAAGGATATAAGTTGATTAACTAACATACATAAACCATGTGGGATCCTTAGAAGGATGTAGGGAATAGCATCCTGACAGTAGATTAAATTTTGTAGTTTTCTCCATCTGAGGATCCATCATTCAATAACCATATCTATGAGTAGTTGTTTGGCAAATACCTAAAGTTGTTCTAATGATCTGATGCTTTTACTATGCAAGGTTCTTGTATAGAGATACAGGCCTGACTAATTCATATATGACCTGCATAACCAGCATTTTGTCTGAGGAACCCTGTGGCAATTACATGTGAATGAAGGTTACAAAAAACTTCTCTGCACAATGGATTAAATGGTGGCGAGTTATGACAGAGGAAATATTTATATATTGTATTTTTATTGCTATCTACAAAGATGTGCTTATTTGCATTTTCCTTTTACAATGAGAAGGTTTACTTGGTTTGTGTGAGATACCTACCACACATTTAATGAAATTTTAATTTCTTCATACTTCATCCTCACAGCTCCACCTTCTCCCTGTACTTATTGCATTGCCCTTTATTGTCACATCTGAAATATAGATGGCAAGTGAAATTTCTGAGAACCTAAATGACATAAGTCATACAGAAGCTTTTAGCTCCTAAGTACTTCTGAAAATTGTGTCTAGGAATCTCTGAGATAGAAATACAAATCTTTCTCCATCTTACGTAATTTTGTTGTTGTAATTGTAAATTGTAGCTATTTTTGAAATAGGAATCCACATTCCAATCTAGGAATCCATAGCTGTTTAGCACCAACCAGGAACTTGTCCATTAAGAAAACAGTCTTTTATTACATTATCACTTATTGTTACATATCATTATTGTTACTGTAATAAACACTAGACTGGAATGTCCTCATTCATCACAAGCCTGAACTTTGAAAGTTGACCTTTTAACCTATTGAGAAGAAACAAGGAAAACTGTTTCCTGCTTTGCCCAATTACTTCTATATGCACTTGTATCAGTCAACCAAGTAACAACTGCCACCTAGGAGTATTATTTCCAGTGGTAATTCCATGTACCTCTGACAGGCAGGAACTGATGTAAAAGTATTTTAAGAAGATGGGGAGAAATGATTGAGATGTTGATTGGGCTTTTCTTAATTCTGGATAAGGTACATCTTGTTCCAGACTGTATGTGAGGCTGGGCCCTGGAATAGAAAACTCTCAAAGACGCTGAAAGTGTCAAAATAAGCCTAGTGATGGTGAAAAGTGAGAAGCCTTGCTGTTCTTTGAAGGTGGGCAACAGATTTTTCACTGGATCATGTGGGAAGTGACCCTTCCTTTAGAACCTTTTACCTCGGCAGAGGGACTTCTGACTGTGTTTCACTACTTAGTTACACTTCAAGTTTGTTCTTATGTGGTCAGACAGCAGGAGAGTGCTCTCCTTACATTTTCCAAAACATGCAAAAAGGCTAGAGAAAAAGCAGGTTACAGATTGTTAAACTGGAAAAATGGCTGCGAAGTTTGAAACCATTACCAAACATGCATTTCTCAAGCAGAAGATCTGTTTCTTCCAAAGTCCTACAGTGTAAGACTGTCACTGTGGGAATATAGTTTGTACTGGCTAAGAAAAATCAAGAGAAAACTCAAGGCACAGAAATAACCTAGCAGAGAGAATGATAGATCTCTGCCAGGAGGGAGGACTCCGGAACATGAAACATGCTAGATAGTTAAATCCTTCCCTCTTAACTCACACTTTGTTCAAAGAGACGTGGCTGCTTCTGCTTCAGTCAGAGTTGACAATTTCTGGAAAGGCAAAACCACAGGCTTCTCTACAGGACCAGAAAAAGGGATGCGGTCAGTATTTTACTACCAGTAATCTAAGCCTTATGGGAAACTACACCTTTCCAGTTTACTGTACACTTCCGCAAAACTCTCGTGCCAGCCTTCAGAGGTTACTAAACATCAATTTGCTTAAATCAATTACCTCAGGAAGAGTCAATAAGAATAATAGTAATAATGCCAATGTGAATGTATATTGATTTACTCAAGCTGAGAATACAGTGTGTCAAAAAAGCAGCTGTGTGCAGGGTCAGCTGTAAGTCAGCTTGCTGCTTAATATGAGAATGGGAAAAAAATCAGTTCCATAAAGTAAAAGGAAAATCAAAGTGCAGTGTGGTAACCTTCTATAGGTTGTTACTAGGAAAACTCTATGTTAATCTTGCAAAAATTTTAGATCAAATATTTTCAGATAAGCACTTACGTGTGTAAGATCTTATTGAAGTCATATGTGAAACTTTCTGTGGATCAGGAAAGCTTTCTTTTATGAATAGCTCTGAGACTACTTTTGAGACTAGTCCCTTGTGAAACGTCCCTTGTGAAACGTCTCCCTCATTCTATGAGCCACTGATATGTTAGAAAAATTATTTTTCTTCTATTTATACTTATAGTTCTATTTATATATTTATTTATATATATAGATATTTAATTTTAATGTGTATATATATATATACTTAAATATATATTTATCTTCTACCTGTGGAGTATTCTTGTGTTATACATTTATTCTGTATTCCAAGCAGCTGAAACATCAGTGCCCAAAAAAGGTCAATAAAAAGTCACTAAATAATATTTTATTCCTGTTCTACTCTCAAAACATCTTGTGTCTGGAGTAACGATTTATACAGATTCCTCGTCTAGTATCAGACTTACAAAAGTAAAACCCTGTGCCTAAAAATAATCAAATAGACTAATAAAACCTTTTCTGAGGCAAGGTAATGGAAGCTATATCACAACCCTACGTGGAGATAATGTATGTATATATAATAACTTTATTATAAATAAATAAATGTGGGCAGATGAACACTATTTTTCTATATTACAGTTTCATCCACTAGACAGCTGTGTTCTTTAGCAGTTGAAGGCATGTACAGGCCTTCAACTGGAGCTTAGGGTTGATCTGTGCAGCTCCGAGGGCTTGAATGCAAGGTCAGAAAACAGCAGAATAATGACAGCATGTCTGACCTTGCCATTAGGCCAGGTAAGCCTTCTCGTCAATAAGCTTCCTTTTCCTAGAACTGCATGACATTTTATTTGTAGACTGAATGAACATCGCCCACTTTCTTCTATCACATAAGAAATGCCTAATAAGATACAATATTTTCATATGCTGTTCCTGCAGTAATTTTTTTTGGTCTCTGAATAAATTAAAGTATTTAACATCCCTTATCAAAATATATCTACATTTACTGCCCCATAACTATGTCATTGCAGATTAAAACTGTACAGATGAACAGTATATTTTTTGCAAGCCATAAGCATAAAATATTGTATTCTCATACAAATTATACAAATACTGTTCATATCAGATAATATTTAGAATTCCAGTTCCATGCTGCACAGAAATGTGAGAGCTTATATCACAACTTGTATGCGTGACATTAATGTAGGAGGAATGGTGTGTTAGACATTATTGTAAGGAAGAAGAACGTCATATTGTTTGAGAAAGGGCAGAGAAGATTTCTAAGGCATGCCAGGGTCCAATTAAAGAGTCTGGGAATCAGCAGTGTTGCTTATTTCAGGCTCTCTGCTCTGAAGCAGTCTTCAGAGTTGATGCAGCAAGGTAGTTTCAACTTGTTTTGAGCACTTGTACAATGATAAAAGCTATAAAAGTATTTACAGCTATAGATTATACAAAAACTGAGCTTCTGTTCTCCTCAAACGACCCACAGATCTTTGGCATTACTTACAGGCCACTAATGCATATCTCAATCCTTAAGTAAGAGGGAATAATATGCTGTTTCTGCAACATAATCCTTAATAAGAATCTCAGAGTGCTTTACAAACATTAACTAATTAATCTTCCCCGTTGTTCATCAGACAGCTACTATTAATGTAATCATAAGTAAAATGAGACACAGCAAGATGAAGGCCAAAATTTTGCAACAGGCTAAGAGAATGGAGAGAAATTTCCATTGGTTTCTTTAAAAGATGAGTCAAAGATCTTGCAGAAACTCTTCTAACCATGTGACACAGAACATTCTCATCTTAAAAGAGATAATGCTGTATGACACGTGATCCATCAAGCTAGCCTTGCCTGATGGCAGAAGAAAAAAAAAATTGAAAAAAATTATTTACCACCCTCAAAATTTCACATAATTTTGTGGGTATTTTGAAAGACTTTCCCAAACATGGTAATCTCTTGACTGCAGAATAATGAACCTCATGAAAAGAACTTTCTCCTGTCTACAAATAAAATTTACTCCATTCTTTGCAGGCTTAGTTATATTGAATATATTTCCCTGCAATATAATAAGTAAATGCAGTTATTCAGCAAAGCATGTGAGTAATTTTTTATTGAAACTGGTGGCAACAGTGTAGAATTGAGCTGCAAAAATTATAGGATTTGGGGTTGCATTAATTAATCTCTTTTAAAACCGAAGTAGTTTATTTTATCCATTTACTAGTACACTTTTCAGAACTTTGGCCACTTAGTGCTTTTATTCTGGTAGTTTCCACTAGAAAAACCCATACAGGCC
Organism: Limosa lapponica baueri; assembly: GCA_002844005.1. Taxonomy (NCBI): domain Eukaryota; kingdom Metazoa; phylum Chordata; class Aves; order Charadriiformes; family Scolopacidae; genus Limosa; species Limosa lapponica. The sequence continues at coordinate 407,184 of KZ505714.1, forward strand.
ATATTCAGAAAGCTCGGAAAGTTCACTGCCATTCTTCTGCTCGTCTCCAGGTGAAAGCCAAGACATAACTCTGCTGTGTAATGATGGCTTCTGCCAGTCCATCAATTATGAGCATGGGAACTAACATATTGAATCTCTCCATCACCAAAGTAACATAGCATTTGGAGTGAGATCATTGTGTCACAATTCCATTCTGCATAGATTTCCTTGGTGTGTTCACAGGAGACCAGAGTGCAGATTCAGCAACAGTTCTAATCCAAATTACTTTCTAATTATGAAAATTTTACAAAAATATACTATTTCCTACTGTATCACCTCTTTTATCTTTTTACTATATGAAAAAAAAGAAAGATTAATCTTATGATCCATTCTTAGGGAGTAAATGGACTACATAGCTAAACAAAAGGACATTAGCACTTTACTCCATATCTCTCTCTCTCAATACCCAAATTTCACAACAGAATTATAGATGTGGGATTTGGGGGTATTGGTGAAGTTAAGAGTTGGGTAAGGATGAGACAATAGGGCACAGATCTTTTGCTTTTAACTTAAGCTATTTAGAAGGAAGGAAAGAGTTGGCTTTTATCTTAACACAGATCAGTCACCTTAAAGGAGCAACTCAGTGATGCCACAACAAAAAGAAACCAATATGTTTAAGCACTTAATTTTTTCTGAACCAAGGTTATTTTCCCCCAATGCTTATGTCGCTCTTAGCATATGACCAATTTTTTCTCCCTCTGGAGCATTGCCAGAATTCATCCTTGCCTTGATCCTGCCTATGATGACGCTTTATTCATTCCTTAATAATTTTAACAATTTCCTTCTTCCTACTGCATCTCTATTTTCTGAAATGAGCCATGAGTGATTTTTTTTTTCCTTTCAGAAAAATGAACGAACAAATAAACAAAAAGCTAAATAAGTAAGAGGATATTTGGTTTGGTTTTGTTTTTTTCCCCTCAAAATTCCCTCAACAGAGCTGCAGAATAGGTTCCCCATATTCATCCTTTTCTTACTCTCTGTTCAAGTATCCATCCTGGGCTGCTGTAGTATTAACAACTTTCCAATACTATTTTTGACATGAAAATGAGGAATGTTAGGGGACTTCTCCATTGCCTGTCAAGTTAAGTACAAACACCTATATTGTTATGCTTTCAAAGACTTCTGTGACTGATGACGAACAGATGGCTTAACTTTGGTTAAGTCTTAGGGAACCAGAATTTTGATTAATAATAGAGTAAATCTGGCACAGATCTAACCTCCAATTTCTCTTTGCTTGTTTCCTCAACTGATTTATTTTATTTTAAATCAATCTTCTGAACCCCTTTTTAGCTCGCCGTTTTCTGATTCTGAGCAATCCATTCTGCTGATCTTTTCCCTGTGTTCTATTTTTCTTGCTGTAATGTACTACAACAGCAAAAGGAAGAAAAAGGAAAACAGAAAATAAAACTCATTTCCCCCTCCAAAAAAAAAACCCAAACGAAACCCCTCTGTTAATAGCTTTAAAAGCAAATTGGACATGCACACATATACCTGCTTGTAAACACCACAGAAGATAGCACTCTGCTGATCTTCCTGTATCGTGCAAATCTTGTATTACTGACGTCAGCCAACAGCTACCTGAAAGAAATCTTGTTTCATATCTGCTGCTTTCACAGGTTGGGTATCCTCATTTACTTCCCTGATCATCTCATGATGCCCCCCTCCTATTTAATCTACCTGTCACTTTAATGTTGTCAGGTGTTGCATGAGACTGAGCACAAAAACGTGCTGTATGAAAATAATTTTTTTTAAAAAAAAAAAGTAGTTTAAGAATGTTAATATTTAAGAGTAACAAATAGGAACTGATTTCCATACTTTGGTTCCTTGCACAACACTTTAATATTTCTAGTCTTTCAAAATTACAGTATAGAAACTGTAGTTGCTAATTTTTACTGGTTGTGTTCTTTTTGGAAGAGGAAGGGGGCAGAGGGAAGCAAGAGGGAGGACTCGAAACATGTGCCAACCTCCTTTTCATTTAAAACACCAAGGAGAATGCCACCTATTTAAGTTATCTTTCAGATTTCATGGCCCTATCCTACTTTCTTCATGTGCAAAGAATTTCCACAGTGATATGCCAGGAAGCATAAAGTGAATTTATAGATAAATAAATGTTAAAATGAAAAATATTTGAGGTTTTATTTTCTCACATATATTATTAAAATGTATATATGTATTAATTACAAAAAAAAAAGTGTGTATATATATGGCCAAGTATGATTGTAAATCTGAGTGAGATCAAATCTGAAATGCATGCTTTCAGCTGCTTCCCAGTCGTGATGGCAGGTTAGTTACTCAACCCTGCAATTAACTATACAAATCCACATCAAAATGGTTGGAGCCTGAAATAATTACCTGAACATGACTCACAGAAATTAGAACAAGTATTGTCTCTCCAACATTTAGTACAGCTGCCAGAAAATAAAGTAGTAAATTAAGGAAACATAAGAAGGAAAAGAATTAAAAGGAAAGCTGTGGGAAGAAAGGGAAAGGTACTTAATGGTGTTATGTACTTTCTTTTTCATAATTGCTCTCTCTCCTACTCTCAGCCCTCCCCAAAATACTGGTATGAAGCAAGTTTTATAAACAGACATGAAAACAATAGTACCGTTCAACACACCTACTTTTCAAGAAGACACTCCATGGTACTTTGAATTATCTAGCTCTTTAGAAAAAAACCTGATGTTTTCAGGAGAAATTACAACTTTATAAAAATTTTTTTAAAATAATAAAAATTGTGGTTTTATAACCTCTTTTCCCCTCATTTTTCAGGCTTCACAATGTTGCTGGGTATAAATTACAAAACCAAATGCATATTGAACATACTATGCATGTTCCAATCTTTCTAGATTTAGATGTAAAAGATTTAAAAGGCGGGTCTCCCAACATTAAAACCACACATATATCACCAACCAACCGAGTTTGGTTTTGTTACTGACTTTGATTCAGATTATGACGCCAACCCAGAGTCTGATATAGAGACTAGTTTCACTTATGCTTCCTGCCATGGAACAAAATTTTGCTGCAGCTGGAATTTTTCCAACTCATTTTCAAGTTGTATCCCAACATGTATTCATACCTAATTTATAATACAGAGTGAATGTAAACATTGTTCTAAGAACCCATCAACTTTGCTTCCTTTTCTTATTTTTGTGACTTCTGTCAGTGAAAGACCAAACACAGTGACAAGTCAACCTGAAAGTGTTGGTGGCATGAAAACACTTTGAACAATTCTGGTGTGCTGGGTCAGATCACTGGAAAAGTCTAATTGAAAAGGCCTGGATAATTCAGAGAAATTTTTATCAACATTTCAACTTATTACAAGACAATATCAGAGAACTATTAATCAAGATATTTCTACCGGAGCATTTAAGGAGAGTTGTGAGGTGTCTGTGCGCATGTGTCCTCCTCACCATGTAACCACAAACTTCATGGATTAATTTCTAAATTTGGGTAGACTTCCCAGAGACCTGTACGCTCATCTACACAGACTCAGAGTTCCTGATTTTCCAGCTCTCTCTGCCAAACTGAATTTCTAAAAAACCATAGAGAATTTTGTGCACGTATAATTCTTTCCTCTTTGATGTTGCTTGCGGTATTACACCTTTTTCTTCCCTCAGAATAAAATTATCTTCATAATATTAGAAGTATATATGTTACAGTCTCTACCTTCATAATATCTAAAAGTAACTCTGCTTCAGGAATTATTGTATTTTATTATTGCCATTATATCAGAGGGGCTCCCAAGAAAAACAGGCTAATATGAGCAAAGTGTATTAATTGCTGCCGACATATCTACAAAGTTATGATCAGATCCTCATTCCAGATTATGTTAATTTTTCTTGCTTTCTCCACTTGCTTACACACACAAACACATTTTGATTCCCCATGGTCTAGCTTTTTCCTCTTATTTATCTCATTTCAATGACAACATTTCCTTTTTCTTTTCATTCTAGATGGTTTCTTGTCCTCTACGTTTGTGCTCAGGTATTGGAACATGACTACCTACAGCTCCATGGAAGAACTCTGTTTTCTCACATCACATCAAACTGGCTGAACAAAATGGTGGGACCATTAGAAAGAACTAGCTGCCTGGTTGTCATTTTTCTTTCCTTTGCTTTGGACTCTAAACCAGGATTTGGTCGTTCTATAGTCAGCTTATGCCAGTAGAGCTGTCTGAGGGAAACACATAAAGAGAAACCTGAGGGTGACCTGGAAAATCTAGTAACCCCCATTATATTTACTGTACAGTAGTGTTTGTAAAGAGATATTTGAGATAGCACAGGATAGCCATTTAAGGTAAGAATTACTGTAGGTTGAGAGAGAATGTTGATCCACTAGGTCAACAAAACATGCCAAATATTAAACAGAATTAGTGAGGGGAGACAGCTGTTGGGATTTTTTCTTAATGAAGAGACAATTTCATAAGGAGTAGCAGAAATTATGAACTTTCTTTAAAAAAAAAAGTTAGGACCTGCCTCTGTCTCTGCTTGGTAAAGATACAATTTCAGAATTTATGTTGCAGATAGAGGTCCATGCAATAGCCCAAACCATCATCATTCATTAACCCTGGAAAGACAAATTTTAGAAAAACAGCTCCATCAAGTCAAGATTTATAGCCCCTTTTCCACTTTATCCTTACAATCGTTTTCTTAAATGATTTTTTTTTTCTCTGTGGCGCTTTAGATGATAAACTCTGTTTACTGGACAGCATCTCATAAATTATTTCAGATAATTTCAATATAAACCTAGGCTGAATGCCAGGTTTTTTCTGCTATGGAAGGCCTTCCACATTTATTCATACTCCATTTCCTACTCTTGCAGAATATCCCATCATCTTTCCATAAGCAAATACTTCAAAGGCATCCCAAAAACAAAAACCTGCAACTGAATCCAATGCAAATTCTGTGCCACATGTCAAACATAACACATGCCAAGATGAGTTTTGAGTTAGACATTTTCCCAGTTTCCACCACAGAGATGTGCTGGAACACAAGCAGATAAATAAATTGTAAAAATATTCTGATTTTTATATTTTTTTTCATGATTGTTGGCCTGGTTTTGCAGTAGAGGTACAATTAAAAGCCATTTTATTGTAGATTTGCAAAACAGAAGTCTTCCCAGCTGTAAGTGTTGACTCTCGCCAGTGAAATACACCTGGCTAATAAGATACAATCTAGTAACATGGAGGAAGAGGACATACAGCCAGCTCCTTTTCTTATCCCTTTCCCAGAAGCAGTTGTTCATTAGAATTATGAAAACATTTGATTGACCTGAGGTTCTACCTTTCAACACAATTTCTAAACATGCAGTGTTCATTTCTGAAAAAAAATCAGAATAGTTTAATTGCCTTTGATGTTCTTCTCTTGGCAGCCTGAATTCAATTCCATCTTTCTAATTTGAGACTTATGCAAAGACATAGGATACTGAAGAGATCAGCTTTGGCACGAGGAGTACTGAGAGACTTATTACTTTACTAATGTTTACACAGAGCAACTGAGTGGATAAACCTATAATGCAATGCTTCCTAGAAGGTGTAAAAAAGAATATGTTTTCACCCACCCCTCTTCACATTATCTTAAAAGTTCACAGATGATTCTAATAGTGTATTTTTCTTAAATGCACGTACCCGGAATGTACAATGTGGAGAACCCTCTTCCAAATTTTAGCCATGCTCTACATTACAAATGTTGGGCTATGCTGTTAGCAGAAACTCTTGAAGGGATTCCAGCACACTTTCCCAGAAATGTTTCTGCCAGTCTGAGTATCAACCTTGTCACTCTTTGACGTGGCAGAGAATGTACTTTTCCAAGAAGCCAGATATTTTGGCCAATGCAGAGCTGTGAAGCGAAGGGCTTGGATTTTATTTCATCAGTCCCTCTGCAGAAGCTTTTCACAGGCTGATATTGTCAGCTGTGCTAGCCAAGAGCGCTCTCGGCATACTCAGGTGGACTGTTGCCAGGCCTCTGAAGAGGAAAACAAGGTAGGATTTCTCTTCTATTCTCACATATCTCCACGAAATTAGAAATTTCTGTCTCAGAGCTCAGGTTTGATACTACATTTTTTATACAAGAAAACTATGTGGTTTAGCTGAACTGTCCATCCAGCTTTAACAGACGAAGTCATTTAAATTATCATTATCGTACAGTTAAAAGTATGCATTAAGCTTCAAATAAATTCCAAAGAAAGATAGAGATGCAAAAGAGCAACACTATTTTTTGTGGGTATTGGCTGTGACAGAGCAACTTTGAGGTTGCCCCCAAGTATTGCATATATAGGATTGTCCTACATGTGCATGCCCGGATTAAACTCTGGAAACGTTTCCATTTTGCATAAAGTAGTGTTTATAAAAATCAAGAGGGACCAACAGGGATCAAGAACCAAGGAGATCCTTGGGTGATTCAGCTACTGCTCAAGAGAGAACTCTGCAACTGAACTTTGACACTGCAATAGTGAGCATTATACTAGCTCGCAGTGTTTCCTGCCATCTAACAGAATCCTGAAATAGATTTTCAGGTTCTTCCAAAAGGACACAGCAATTTATTGATGTCTACCAATAACATGCACAACAGCCACTAAACTGGCATGGAGCCACCTAAGTTAATCATCTGTGTCCTGCCACAGCCCTTACTTCTTATAGAAGATCTAGGGACCAACGCCATTACATCTCAGCTGGAAGGAAGTAGCTGTCTTCCCTTCCACGCACAGGTGGTCAATCTTCTCTGTGATTCCCAACCTGGGAAAAAAAAATAAGGTGGAGGTAGCAGCACAGAGGTTCTGTATTCTCTAAAGCACTTTACTGAATGATTAAAAAAACCAACCCAGTTTCAAATCCCTCACCTGCTGATCTGAGGATAGGAACCGACATTGCACACATACCAGATAAACATGTATCTTTTATGCAATGGGACATGCTCTGTAACAACCCCTTGAATCAGGCCTTACAAGCCTGTACCTCAGAACCCCCTTGAAATGCTGACAAGCACAAAGATCATTAGCAATGAAACTAAATGAGATATTAGGCAGCTTTGACAGTTTTCAGGTCCTTTAGTGGCCAAATAGCTGAGACAGCTGAGGATCTCTGTCATTCCTGGATGGTGGAGTCAATGCTCAAGTTACCCTCCTACAGTTTAGAGATGAAATTATTATCTGTATGAATTACAAAATATTAATAGTAAAGTCATAGCTCAGATGTGTAATAATCTTGGGTCAGACAGCAGTCTCAATGTTTTAAAAATTATCATATGACCATATGATGTTATACCAACATTTTAATCAATATGTTGTAGTTTTTATGTAGTCATGTTAATTTACTTCAACCAGAATCTGGCTCAGACAATCTTACACTGGTGGTTTGGATTTCTCGATCACACGCTTCAGACTTGTCTTCAGATGTATAAATATATGTGTATAAAAACAATATTTTGACAGAGAGTTGACTCAGATGTTTTCCAGAATTGTGATCTTCCAAGTCATCATTTATGAAAAGCGTATTTAGGAAACAGAAAACTTGTGTGAAATGTCTCAGAAAGCAGCCTTGGCTCCTTTATGCCTATGTACTTTCATTCAGTCGTATGATCATTTGTTTAAAATATTGCTGATTATATTCAATTTCTTTTTTAAAAATTTAATCTTATGTTTTATTGAAGCAATAACTCCAGTCTGAAGTTAAACAAGGAGCCTAGATGAGCTCTGATAAAAATAATAAGATCGAATATCCCTCTCTGCCAAAAAAAGGAGTTTCTAATCTTTTGCATTGAATGAATTTAGTCTCACAGAGCTGCAGTAAGAGAACGCCGTCCACCCTTTGTAAAATAATTCTGACTCAGATCTCTATGCCCAATTAGAGATTGCATGCTCTTTATTTTACACCATGTGTTGAGCAAATTGGGTTAACTTTCCGTTCTGAATCTACTGACTTTAAAAAAAAATTGTATAGCAACAACGCTTCTTGACCACTTTTGCCCTATCAGCTGTGGAGTGCACCACAAGCAGTATCTGGGCAGTATTATTTTCTACCCATCGCAGTGCAAAAAGCTCTGATAAATTGCAACAATAAAGGCTTCAAGCATCACAATCAATACTTAATGGAATAATGTAAATCCAGCTTGTGTATGACTTGGGGATTGTGTTCTCTGGCAAAGAGCAAAAGATTGATGCACTTCAACAGAAGTGCATCTTTTTTCCCCACAGTCAGAGCTATAAGAGAGACACAATAATGTGCTAAAGTTGCTTTGCTTGTATTGTGGAGTTATTACTATTTTTTTTCAGCCTGGTTTAAAAGGAGCCAGAGAGACATTGTGTCTCCCAGGGCTCTGTAAAAACCAAGTTAATGGTATTCTCAGTCTTTAGACACATTTACACATCCTCCATCTGCTTGGGAAGGAAAAAAAAAAAAAACAGATTTCAATAATAAAAGTTGTACAGATCTGCCTTGAGGCAACAGAAAATGCATGTGATAAGGGAATAGCCATGAAGTACAAAGGAGTATTTAGGTCTTAGCGCTTATTGACTGGAGACTGTAAGGGAGATGTGAAGGATGTGTGAAAAATCCTAAATAAAAGAGTTAGAAAAACATATAACGTGGATAAGAAAATGTGCTTGAAAGGAATGCAACTGTCGCTAAAGAACATGGTAAGAGGAGGAGATGGGACAGGAGAAATTAATGACAAGAACGAAGACAAGCGGTATTCTGCATCTAGTGTTTGGTTCAGGAAACATACTGTACTCTGCAATTCAGTCTCTTGGGTACATTACATCAATCCAAACAACACTCAAAATGCATAAATTCTACTTCTCCCTCTCCTTCTCTTTGTCTCTATTGAATTGTATTCTTAATTCAGATGAGGTCAGGCCCACAATCAGTTTGAACAGATAAGAAGAAGGAACACTCAAATTCAAGGGGCGGAGGAAATGTCAGAAATAACAAATAGAAATCATATTTTTAGTATCTACTTCACTCATTCAAGAAATATTAGTAATTAGAAAACTCATTTGACAAGTATTTCATCTGCACAGCATATAGCATTTGTTTTCAAAGTTAAACAATACTTCAGGAAGGAGAAACACATTAACAAACATTCAGTCGTAGCCTGTATTTTTTGGATGCATATAGATTTATTGGAAATATTATGTTCAGTCATGTATGTTCCAGTATCAAGCCTAAACCCTCTTGGAAGGTTTGGGCAAAGTTGTTTCTTCTTTTTTCTTCTCTTTCTACTGTTCAAATGATGAGAAATGTCATTTTTCCACTTCTATGCATAGAAGACAAGGGTGGAGGGATCCATTGTGAAGTCTAGTTTCCTACTTCTACAGGAAACAGAATAACATCTTTCTTCAAGTTCTAAAGTACATAGTGAAAACAGATTTTTTTTTTTTGTCCTCACTATTGCCTCTGGTAACATGATAGTGTTAAAGTTAGCAGCCACGTAATTCCTAGCATAAAATTTATTCATGGACTGCTTACACTAATTTGGTTTTATGCCAATGTTGACCTTTAACTGACCTTTAGCTTGGTGGGAGTTCTTTCTCTCTTAGGCGTTTGCCCTCCAAATGTTTTTATGGATAGTGATCATGCCCCTTTTAGGCTAAAGAAGTTGGAGGATTCCAGTTTCCTCTCTAAGAGGCACTGTCTAGAAGCCTTTCTACATACCCATTTTTGTACAAGTGATCTTTCTGGAAGAGAAGCAGCTAAAACTGTCACACCCATATTCCAGCAATATATTCAGAAATTCTTCACTGGGATATTAAAGGAGGGGAAAAAAAACATGTCAGAACAGCCTGCAAACTTCTGTTCATTGCTGATTCATAGATCCAAGTCTTAACTGAGCACCAAAGAATAAATTAAATTTTGTACCCTAAATCCAAAAAGCCCTAAACTCTGAGTTTGATTTGAGCTGAATGCTACTATTCAGGAATGAGATCTAGGAGAAAAATCAATACTTCCATGAAAACTTTAGTTCAGTCCTCAGTAGTGGGAAAAAAAGTGAATGAAGTCTTAGGAATTATCAAAAAAGTGGTATCGAAATAAGAAAAAAAAAAAAAAAAAGAAAAAGAAAAAAAGGAGAATATAATTGGTGGTGACTCAGCACCAAGAGCCTTTTAGTTCCCCTTTTGCTTGTAAATAAAGAGAAAATGAAAAGAAAAAAAGGAGAGAGAGAGAGAGGGGGAGACAGTTAACATTGAACCCGGGGGGAGCGCCCGGAGCCGCCGGCGCTGGGTGCGGAGGATCCCGCAGCCCCATACATTGCCAGCAATAAAGCGCGACGTGTGACAGGCATACAAATCCGGGCCGGAGAGGGACAGGCGAGGCGGCGGGGCAGGCGGCGAGCCCCGGGAGCGGGCCATGGTGAGTGGCGGCGGGGGCTGGCCCCGGTGCGGGGCGCGGCGGGGGGTGCCCCGCTCGGCCCCGCTGCCCTGAGCGCGGCGGCAGCGCCGGGAGCGGCCCCGCAGCGCGGCCGGCACCGATTCGCATGTGGGGCTGAGACACGGCAAGCAAGGAATATGAACAGGAAAACAAGGCGCTGGATCTTCCACATCTTCCTGAGCCTGGGGATTGTGT
>KZ505714.1:417790-459357 GCA_002844005.1 Limosa lapponica baueri
AAAAAAAAAAAAAAAAAGAAAAAGAAAAAAAGGAGAATATAATTAAACCATTGTATAAATCCATGGCATATATGCCTCTTGAATACCATGGGATACTAAACTTTCCATCTTAAAAAGTGAATAGAAGAACTGGAAAATGTTCAAAGGCAGCAACAAAGCTAATCAAAGCCTGCAGCACTGAAGAACAATTAAGTAGGCTTATATTCATCACCTTGAAAAAAATGAGAGCATGAACTCTCATTTACACCCTGATGTAAATGAGATTGACTGTGGTAAGGTTTTATAAAATAACGGGTGGCAGAAAGACAGTGAAAATAGAACCACTAAAGTAACTTTACCAGTAGGCTGGTAAAGTAACAGCAGTAAAATTTCCTTCTGTTTGGAAGACTGGAGCAAGACCACGTCCTGCAGAGGATATACCACACATATACCACTTCATGCTATGCTAACATTTCTTCCCTTCCCCTGTATGTGTGACTATGTATAAAATGAAATAGGATAGAGCAAAGCAATCCAGAACCTGTAGAGACAAATTTGTGCAAAAGCATTCTTTTACTACCAACCCCTTAAGGAGCCAAGGCATTAGCTGCAAGGTCAGCCCCTTCGTCCTGATTATACATACACTCCACTTCAGGAGCTTCACGGAGATGAAGCTAACTCTGCTTACAGACATCTGTCTAGTATGCTTCAAATGTCTGAAAACAACATAGTCATAGAAAACAAATTTTAAAATATCTCATAAATATCTGACAAGAAGTATCTCAGAGACTTCTATGGTCAGACTAAGATCTCTTGTCAGATTTCTCCTTTCTTCCCAGAAAAGGTTGAAGAAAAGATCATTTTCAAGTGTTAACCCTGTCATATTATTCAGCAATGAAGTTGACACATGGCGTCCTCCAGTTGCTGACCTAATTTAACAAAGAGTCATCTCATGAGACAACCTTTTACTGACTCTGAGGACAGAGCATGAGAAAGAGATGAGGGATGAAATCTGCCATATGCTATAACATATGCACAATAGCATTCAATGCTTGCACTGCAATGAATTTCTGTCAACATTCAGCTCTCCAATTTAAACATAGCATGATAAATTCCAAACTAAGTTTTACCCAAAGAACAGCCACATTTAAATAACATAAAAACAGGATAGTTGTCCAATACTATTATTCTTCATAAAACCTAACAATATAAGTAAGAATCATATTTTAAATTCAAACTCTGACTGTTTTCTGTTACAAATGACATTAATAATGTTACAGCATCTGATGGTAGAAAATACACCAGGTAACTTGCCCCATATCTCTTTGTATGACTTTTGGACAGGATGAAGGGCCTAGATGGCTTGTACCCAAAGACTCCTTCTAGCCTGCGGATACATCGGGTTTTTTATGTTATAAATAGTAGGCAAATACTGTTCTTACCCAAAAGAATTTACAGTCTTTGACAATTTCAAAGACTTTACATGTGCTTAAAATAAAGTTCAAGAGGTTCAACTGACTTCACTAAAACTGCAGATGTTCTCAATGTTAAGTTTATAAAAAGATCTTTGTGAGACGAGGGCCTAAGATCTCAGTCCCACACAGTTCTTCTGGGTTTGTTACTTTAGATCATTAATCACTCTACAAAATCACACTACAAATGTGTACAGCATGAAGTGGGAATATATTTCAACCTATTTGGAAATTAAAAGAAATGACATCTTATATGTGTTTTATGGAAATACTCTAAAAGGAAATTTCTGAAGCTGCTCCTTGGAACTGAGTTTTTGTCAGGATTTTGAGAACTCTTAGAAGTCAACTTTCTTGCTTTGCAACAAAACAAAATGAAAGCAAACAAACCCAGTATGCTGAATTTTTAAAAACCATTCTCAATTTATTGTGTTCAATGGACTGGGTAGAAGAAATGTAAACACAGCAGCCAAGAATTCAATGGAAAACAATTCCAGAAAGCTGGGTTTTATTTATAAAGCCATGACTATTAGTACCACATGAAGTCATAGTGAAACCATAGTAGGCTAGCCATTTAGAATAGATTACATCTCTGTAAGTAGGTGTTGCTCAGAGAGGATTTAAAATAACGTAACTTTCGAGATTAGGGACCTGGGCTGAGGCATGCAACCAATCACAACATGAGAGAGGAAGGGGTGGGATGGAGAGTCATAAGAGAAGCAAGAAGCTGATTGCTTCTTTATGCCCCTGTTGGTGATTATTTTTCCTACCATGTGTCTTCATTTCATTCCTCAAATACAGAACCAGTGCAGTTATACCAATATAAATGTGATTTTACCAATGCTACCTCAGGTAGCAACCTGCAGAAATAAGAGCAAAAACTGTCATTCAACATCTAACTTACAGCAACTCACGATTATTTACCCAGCCATAACATATGCTTCTTACCACTGAATTTGTATGGCTGTGTGTCATATCTCATAATATACAATATATATTTCTCTATATTTCTATGTATTTGAGAAACTGCTGACAGCTCTATTTCTTTGTCACTACAAATGTGCACCAGAGATAATTTTGTGTGTAATGTACCGAGATGCGTACACATTTCAAAGCCTGCTGCATATATTGCAAATTGAAAAGTAGCAGCATGTGCTTCAAAACAGAGAAAAGACCTGGGGCTCCAATGGTGCAATTACCAAGACTAGCATAGCTTTATGCTTATTCTGTGCCTCGTTGTCCTCAGTTGTAAGCTGTTTTTTCTTTATTAATATTTACAAAACATCTCATTTGGTGAGAGTTAGTTAATTCTTTTGCAGTGGTATGGAAGTGCTAAGAACTCTTATTAAGGCTTCAGGATCGAATAGTGCAATACATTTGTCCATCAGGGTCCTCTCACATGGGTGTAACATAGTGTAAACTACCCATATGTTATAGCATATGGCAGAATTCCGGTATGTCTTCGTATACCTTAGTCTTTATTCTCAGTGTAAACAAACGGCTCTTTCACAGGGGGATACCAAGTTAAACTGGGCTACGGACTGAATAATTTTGTTTTTTGCTAGACCATATTAACAACTGAAAAACCAAGATGGAGCATAACTTCTTTTTAATCTCTAAAGGAAAAAATATAGAATACAGACATGCTATATAGGGTATACGCATTTAGGTTTTTTTTATTAGATTTTTAGAGATTTTTCTCCACCCCCTTCTTACCAAACCAATGACTTTAAGTGAACAGTAAACAGAAAAATTCTTTCTCATTCTAGCTTTTTTTTTCTCAAGTCTTTTCAGGAACTGGGCTTTATGGCATATTCTAGAATGCTCAGTTTCAAAATTACCTTAGATTTAACAAATGAACCTCTGTGCCCAGCTTTTGAAATGTAACCAAACTTTTCAGTTCAGTTTCATCTCATTTTAAAGGATGAACAGAAATGCTTCATTCTTGGTAGCTTGTGCTCCTATATATAAGTACACTATAAAATCACAGATTTATACCAAAAACTCTACTACTCTTTCATATTGAGAAATACTGCAATCTGGAAAAACTATGAGAGCAAATGAAAGTTAAATCTTGATTTGTGGTAGGGAATTACCTCGCTGTTGTCACAATGACATCTAATATTTTCATACTTGTCATAAAGAGTGGGCAGGAAAATCTTGATTGTATTTTTATATGAAGTGAGAATGGTACGCAGGTCAGATAGAGAACTAATTTAAATAACTGCAAACCTTGTTTATACACAGTGCGTAGTTTTGAAAACCTGAAAACACAATCCTATGGAAACTACAGATTCAGTAGTCTTCTCTCCTTACCAGTGTCTATTCTACAATAAGCCGTGCATCTGTTATGGCAAATAATAAAATTCTGGTTGAAGAAAAAATGTGGACACAAATCCTCCAATGTGAGCAAAACCTGTACAGAGAGAAATCAAGACCTCTGAAAAATGAGATGGGAAAAACTGATTTTATACTCCCCTGCTCATTTTGTTCAGCTGCTTAGGTCAGCTCTTGATGCTAAAGTTAGTGTAGCTAAAGAACAGCTAAAGCATTTACACCAGGCTGCAGATTCTCCAGGGAGCCAAAATTTAAACAAAAATTGGAAATGTCATCACAGAAAAAGCATTTTTTAATGGTTTGTAATTTATTTTTGCTTCAGCTATACACCAATGAATTTGGTGACACAATTCCAGCTGATGAAGTCAGATTTCTGGATGTGATAGGATAGAGCAAGGCAGAAGCACTCAGGTTAACAAAGATACAAGAAATTTCAAAAGAATCAGTAGTTGAATTAACTCAAGTAAGCTTAAGTTTAATTGACATATATACATAAAATAATTTTCAAGCCATGTGAGACCATTTTACAGTGGACTCATAACTAGTAATACCTCCTTCAAGCCAAATAATTTGTGATCAAATTATAATATCTTGTCTTAATTTCAGACCAGAAGGAATCCACTGGAAGAATGTTGTTTTGTTATTCCAAGTATCATTACACTTATTGAAAATTCACACCTCTGATCCAGTGTGGTTCTGTTTAGTTTTTCTTCGCTTTATTAGACTTATTATGGCCACTTTCTGACAGAAGGGAGAGGGGTTACATTACCTTATGACTTTCACTGTACAAATAATTGGAAACTAGTATTAAATCACCTCTCAGCTGTCATCCTGGTGAATTAAAACATAGGACTTTTTTTTTTGTATTAATTGTTGTAAAGTATATTTTCTGTTCCTTGAGTGTCTCTTGTGACTCTGCTGAATCACATCCAAAGTTTCCATAACCTTTTCTGAGTATGATAAAATGGATCAGAAAAAAATAACAAAATTCCATTTTTTTAACCTCTGAAAAACACAGTACCAGCCACCATAGTGTACCACAGTAGTTGTATATTTTTATAGAAAATAAGCTCGTGATAACCTAGTCACGTGCCTTCTCATTTTGCTGTAGATTTTACTTTATTGTATGCATATAGTAGGAGTGTAACCAATATACTGCTGATGGAAAGGAGCCATTACCAAGTGCTTCATCTCAAGGTGTACCAAGAATGCGTTATTCACATTTTGCTTCATGTTACTCTGGAGTAAATACTAGGCGTATTTATTTTTTTTAAAAAATGAGCTGTTATAACACCTTCAGATCTTCTTAAGCTGCCACTAAAAAGGGTTTTCCACTCCTGAAAGCAAGCTAATCAGAGTTCATCTCCAGGTGTTAAACAGTGCCCCAGAAATTAAGTATTTAATAGGTTTGAAGACCTAAAGCAATGCAAACCTAACCAATATACAAATATTTTCAGCAGTGACTTGCTCTGATTGACAGCCACTGTCCAAAACAGCAGCATAATCATAGCCTAAATCTTCAGGAGTTGGACTTGGAGAGCACATAGGTAGAATGAAAAACAGAGGCATGTTTGTAATAGGTTTATATATAGCTAGATATGTCTGTGATTTACTCAGCCACTGACATATTTGATTTGAGTTAGGCAGATGAATCAAGATGAAACAAATAGAGGCTTTCCCCCATACTTCAGTCAGATTGAAGCAAAGTTAAATCTTCCTCAAATGCGAAATATTTCATTAACTCTTTTGTTCAGTTTGCATTACAACTTCCCAAATAAACCTCTACTGAAATATGATGACAGCCAACAGCAGGCTAATTCTCATTAAAATCAAAAGTTCTGTCCAAACTTTTTTGATCTGCACAATTAAGTTGGAACTCTTGAGAAAAACTTTACTTGTAGATTTCCACATCTCTACAGCCAAGCAGAAAAAAACACAGGAAAAACTGAAAGAAGCTAACAGCTCATCAGTATTTTTTAAAACACATGGTTTGAGATTTGCTGTGACCTGAGATCCCCTCACTACTAGAAGACAGTACATTTGACACCAGTAGTTTTCTACATAAAATCCAAGTCAAAATGGTATATTTCATGCACACACAAAGATGATACTTTGTGGCTTGCACAGCAAGTGTAATTTTGCTGCACAGGTGACATACAGCCGAGGTTCATGATGGAGTCCTATTAGCATGTCCACCTAACCTGAGATTTTTGCACAAGCAACTTCTGTTCTGTATCTGAGCAATCCCATCTTGATGGGTTTGCTACCTGTGCATCTCAACATGCTGAGGTGACCTTGTCTTTTAGACAGAACAACACCAATTTCAGAATCAAGATGCAAAGAAGGTCATAAAAATCCCTTCCTGGGCCATTTTCTACTATCACATCTACATTTCTGTTTAGGAATAATATAAAAGTTGCATCCAGGGAAGCTGCAAAGATTGCAGAGAAATTCAAAAGCTCTCATGGCATCACGAAAAATACATCCCAGGAAGAACAGTGGGGACAAAAAAGTCATAAGGAAAATATAACTACATCCCAGATGTAATTTGCTGAGAATATAAAAGACATTACATGAAGTGACAGCTCACAATAGCAGGAGATTAATATTCTAGAAGCTCCCTTTAGTCCCTATGTAAATGAATTTTACCTTAATTTAGTCAGGTAAGAAGGAGAAGTGCAAGTACAACTTCTATTGGGTGGCCTCTTTCTGAGTTTTAAGAGCACCAATTTTTCTGCCTGAGATACATGTAGGCTAGTAGCTAGATGACTGTGCGTTTTGTGCTCCATTTCACCGGGAGATCTCTGGAAGGAGAGCAACTGCTGTAGACTTTGACAAACACGCTAAAACAAGTTTATCTTTCTCCCTGTTTGGGGCACGGTGGGGAAGACTGTAGGTTTGTTGTGGGGGGGAATCTTTTGGGTTATTTTTTTACAGTAAAAAGGAATATACTTTAATTACATTATTGGACAGTGCAATATTTATCCTATCACAAATAGTTCCTTCATGTAAGCGAGAAATGGCAGGCAAACACTAACTTAGGGAGTGTCACTGTATATCTTCTGATGTGATAGAACCAGCAGGGAATATTCTCTCTGATTTAGTATTTGACAGACTAGTGTCTCTGTAAGCAGTCTGAAGGCACTAAATGCCTGTTTGGAAAATGCATGATGACTTAAAGGTTCTATTTACCAAAGAGCTGAAAGCTACTTTTGAGAAATCTAAGTAACCAAAAAAAAGCAACAGTGAGACAATAGTTACTAGTCTAATTCAATGATTTCAGAAATGATAATATAACAACAACCTGTTCTTTTTTTGTATACCAACAAACAAATGCCGTGAAGTAAGACTCCTTCTGTATAATCTGAAGTATAAGGAAATGTCTGACACGAAATGATGTGGAAGCATCCTGTGATCAGATTCAGCGGGCAGCATTGCCAAGCAAGGAACCAAGAAAATTTTTTAATGTGCTTCTTTTTTTACATGTTAATTTATGGAAAGGTCAGGTTTACCTTGCAACACAAAACTAAATGGCTGGGCCAGGTTTGACTTCTGGACTGTACAATGGATATGCAACAGGAAGAAATGGATTTAAGCACAGGATCAAGTATAGCTCAGGTTTCAGCAGTTACACGTCTCATTTTCAAGCTTCTGAACTGTTTGTCACCCACAAAATATTTTTATGACTTATCCATGGAAAAAGTGCTCTGGAACTTATTATTAATAAGAATTACTTTGGTGATGTAATAACAGCAGGGCCTGCTTCTGCTCCTACCTCCTCCCTGTGGTGGAGAATCAGACTTTTTGTTTATACTTTGTAACAATAGCTTTTCTATGCCTTGTTATACTTTTCTAATTTTTTATTGTATTTTACAATCCTTTGGTGTTGCTGAATCTTCCCAAGAGAGACTACTTACAAGCATTCAGGCTGCTGTACTTCACTGCCTACAAATCCAAACCACCCGCTGTAACTTAATAGATTAAATATTTTTCCTTAAATACCTCTGTCTCATCTACCACCAAGCACCTCCTTACTGGTTAAATTATCAAGACCGGAAAAATCATTAGTCATTTCTAAAAGGGACTGCAAAATACAAACTGTAATTTATGACATTCAGTCTGCTATTAGAGGGTTTCTATTTTATGTTCTGCCTTTTTATTCCTGCAAAATTTGGATGTTCCCTGCCTCTATACTGAGTAAATATTTTTCCTCTTCCATTCACACTGCCAGCATCTCTGTTTTGACTATTCATCATTTTGTATGACCAACAAACCTTTGCTGGTCTACCATTAAGCAAAACTCTGGAAATTTTTATAAATTTTTAAGGGAAAAAGTTAAGCTGATTATGCATATATATAGTTAATTCAAGAAGAAAAGACTATGCCCCTTTTACAATGAATAAGCTTTTAATTTTTCATTTTTAAACTGGCAACCAGCTTCTATGGCTAAGGGCTAGCTTAGTCCTTTGACGTTGGCTAGTGAGGATTCTTGGAACATAAATATATGCAATAAGCCAATAATTCTGCTTGCCTTTCTGCTGCTCTTCAGGGTGTCTCAGTTCTGGCAAACAGACGGGTAATGGGAATTAGAAGGAGGGGAAAAAAACAGCAATAAAAATATAAATCACAAAAGGAAGGAAATCCATTTGGTCCTTGGCAGCAAAGACACTGCTCAGCTAATCCATGCTGAGTGCAATCCAATACTCCTTTATATAATCCTGTTCTTGCGGAAGAAAATTAAAGTTTAATGCAATAACGGCTGACACAAATCACTTTTGTTGCCCAGAAGCAGATTAAAGAATAGTTAAAATCATACAAATCTAATTTCTTTTCTGTTGTTGTTGTTTTATTTTATCCAGTGACATCTTTATTCTTTAATCCACAGCATCAGTTTTTGATTATTAAGCATATATTCCCAACGTAAGAGAGATTTTGTGATGGAGAGAAGGGGAAAGACAATAATGACAGCCAAGAAATGATTAGTTCTTAAATGGTACACGTTAAAGCTCTTTCAAAAATCCATAAATTTTTCATAAGATCATATGGGCCCTTGTCTTTAATCAATCTGTGTCAAGGGGACTTTAAAATAAGCTTAAGGGCAGTAGAATGCTATCAGTCATAATTGGAGCTGTACAGGTCACTCCCATTAGCTATCACTCTTGTGTACATTCATTTGTTGCTCTGCAATACATTTGACATCTGCCAACAATGGAACAAACTGAGAATTTCTGCAAGAGAGACCACAATGTAACAGAGAGAACAGTGATCTTAATCTTCCATTTTATTACTCCAGCCATCAGCCTCAACCCACTCTTCATCAGCAAATTGGACTGAAAAAAAAAAAACAAAAAAAAATGACATGAAAGCTGATCCTGGGTATATTACGCTCCATACAGTAAGTTTCTTCCTGACAGAAAAGGTTACAATTTATCTGAAATTTTGATCAGATTTATAACTGTGTTGAAATAGGATTAGATTTTTCATTTTCTTTACCTTTGTCCCCAACTCCAACATATCCTTTCTCACAAATTCATTTGTGAAACTGCTGCCTACACTTCATATTAGTGATACAACATAACTGCAGACGTATGTGGAGAGAATGCAGGAGTCAGTGTACAGTTATCATTTTTCCCAATAGGCCTATCAAAGAATTACCCAAGGCACTTGAGAAGTCTATGAAATACAATATGGAAGTGGAAAGGTTGCATAATTTCTCCAGTATTTCTCTTCTCCATGTATATTTTTGCAGCAGTATCTCTGCAGGTGTATGACCCATGCTTAGAGAGGGGAAGGGTGACTGCTCAAAAAGAACTGGGGTTTTAAGTATACCTTATAAACATGAAAAGATGTCTCTCATTTTCATTACATTATGCTCCCCTCTTTCATACTGTAGGTACAGAGAAGCCAACATCTAGTGGGAGTTCAAGAACTCTTTACAGTTATATTTAAAGGATTCTCTGGAACAGTTTTCTGAGCAAGTCATTTGCCCCGGAAATGCCACTTTGCCAGGAACAAGATAAAGGAAATAAATCACAAAAACCTACAAAATCCGACACTGTATGAGGACTCTATGGGAAGCAAATAGAATTAGTAGGGTTTTGTTGTTCCTCAGTAACACTCAGATAACTTCTTGATGGATGCTATTTCATATCATCTCAACATCTGTTCTTACCTACAGTAAGAGATTAGCTGATGGTCAGTTGCACCAGCAAAGCCAAAGTAAAAAGGCAACTTATGAACCATCTCCTTCCTGAATTTCAACATGCACGCCTATTTAAAACTGGGGTTTTGTCTTACTGATTTATTAGTACCTGGGCTTCTTCACTCCTTTTTTAAGAAGACATCACTTGCAAGTGCACTGATTCTCATTCCTAGGACATGAAAGTCAGCCTGTGGAGAGTACACAACGGGATTTGTATACATTTATGAGGAAATGGTCCTAATAACCAAGTTTTAGCTAGAGACAGTGTATTTAAGAACACTAGAGTATTTCCAGTAGAGAAAATGTAAGGGTCTCATTTTACATCTTTACCTCTTCTGTATTTATGTGAAGAACACCACAACAGCCTATTTTATCACCCTGCTATACTGTGATCTACTCTAATTGTATGGGATCAGTCAGCAGTGGCAAAAACCAATCACTGGTCCCTGGAGTGCCATCGGATCTGTAGGTCAAGTCCTGTTTGGCGAGACCACTTGTACTGGCTTGCTGTGCGTGCTGGAAAATGTATTAAAGGCAGTGCAGAAGCGGGAGATATGTGGAGAGGGTGTGTGTGTGTGCATGTGTGTGTTTTCTAATCCCTTTGCAGCCTGCCAGGCTTAAACTGCAAATGTCATCACTGTGAAGGCAGTAGTTGAATCCAACAGGTGGGGTAATAAACCATGACATTTCTACCAGGTTTAATTGTACTGGGTGTGCTTGGGATACCTTTCAGTACAAACATGGTTTCACTTGATGTCAGCAACGAGACCACAGACCTGGTTTTTACTCCATGTCCGCAAGAACTAGGGTATAAAGTTCCCACCTCCAGTACACTTTATGACCTTTCAGGTGCGGAAACCTCTGACCTATATCATTCCCATCTTTGCTGGTTCAGCTGCTGGGTGGTGACAACCTGCTAGACTCTGTGTCTGGTCAAATGGTGATTTACTACATAACAGAATTAAAGCATTAACATGGTATTGCTGTCCACCCAACCCTAAAGGGCTTTTTGGTGGTTGTAGGAGAGGCTCTCTGGAGGAAATTGCAACATACAGGGATTTGTTGTGAGTCTATTGCCAAGACAGTTCATAAATTTAAGTGAAACATGACATCTATGTTCCAATTTTTTTTTTCATTACAGCTCTTTCTTATGACAATTTAGTAGCTGTATTCCTGAATAAAAAGCTAGCCTGCTACTACAAGAGCAAGACATAGCCCTCATTCTACTTACAATTTTTCCTGATTTTAAACTGTAAGTATTATAGTTGGGAAAACAGATAAAATTAAAAGACAAAAGTATATATTTAGAGCTCCAAATTAGCATCTCATTTACATCACAATTACTCTATTGATGTCAATTAATCTATTTTGCATCCATACCAAATTAAGAAAAGAGACCAAAATGTGCCTGAATTTTTTCAAATTAATAATAATAATAATAGTGATAAATCTTTATCCTATAAAATAGAAAGTTATAAAAGCTTATTCTGTTAAATAATCAAGTACTAAGGGCTAGCTTCTTTGAAAACAACCTTCTTTCAGTCTAAGATGTGATCATTAATACTGCTTTAATATGGGATGACTATCAAAATGACATTAGTATTTGCATATAAGGCAGTAAAAGACAAAGCTGATAAGCTCTATTTCAAGACAAGTTTTTCTCAACACTGCAAATGTCAAACTGGTGCTTTTGAAGAAACAGGGGAGTAAAAAAAATGGTTAAACTACAGATTCAGAAAGAATAAAGAAATTAACATGAAAATCTGTCAGAATAAATTTGTAGTGACTTATATTGGATGAAATATTTTTCTATTCTATTTAGATATGAACAGCAGTAATTTCAGTGTATGCTGAGGATTCTAACTTCTTTCCTTTTTGCTGCTACAAACTTGCAGGTTTTCTTCTGGAGTCTTACTTGGAATACCTCTTTCAATACATATGCTATTTAAAATAAAGCTTTACATATGTATTTGCTATGAAGCTAGAAACCGGTTCTTAATCATGAAATTAGTTAAATTCCTTTCAACTTACTGCATTTTGCAGGTATAAAAAAGCATCTTTTTAAGTAAATTAAGTGTCCTCACCTGGCAAAATTAATGCCTTTTTTCCTTTGTCCCAGTTATTTCTGTCTTTAAATCTTCTGTCCTGCCAAGATATTACAGTGGGTTCCTCTGGAACAAATTAAACACTTCCTTGCCAAAAATCATATTAAATTAAAAATAAAACCCATTTTCAGGCAAGTTTAACTATCATTTCCACTGATGTCAGTGGCAAAGTTTTTTGCTGAAATTGTAAAAAAAATTAAAACGACATGCCCATAGACTGAAAATGCTCTCAGTACTCCCAATCTTTCCCTTTGGTAAGAAAAAATCTTACAAAATCAGAATCAGCAGAAAAATAGCCGAAAATTCCCCATGAAACTTAGTAAATCAACTCAAGCACTTACTTTATGGCAGGCTACCTGCAGAACCCTCACTCACTTTCAGTGAATCAGCTTCAAAATAGGTGTAAGTTTCTGTCTGAGTGGTATTTGGCAGCAAATGCGCATTTACTTTAATGGTATCAGTGTTGTTTAACTGTGCTTGGCGAAGAAAGACTCTGGAAATTGTATGTCAAACTTAAACTGCAAGGGGTGTCTTGTCCAGGTTGCAGGCAGCTTGGGAGATGGTTGCAAGTTATGTGAAAGGTTTCAGATGTGAGAATCAAAAAGTATCTGCTACTCCAGCCATTATGCTCCTGCATTCACTTCCTCTCTCTTTTCCACAGCTCAAGCACAAAGTCCTAACCAAGTATCTGGCTTCCCACTGACAAACCTAAAATGGATTTGTGTGTTGCAGATCTTCTGCAGGTCAACAAAAAGCTGAAAATGTAGGGACATGACAAGTACAGTGAATGTTTTGTAAAATTCAATAATAACTGATACAGTAACAATATTAATATCTTTCATTTCATGCATTTTTTTAAATAACAGAGCACAGGCTGGCAGGAGGTCACTAGGAATATGTGGCCAGAATACTGGATCCTAGTCTTAGTTCTGAGTGACTATGCAACCCTCTTCTCATTTCCCTGTGTCTCTAGTCTCCTCCTACACCTGCAGCCCTCAGCAGCTCATCCCATACCAGGTCAGAGCCATCCCAAATTCAGTGTTCCCTTGGTAGTGAGCGTGAAGACTCATTCACTCATCAAGGTGATGAGCCCACCAGAATGTGACTTGTGCAGTAGTGACTTCCTGAGAATTTTAAGGGAGTCATCTCTTACACCCACACATTCATAATCAACACCAACAGAAACCCTGTATAATAAAGCTAAATTTTAAGATTTAACACCAGTGACAGCTTAAAATGCCATCCATGCTCTCACAGGACCTTATAGTACTCAGAAATAAAAGCTCTAGACAGCCCTTCCAATCTCAGACGCACAGCAGAGCATGGCCTGTTGCTAGAGAGCATGGGAGCTTGGCAGTACCTGCTGTTTGGGCCTATTCAAGCATGTCACAAAATTGGCTGTTTCTCAGAGGCAGTTTTGCCGATTAATCCCATGCCAAAAAATGTATTTTAGCTAAGAGCTAGAATAT
The DNA here is from genome assembly GCA_002844005.1 of Limosa lapponica baueri. Taxonomy (NCBI): domain Eukaryota; kingdom Metazoa; phylum Chordata; class Aves; order Charadriiformes; family Scolopacidae; genus Limosa; species Limosa lapponica. The sequence goes on from KZ505714.1 coordinate 431,352, forward strand.
TAACTTGTAAGGGACATGGTGAAGAACACATAGAAAGAACATTGTTTTATCTCTGTTGTGTTGCATGTTTTCTGCTGTAGTTGCGATGTGTCCTTTTTTACAGCACAAACATATATTACACACTCACCGAATTCTGTTCAGTCATTTCTTGGGAATATCTTGAAATCTGCATTATTTTTAATAGTTCAGCCCCTGCTAAGTAGAATGAAGAATAAGTAGAATAGCACCTAACTGAACACCTGATCAACATAGCGGTATTGACAGAGTTCATGGTATACAGTCCTCGGTTTCTGGTCTCTATCGTCAGCTCTTTGCTCTGCTGAGACCATCAATTTGACTCCCAAACGAAATGAAGCTGATTAGCCAGTTTGCAGTAGAACATCAAAATTAAACCAAGAGAAACACCTGAGATGATTAATTCAACCTGTCCATAAAATGTGGTCGGTTATAATTCCAGTGGTGTTGGAGACCTGAACTCTGCTTTTAAAATGTGTGTACTGTGATATTTGTTATTTTTCTTTACTGCATGTTTACCTTCACCCAATGTTGATAAACAGACTGTTGTGTTTTAAGAAAAAATGAAAATAAAACAAAAAGATTTTTTAAAATCTAAATTGATTTAATATGTATTTCAGAGAGAAACAGAACATAATATAATGAGTTATGAATACCCAGACTGATTCAAATAGGCTATAACAAAAAAATTACCAAGGAAGAAAGAAAGGGAAAAAACCACCAACCCTCAAATAAAAAGTGTTCTGCAGCTGAAAAATTAGGTGTTATATGGACTACAAGGTATAGGGGTGTTATGAGCCTTTTAAACAAAGAGCTTAATTTCAGCTTCCAGTAGAACTCCTCAGGAATTTTTTATTGGGCTCAGAGTTATTACAATACTAAACTTTCCCGTCCATTGTTTTCTGTGTGCACAATACACATTGCTTTGAACAGCTCCTTTAAAGTGAGATTGATAGGTCAGGACATGTTTCCCTTGTTATTACATAAATGGCCCACAAGGCCATTTCAAACAATCTCTTTTTGAAAGTCTGCGTAGCAGGGCACTCTTTAGCACAGTTCAGGTTAGTGAACCTCTCTTCACAGAAGGGATGACAAGACAATCGACATTACAAGTCTGTATAACATAAACAAAAGCTGTCATTAGCCCAACTTGTAGATAGGATTTGACCAGGAAATAGTTAAGCATAAGAGGGCAATCTTTTTAACAGCATAGTATGCAGGAAGCAAGAAAGCAGTGGCTTAGTGTGCTCAGATTACTTAAAATGCATTATTATCCAATATCATGTGTGCTGCTCTGCCTCTGAACTACAAAACTTCAGGAAATGGTTTTTCTACTCCATGGACACAAATACAACCATATTCTTTGCATCAAATGTATTCAGACTGCATCTGTAGAAAGACATAGACTTTATTAGGTACTGAAGACTCTTTCTACTGACAGAATTTCAGCCAAAAACCTCACTCAAAACCTGATGTGATAAGGAAAAGGAGCAATAAAATTACAGACAACAGCTAAGACAATTTCATAAAGTGCTGGTGAAACCCTACGGTAACCAAATGAATATATTACAACAAAAGGGGACAATGATAATATGCTGCTGATTCATTACAGCAAGCTTTGCTACATTTCCAAGAATATGTCACCTGTGACATGCCATTGTTGAATTTCAATTTGCAATAATAATCTAAACTGCAATAATAATCCTTATTCATTTTAGTCCAAAAAGGGTTCTACAAAACCATCCTATTCCAATGAACTGCATAAATATAATTAATGCCTAATTTATAAACAGAGGTATGTAAATAGAAAAGTTAAGAAACCTGATGAAGCCTGTATAAAAATCTGCTGCCAGAGCTCATGTAAGAATGTAACCACCTGGCATGGGTTTAATTCTGTGGCTGCTGCTGAAGTCAGTGGAAAAACTAGTTTTTAAAAATCCCACCCTAGAGTTCATGGCTCACAAGCCCTTATAGTCAGCCTTCTATAAAACACTTCAAAAATTAGACAAAGATCCAAAGTTAAAAAAAGCGGGGGGAGAGGGAAGGAGAAGAAAATCGGGTGCCAGATAACATTTATCCACTATAGAGCTCTGGAAATGTAAACTTCTTCCAAGCTGATGGTATATAATCAAATTGCAAGGTATTAAGGACTTCGTTAGCTTATCTGCTCAACCATCTTGCTAGCACAGAACAGTGCAGGAACAGCTATGAGTAACAACTACGTGCAGACAGATATCCAGGGCCTCCTTTTAAATGACTGAGCTTTTACTCTCCTAATTCAGAGTCTAATAAACATACGCCATAGGAAAATATACTCAAAGTAAACTAGAAAGAGGAGGTAAGCCAGATTGCAATGAGCAAAAAACTTCAGGCACAAGGAACCCCCACTTCCCTTCTTAGCCTTGTTAAAACATAAAAGTCATAAAGCTGGGAAGGAAGGCTCTTCTGTTTTTCTAGGCTATGAAATTTCCATGTGTTAGTTCTTTCAAAGGGAAACGATTTCTGATTGTGACACAAGCTTAACCTGCCATCTATTGTGCAATGGTGTATGAAGCATGAACCTGGATTTCAGATTCTGTAAATGCTAACACATGTTATACCAACAAATTCTTACTAACTCTGGGGCAAATTTTGTAGTTTTCACCCAGATAAAACACAATCAAAGCTGAAGTGAACAACACCTAAGTAAAGCCTACAGGATTTGGCAATTTTAGCCTTACTTTCTTTTCCCCATGAGAAGCCAAGGCAAACAGGCTTTATTTCATTTTCTGCATACCATGGGGAGGTGTGAAGCAAAAGGGAGTGGGACAAGGAAAGAACTGGGAAGCGAAAAGTCTGAGTTTTAGAGAAGAATTATTCTTATCTTTCCTCCCTTGGAGGGCCTCCTGGGCCCTCACTACATTAAATCCACATGGCCAGAGGATCAGCGGTGAGAGTGTTGGTGCAGCTCCTGGGAGACTTCAGGAGACTTAAGGGGTCGGTATGTTTCTTATGAAATTCGTTGCTTACCCACTACAGTAATGAAACTGGAGTCACGCAGGTCTGTGTTCAACAGCACAGTAAGGCACGAGCCATCAGTGTGCACTTCCCAAGGCACAGCCAAGCTTCCCTGAACCCATTGGCAGAAGTATGACCTCAAAACTACACTCTATTGCTAAACAAAGTAAAAGTCATGTTATTAGTCTGCCACTGCCACTCTATTGATATTCAGTATTAAAATAAAATTAAGATCTTTCTTTCAAATGAGTTTCAAGGAAGAGGATTTTATTGTAGGTTTTCTGGAAATAGCTAATCAAGTAGAAAATGTGTTTAGTAGTTTATAAAATGGTAAGTTTCACTGTATGATGTATAAGAGCAGTGATTTATTAAGTAATATTATTCTCATGATTTTACTGCCATATTACTCTTACATTGTCACGCAATCTGTAGAAATTTGTTCTCCTTCAGGCAATTCTTACCCTTGCTGTACAACTGTTGTTACGTACGCTTTTCTCATTATGATAAGTACTTTGATCTCTCAGCAAATGTTCAGCATCTTATAAACTGTAACATAAAACCTACATAGAGCAAAGTGATGACTAAAAAGATCATAACAATCATAACTGTGGTTCTCAGATAACCCTAAAATACACAACAGAAAAATAAGGGGGGAGGGGAAAAGAAATGCTTTGATTGTCAGTAGACATTTAAAGTCTTTTAAGCATCAGATTATTTTCTCCTTTAGTCTTGTGTCTTGGAGATCTGGTTTTTTACAGTCATCAGAAGCCAGGTTCAAGTAAAATACTTCCCTTGTGATAAAAAAGCAGCCTTTAACATTCAGAACTCCTCTTCTAAAGAGCACTAACCACAACCTACATTACTGAGAATATACCCAGCCAAGCACAGGTATGAATGCATAAAGCCTTTACTTCAGTGCCTTTAATGTTACATTCTTAAGCAAGTTATCAATTTGAAATGTATAGTTTAGTAAAATTTATTGTTAGCTGTAGGTCAGCCTTTTCTACTAGTACAGTTTAATACAGTAGATGCGTCTTCTCATAGACAAAAGGCTCACAGCATGGCCAAGACATGGATGTGTGAGGTCCTTTAAATAATTAGAAAGCAGTCCAGTAGCTCAGTCATTCTTCCATTATTTCATTCATTCATTTTCTTTCTGAGAAAAGAAAAAAAAGCATTATTCCCCATGGCAACATATGAAAATTAGATTGGCCCAGTTTGAGCAGGAATCTCAGAATTAAAGCAGTTTTCAAAAAAGTAAAACTTGTAGTAAGGTGGCAATCCACTCCACTCCTATGCAAAAAAGCTTTGACTACAGAAAAGACAGGATTTCTCTGGGCTTGTAGACTAGCACAGTCTAGGCTTGCTAGAGACATTGTCTTATTTTTCCTTTGGAGGGATATTCCTTTCCTTCCCCTTCTCCAGCTTCCTGACTATTCCCTCCCTTTTTATGTCTCTCATCATTTCACCATCAGTAGATAAACCAGATCCCTGTACTTCAGACAAAGTTTTTCTATGCAAAGAGGCTCAAGGAAGGCCTATAAGCATTGTGAAAAGAAACTTAAACACAGGGAAGGAGAAACTGCTGAAAAATAAAGAGGGAGGTGGCAAAAATCCATATATTAAAAGGGAAGGATAAATAACCTTTCAACAGCGGGGAGTGCATGAATTTTACCGTTTCACCTATAAAGCTTTGCAGCTGGAGACAGACTGCTGACACAGAGTAGCAAAGACAGAAAATAATGTAACAAGAGTGAAAACAGGAAAGAAAATAACTTTGATCAGAAGTTATAATGCTTAAGAGCAACCTCTTTAGCTTTATAAATTGCTGTTTGCAGGGGCATTAGGGTGAATAACTTTGTTTCTAGAAATAGTTGCACTGTCACAGCCTCTCTCAAAGGCACCCATGAAAACAAACTGCAAATCCAACATTTTACCACCAACTGGCCTAAACTGAATGGCTTAGACCCTAACTGTAACTCCCGAGCTGTTTGGAAATGCCATTTTCACTGAGCACCAGCTCTGTGACTGTGTTTGGAAGATCAGTCACTTTAAATATTTCTTTATGCTTTTGCTGCCATAATTACAGAGAATAAAAGAGTAAGAATGGTGCTCATCACACCAGACTTGACCACTAAATACCAGACACTTAAAACAAAGTTAATGTGTTACTTAGGTTAACACACAAAACTTTGTTAATGACAAACATATTTTGACAAACACTGACTTCAGTACAATATTCAGCATCTATATTTGAAAACAAACTACAGCCATTTAATTCTATCAGGGAAAAATAAAATTTGACTTATGAAAGTGCTCACTTGTACTAGCCTGCTGTATTCTCAACTATGCTGATTTTCTTATAGAAAAGCAAAGAGTTTCTCAGATTCACCATTTTTATTTTTAAATTTGTGGGTTTATGGACAATGCTAGGAATATGGCTAATACTGAGGATCTTATACATTTAACTAAGGATGAACAGATTAGTTTCAAGGGCAAGCACTAAGCAAAAGATAAGTCAACATTTGGAGAATATTACCCAGGCACCTACTCCTCAATGCAACTGGAAATTGCTCAATATTTAATGGCCTTGTAACATATTCACTTAATAAATATTTTGTTTTTTCAAATCAGAATCAGTGTAATTCCATGCCATAAACAGAATGCAAATCTATTCTTTCATAAACCGGAGGACAACATATAGAGAGAGGCATGAAAAGAATTTTTAGTATGTTGCCAAATGGTTTTGCATACAATGCTGCATATACATACTGCAAGGTCTTCCCTCAGTCCAGAATCTGTCTTCGTTATCATAATCCTCTTAATGTACATGTCATTAATGTTATCTTCATTCTTTAATCTCTCAAAAGATCAGCAGTGATCTTCTGTGATCTCTGGTTTTGGGTTGGTTTGTTTGCTAAACTGCACCAAAAATACTCCTAGTTACTACTATTAAAAGTCAACTTTTTCCAGCAGACATGACAACTTGTCCCTTTCTACGAACAGGAAAAGAGAACAGCATTTCAAGTAGCCACCCGCTGGCTGTACACTAATGAGTTCATATTGACAACCACTCCCAAATACCTCATGGAGGAAAAAAGATAAATTTTCACAGAATCACAGAATGATATGGGGTCGGAAGGGACCTCTGGAGATCATCTAGTCCAACCCCCCCTCCCCCAACAGAGCAGGCCCACCTATAGCAGGTTGCACAGGAACATGTCCAGGTGGGTTTTGAATGTCTCCAGAGATGGAGACTCCACCACCTCTCTGGGCAGCCTGTTCCAGGGCTCTGCCACCCTCAAAGCAAAGAAGTTCCTCCTCATGTTTAAATGGAACTTCTTATGTTCAAGTTTGCGGCTGTTACCTCTTGTTTTGTCACTGGCAACACTGAAAAAGAGTGGCCCCATCCTCTTGACACCCACCCTTTAAATATTTATAGGCATTGAACATGTCTTTAATGTTAGGAGAATGCTTTGAAGGCCTTAATAATGGGTATTACACACACATACACAGAGTAGTTATGAAGGATTTTAATCTGTTATAACTACTCTGTTGTATAGGTCTGTATTTGGTTACATTTCACTTCTAGCCTTCATTTTAAAAAAGTGATTAAAGAAAGAAGAGGTGAATCCAGTTCTGGAAGCTTTGGATTTTTTTGAAAATGGAATTATAGGCTTCCTGTAAGCATAACATAAGTGGATATAAAGAACATTTTATAGAAATAAATTTAATGTAAAAAGAGAAAAGAAACATGCTTCATGGAGGAAAAGAAAGAAAACTTTCTACTTACCTAGTGGACCAAGGCAACAAACAATTGACAATATAAGTTTCTCACGCAGCCTATACATATCCATTAGGAACATATCTATGCAGCAATTTACAGGAAGACATGAATTTGCTCTGCCTATGCCCCAGTCAACTTAAAGCTCCAAGACACATTACTGCAGAACCCAACCTGAAGTATTAGCTTCACCTGAATGCTTACTAGGTCCAGCCTGGGTCTGTACTTACATGGTTTCTAGCTGGTTTGGAGCACAGGTAAAATGAGCTCATGTCTGCCTGAGAATGACCATTTGAGTGTAAACCAAGATTCAGAAAATGTATTGCTCGTGGTGGAGAACTGCTTATGCCTCTTTGGCATGGCACAGTCAACTAAGACCGTGAATTGGCAGTGAACTGACCATCTTATTTGAAAAAGGCAATAAAGGAGCTGAAAGCAGCAGTCTGGTAACTTGTTAATCTTGTCTGCATCACAATGACTATTATATTATTTGTATTAACGTAAGGGAGCTACACATCCTTCAACAAATTAAACTATCCCCACTTCCTCAGATGTCATTCTGACCGGCCACCATGCCCAAGTGTGGGATTATAATTAATCACTGAGAGATCATCTTTCCCTGCCATCATCTTGCTGAACCTCTCAGCTCTTGGAGGGGAAGCTATAGACCATAAAGGTGGTATTAGTCAGGGTTCTTGCCAGTAAACACTAGCTTTGGTAATACATATGTGATGTGCTTGAAAAAAAGAAAAGGACAAAAATGAGCCTCAGGAATGTTTTTCATTAGAAACAAAAATTGTATGAAACACAAAGCATAAGCTGTAATAATAGTAAATGTGAACGCTGCCACCTGTGTCCAAACATACTTAGTACCATCTGAATTAATGAGATCTGGTTCCAGATCATCTGTCCGTCTGTGTCGCCCAGATGGCAAAAAGCCAGTCCAGTCTTCTCTATGTCAGCCCTTCCCAGCTCACCTGGTGAGCACAGAGGGTGTGCTGCAGACAGAGCAGAAATGGCAGGCTCACCATGTCTTGTGAAACGCAATTCTTGATCAACAAGTCCACCATTGGGACCTGCAGTGGGGTCTGCCTACTTAGCAGGGTGAGAGTCCTACTCCTTCTACAGTCCACTACCATGTTAAAAGCAGTTTGATCTGGCCATTTGATTTGATCTGTGATTTTTAAGCCCCAGCGTGACACTCAGGAATGACATCTGGGCCAAGAAGAGTTAACCTGTAAAATAGCATTTTATGAATTAAACCTGGCATAAATTCACCATGCTTTCCTTCTAGGGGATTAGATAGATCTACTATGCAAATTCTGACTGTAGACAGTCAAATGGATATATTGGTATAAATCACACTTCAGCACCTACATTGCTAAGAACAGTAAGAGAATATAACCCACCAAGCAGATTTATATTCTGTTGGGTAATCCTCTAGGCTTGCCCTTGCTGAAAACTCAGACCCAGTTTATGTCAGAAGCAGTCAATAATACAGAAAAGTAATACATGGAATTGACTGAGTGTCAACTGCTTAATTCATGCAGGGGATGACTACTTTTCTTTAGTAACCCTCCCCTTCCTGAGAAGGTGGTGTGATATTTTTGCAGCAGGGGAGTAACAGAAATTTTATGTTTTAGAGATACACATTATCTAGCTAAGTAAACATAAAAGCAAAACAAAACCAATGGCAACAATTATCTGACAAGCCTGGCTTGCTTATGAAACAAGGTGAGGTCCCTCTTGGAACCTTGAATAGAAACATTATTTTTAACTCCACAAGAAGCCATCATCACTCCTTCACCAAAAGGAAGGTCACACCATCTTTCACAAAAGATTTGCCTGCTCATAATTACCGCCTGCAGTGTACAGACAAATGCAATCTTTTAAAACGCTAACTGTGTTATACTTGTACCCGAGGGATCCAATGGTACAAATGTAATGTGGCCTAACCAGTTTGTCTTAGCAAGACCTTACAGTGCTGATTTGAAACAGCTGAACTAAATCAACAGTTACCTTGAGCCAGAGGCCTTCGGAGAGCAATTAGAGTCAAAGCTTGGGTTTTGAACCCAATATGCCCTGTCAGTCTCAATGATTTGTGTTTGTTGTACTCAGCCTCATTTCCTGCATGAAATACGAGGCTGTATAAAGAGGAAAAATTCCCAAGATTAAAAAATATTTGACCTCAGTGCATTTGCGAGCATGAAAGTACACATGTCTAAATGACCATTTTGGTTTGTAGTACAAAGTTCTATTGATGTTGGCAGGCTGAGCTTCCCTGTCTCAAAGCCACATGAATGGTTTCAAGTTTCAGCCAAAAAATGTTTTCCACATGCTTTAGTGTGGGCCAATTTACACAGCAGATTTTGCGGAGACTGTGGCCAAGTGCTTCATAAAGGGTTGCCTTCTTTGGGATCAGGGAAACCACAACAGACACATTGCTAATGCAATCTAATTATCTGCTTGAATATTTTTCCAGATGTATCCAGTGTCTAAAAATACTGCAATAAAAAAGGTATTATTTGGCTCCTTGGACTGAAACAGTGGCATAAAGAACCTGCTTGTCTACAGGGAAAGTTATAACAATGTAATTCGTAACTGCTTTTAAATCAGCCAGACAAAACCAAACATCCCAAAGGTAAGCAATGTGATGCCTCATGTTTGGAATTAGCCTCCCAAATTAAAACATGAATAAAGAGGTGCTTTTTTGTCAAAAAGTGCATCTGGTTCTTACAAGGTAATTTCCTTCATCTGCAGATCACAATTTGATATTGGGTAGGTTAATAATAAATAACAAAGCATCTTTTCATGGAAATGAGATGAAAAATGAAGACTCTGGGCAGTGGTATTTGGATAGTTGTGTTATGAGATATTTTTGGTTTTATTATTAAAGTTCGGTACAGGTAGATCATTCAGTACCCCAATTTGGGACAAATGTAAAAAACCAAAGAGGATTTTTCCCCCATCAGATTTTTCCTAGATTCCCTACTTGCTGTCAGTGAGGACTGGTTTCTTTCTTCCTGCTAGTGTGCCTAAAAATCACAAATTAGCATAGGTTATTCAAACAGGAACTGACCATTCAGTAGATTTTTCTGTAATTCTCTGTTGAGACATAAGAATATAAATAAAAATACAGATGTCAGAATTTCCATAAAGAATAATAACAGTTTGTATAACCTGCAATTCCAGAAGCACAGACCTATTTATTCAAATGTTTTTACTTTTGCATTTTACAAAGGATTTAAATTAATGACTTTCATAAAGGAGATCCCCCAATAACAAGATTTCTTAATCCCTACAAGAATATTTTATTTTAGGATATAATGAAAAGCCATGTTTAATTCTCTGTTTTAATATTTAACTTTTCCTCAATCTACCACCTATTGAGAAAAAAGCAAAGATAAAGCAGTAACTTGCTATTTCTTTCTGAGTATTCTCAATAACAATCACAAAAAACCCAATATGAACAATATCCCTAATTTCCACCAAAAACCACTAGGATGAGCACTGGTGCCAATGTAATGCAGCCTTAAACAGGCTGGAGCTAAAGCTGTGGCTGCTGAATCTGAACATAATAAGAGAAGAATGCTGAAACCCACATGGGAGATAATGACCAAGCAGAATCTGCTTCAGTATTTTTGGCATTTCAGTGTGGGTCTTGAACTATTTGAGCTATTTCCATGCAATCATGTTTGTCAGATGTGATTTACACGAGGTTGCGGTTATGTGTGTACCCTTAAATACATGCATCAGAGACAGCATTTGCCAGTCTTATGACTTGGTTTATTGGATAAGGAGCGACAACTGTGGGATAGAGAGATCAGTCCAAAAACATAGCTGCCTAGAGACGTTCCTAGCAGTTTAAATCACTGTTTGTATATCTAAAAAGGAAAACAAACTTTATCCTGCTGCCTGCCTTCTCTCACCACATTAACTTGCACAGCTCAGCATGCTTACTTTTATTTTTATAGAGCAAATTTATGGCTTTGCAAAACAATTCCAAGAAGCTGAGAAATAGAGAATACGGAATCTATATTTTGCACAAATTATTGCAGTACAATGGCGTATTAAATAATATAGAAGAAATTTTACTGGTAACGTATAAGCACATCTGAATCCATCACCCCAACCCAAAGCAATTCAGGTCTGTCAAGTTGTTAGTCAGTATTCAAAATACGAATGTTTTAAACAAATTACATAGGTTACAAATATCTTCAGTTGGAAGTGCTGATGAAGAGTAACTGATTGAGAAAAAAAATAAAATCTCTAACTCCCCTTAACTAAAATGAGGTTTCAAAAGTTCTCCTATGGACACACTGCCTCCACAGCATATTTTTGAATTAAATCATTCATATTGTTCAACCTAACACTTGTTGGTCCTTTTTTTCCCATGCTAGGACCAGCCTACCAAGGCAAACAGACAGTTCTGCAAGTAATATATATATGTCTATAACCAAGCTACTTTTGAGGCTTGAATCACACAGATTCAAGTGCCATGTACATGAAAAGTTGAGAAAGATTCGTGTGTTTCTTGTTTCTTTCTCTCTTGTGTAAGAATAGCATTCTCATTTAAGAGTGTTATCATCTAAGTAAGAAACTTCTTGGGGAGCAGGTCCCAATGATATGTTTCTGTAGTAAGGGCAGACTATGAGATGCATTTAACTGGTGAATATTCCCCAGTGGATAAGAAAACAGGAGCAATGCACAGATTTTTGTGAAAAGACATAGCTATCAAGAAAGTAGCAGTCATGATAAAAGAAGTCCCAGTCCACTGAGGTCAGTTGAATCTTTATGAACATCAGAAAGCCTTGATTATGTATGGTATGAGATGAGCTCCTATCCTTCTAACATTTGGCAGACTATCCAAAAGAACAAGTGACCTTGACATATGCTCACTAAAGAATGTCATCTTTCTATCACTTTCTAAAGTGATAAATCAACAAGGAGATCAAGATTGATACGTGCATTTTAAGTAACCTGACACTATGCTATATGTACATACCACATTGGTCTAAAGTACTAGTTTTCAGCTATTTTCAAAAGTATGCAGGAGTACATTTTACAATTATTCAACACTAGACTTGCAACTTTCCAGAAATATACTAGAAACGCTAAAAGCTAAGCTATCCAAAAAAATGTTGTTTTCATTGCAGCTAAGCTTGATTAGAGGTCACTGTCCGTAACCACATGTAGAGGATGCTATTTCCTGAGATCTGTTGGATAACCCCATATAAAAATTTCTATCTAGACTTCCTCTGTCAAAATGACCCAGATTTTAAAAACACAATTTTTTAAGTGTTTAAACTAGCCTAGACCATACTGATACAATAAGAAGGAGTGACTTCACAGATAGTTATGCCAGCGGGTCCAGTAGTGAGGTTCATGGGGAGTAACCTCTTAACCTTTCAGTCTGCATGTTCTTCCTCTTTGTTACATGGCCTCATATCCTTTTTTCTTTCTTTCATCGCTTGTTCTCCTGTTCCCAAAAAAAACATACCTGCCAGGCTTTCAAAGACAATACAGCTTTACTGCTGCGAGCCATGGGTGAAATGAGGAATTCTCTCTGACTGTTTCATGAGAGAAAAAAGGAATGGAAAGAGGAAAGGACAACTGGGAGGTCTGAGGAGGCAACAAGGGCAAGTGGGAGATCAGTCTGCTGAAACAATGGGGTAGCATCTCTTTGGAAATTGCATGACACAACTGGGACCTATGAGTATTGCCACAATGTAAACATTATCCTATTGTTAATAATGTTGACAATGATGAAATAGCTCCTTTTTAGTAACCTCTTCTTCACTCTTATCTTTTTATTGATATTCCTTTCTTGTTTGGGTTTGGCTTTTTTTCAGGGGAGGAAGTTGCCTCTCAGTTTCTTGTTATCTTTCCCTCCTTTGACCTTTCCATTTACCAGCTCTTTCTCTCAGACTCTTTCTGCTCTTTTGCTTTCTCCCTTTTCCATAAGTTACACTCTTACCAAAGGCCAGTGAACTTCTACACAACAGCAAGGAGCCAGCAAGCAAAAACACAGCAGCAAAGGCCACAAGGGAGTGTGCAGAATGCACAGTTCTGCCATTATGTGGTATCACCACATGAGGAAGTACATTTTCCATGCAATTGATTAAAAATTACTATTGCTTCTTTTGGATAAAGGAAGATAGGCTGTTAAATAGTTTTTGGGGAGTTAGTTTTTGTTTTTCTTTCTAGACAAATAATATTTCCATAAATCCAGATGCAAGCTCTGGCCTGTCTGATTAATTGCAAATTTTAATGAAACTGAAAATTTCCCATATAGCACAATACTAGGAAGTTATGTCGGTACCACTGGGTATTAGATACTGCTGTGGGAAACAATCTACCTTTTTCCCATTCCAGAGAGAGTAACCCGTAAACAACAACTACCATATTCAAGTGCAGGTTTCTTTTTTAACATAAAAAAAAAAAAAGTGCTTTGGGAGATCAAGAAAAATAGTGAATAATTCCAAACAAAGCTGCCAGAATTTACATAGGACAAAAAGTCAGTGAGTCTGTCAGCTTTTCACACTAATTTTCCTGGAGATGCAAATGTTTCATTTTATGCTGCTATTTTTGTAGGTGTCACTGATCATAATATCGCAACCCACAAAAGTGCTTGCAAAAAAATGGAGAAAATCAAAGAGCACACATCATGTTAAATATCTCCATGCTGGTATCTTGTAGAATTTCCTTTCAGACAACAGGCTGTCAGCCTCTTATTAGAAGAAGATTTGACATGATTCACACAGTTCTGGAAAACCTGTCAAAGAGGAAATGAATACTTTAAAACACAACAGAGAAAGGCAGGAAGATCTTCAGACTCTTCAAGCTCTTTCTGAGGTAGTGCTTGCTGACACAGGCACTCATTTTCCATCTATGCACACATACTCACAACAAGCACCATAGAGGGATTTGACTTTTGTCAGGCTGTTTTTTTTCCCCTCCTCCCATTCAAAGAAAGCTAATCAAATAAAGTAATGTGTTTTGTGTTACAAGTAATTCATAGTAATAGTACATAAAGATATTTGGAATTCTCTCACTCTGGAGAAAGTTACCAAGTTCAGAGCATTTACTTGCATCTTAGCAGAGTACATCTGTCATGTCATTCAAGAGCAGGCCTATGGGTAATCATTTAATCAAAACCACTGCTGTGATTGCTGCTCGTACAGAAAATTACAAAGCAGCAGCAGCTTCAAAGCCAGGATTACAAAGATTAAATAGGAGCTGCTTTTTGCTAAGTGTTGGGTAAGAATAAATTACAGTGTCCTTAAATTTGATGGAAATTAGAGAGGGAGAATTATTCATTTGGCCTTACCAGTGTTTCCTAATTTTCATTTCCTCTCTTCATACTTACAGTAAATTACAAAATTGAGAATTCATGAAGGACTACTTAGAGAGAACAAGGGAGAGAGAGAAAGTCTAATTTTCATACATCGTCATACAAGAAGACACTTTGGACTAACTTTACAACTTTTGTTTAAGTAATGAAGATGTTTTATTTTAATGTTGATTTTTTTTTTTTAAATACAAAAAACCACTCTCCCCATCATTCTTACAGTGCAACATATGGACTAAAGTTTGAAAATGTACAATTTCATGTACTTTCTTCTTAAAAGATACAGCACTATACACAGGACGTAGATACATACTGGCAGCTCCAGGTGTAGGGGGGCAGGAACATAAGAAACTGGGCAGGCTGTACTCCTGGCTCATAAATATGCTTATAGGGAATTAAAGAAAATCTGAAAATAACTGCAGACAATTTGTTTCATTTCAACAGACCAAGAACTTGGTCTAGTATCACATTAATTTTGAAACAGAACACTTCAATACAATTAATACAACAATTATTTACCAAAATAATGGGCCTCATATTGACAAAGGCACTTTAATTTACATTATCTTTTCACATCATGTGTATTGCCAAGTTATCTTAATACAGTCATCTCATTCCAGTGACATCCCAAATACAGTGCCCAAAGTTTTGGAATGTAAAGACAGGGACAGGATGGGACACTGAGGCAACAGGAAAGCATCCTACCTGAGGGCTAGCAGCACAGAGATGGAAGAGAAGGACACTGCTACACTGCGGAGATATTTTTTCAGCCAACTACTTTTCATATTTAGGCTCCTTCTCCCAAAAGTCTGTTATCTGGCTACATGTAGCTCCTATTCTAGGGATGGCCGAAACAGCTGTGATTGCAAAATATGTCTTATTACTCTTAGTCTTTTATGTTAAAGTTAACACGAGTATGTAGCAGAATATCCAGGCTGTGTCAAAACATTCAAATTGTACCTTTTATGATCACTCTTTCCTTTCCCTACACCTCATTTTTATCATCTTATTGAAACCATTTAGAGAGACAGATTTTTAAAAAGGAAAAAGTTATCAAGAAGCAGTGCTAAAGACAAAATGTGCAACAGTGAATCTTAATAAGGCTTATTTCACAGAAGAGACATACCTAGGTGTACTTTGTTACTAAACCCAGTATAATGTATATAAGCAGTAAAGACCCTATGGCATTTTTGGGAACCAGAAAAAACTAAACTAGTAACAGCACTTTCAGGCCTCAATAACTATTTCCATGCTTGAACTTCTATTGATAGTAAAATAATGAGGAAAAAAAACCCAACCAAACAAGAGTTATGTAGTCTTAATACCCTCTATTCTGTCAGCTACAATTCCTTATGGGTAAAACGGATCCTGTGGTCTAAAATAATTTTGATCCTTATTTTATATAGAGGTTGTACAGTCAGACTGCTCTATGCATTTCAGTAAATCCTAATTTTCTTACAGCTTATCCTATGTACCCAATTCTCAGGAGCAAATTTCTGGTCTAAGTGGAATGTGACTTGCATGACAACAATGAAATATTCATTCAGTGTACTCTACTTCAATACCCACTAATTTCAGAGTAAGGCTCTTGCTTTAAATTCATTATTACATTTTCTTATAACACACAAGTACAAGTATGACTAGCTCAGGATTACACTAAAGAAGGAAGCCAGCGAATTTGCCTTTATCCTAAAACCCCATAAGGAGGCTTCAACATCAAAAGAAATGCCTAAGTTGATTTGGTGCTTGTCATCAACATTTCTCCACAGGATCAAACTAATTTTAAGTGGGTTAAATAATACTGACCTCTAATACTCCTTAATCTTTTTGATTTTCCTCCTACACATTAAGGAGTTTACATATAAAGTAATATAAAATATACCTCTATGTAAATCCATTTGTATTCTTAATTTTTAATAGTCAATGGGAAAAGAAAATATCATACAATAAGCCACTGGTGATAGGTGTGGGTTTTTTTGTTACTGTGGCTCTTTTCAGCACACAAATAATGGGGTTAAAAATAATTTACATCTAGAATTCTCATTTTAAAATGCTTATGAATTTACAGCTATGAAATCTGCTCAAACTTGCTTAATATTCAGATTGTAAGCAATTGAGCAATTGCTGCTTTATTGTTCCTTGCCCCAGCACAAAAACATCAATTTATGTTGACATAATATGAAAAAAAATGGAATGGTGACCACTGTGCAACACACCTATCAATATTAACTAGTCAAGCACATCAAGAGGTGTTCTTTCTATATACATTACCTATTTTGTGTACTTATCATATTTTGTAATATGGTAAGTATACAAAGATATGCCAAGGTACTATTTGCATATCAATTTGATTAACCTTTAATAGCCATGGCATTCAACATTTCACTTATTTATCACAGCATTTCTGGACTAGCTCGGTAGCGAAGACTTGAAAGCTTTGGGCACATGGAATACTAGCCCCACTTTTAACCATCTGGAAACAGGTCCACTAACAAAAGTGCTTGACAAATTGTAAACAGGTTCTCTTGCACTCTCCAAACATTGCAGCAGCTTTCTACTCAACTCAGCGTTGCAACACCAACAGCCTCTTAATTTCCAACATCCCTGAACAGTCAACCACCAATGCACCCTGAAAGCTGCTGTCCTCCCTTGAATCAAATGGGTTTCTACCATTACATGATCCATGAAAGGTCATGCCACAGTTTAAGTAGCCATCCTCTCCTTGTCCTCCTAACAGCAGCAGTTCTGCCCTGGGCTAAAACCACTGCTGTAAAAAAATGAGAGGAGGTACCACCACTCACTCACTCTTAGCACTGACTAACCACCTGGGAGAAGGCAGAAAGTTAAATCACACACCATAGATCCTCTCTATTCACTGCAACATGCCCCCAAGAGTTTTATCTTCTCTAATATCTGACTTGTAAGGATACTGCACTTCCAGAACGCCAAAGATTCACAAAAGCAGACGCTGTTGGGTACAGCATAGGTAACATTCATGATGGTTTTTTTTACAGATTTTGTATATATAGAAGGGAGAAAACTTTCTTGCTTCTCCAAAGAGTGATTTACCTTGTAAAAATAAGAAAAAATCTGTAGAGAAGCAGAGTCCTGATCCAAAGTTCCAAAGATGCTCTATTCTTGGTGCACAAATTAAGTTGCCAAAATACTGTGAATAAATCAGATGAAGACCATCCTGCTGAAAGTTCACCAAGAAATTCAGCTGTACCACTCTTTCACCTTTCCTTGGCAGATACCATGACTTCACTGTTCAGAAGAGTAATTTGCTGTTAGCACATAGGGTTAACAATATGACTGCAATAGCATTTTTGGGGTCCATGTCTTTGTCCTGTTTTACTCTTCACACCACCAAAAAGATAGGGAAAATATTAGGAAGCTTGAAGAAGGGTTAAAGGAAGACAAATGTTATGATATGAAGCTAAGAAGATCTCTCAGAACATGGCCTGAGAAGTGTCTTGATCACTGTATGTAGGAGATCACAAAAGGAAAACATAATTGATGCTGGGAAGATTTTTAACCTTGCTGCCTATGGTGTAATAAGAATCAATGGCTGGATAGTGAAGTTAGATAAATCCAATTTTGAAATAATGTATGATTTTCTGGCTGTGAGGGGAATTGAACAGAGAAACAGCTAACTACGAAAAGTCAACATGACGGCATATTTTGAGATAAAATTAAACAGCTTCTAAAAAATGTCATAATTTATCTCTGGAAGAATTTTTACCTTTAGAAAGTATAATTGAGATAACATCTAACTTTTAGGCTTTTACGGCTGTCCAGCTGCTTTCCTAACCCAGGAACCATTGCGTCAAAGAGTAAATCCTTCACATTCTGGTGAAAAATGTTTTTTCTTAAACTTTCCTAATCATATCATTATCACTTTTAATTGTTTAAAGTCCTGGATCTCTAATAGTTTCCCAGGGAAAGAGCAAACCACATTAGTAGGTTATTGGACATCATATGTGACCTAGAAGATTTTTCCTCAGCCTGTTCAGAGTCTTTAGAAATGACCCACAGTGAAAGCCACTGCCACAACACCCCCTTATCAATACTAAACAATCAGTTTTTTCTCTTAATTTTCCTCAGTCATGTAACCTTGCATTTGTAGGAGGTGATATGGTAAGGGGAGCGAGCAGCATCTGTGAGAGGGTACAAAAAAATCATTTTCAGAGATACTTGAGTATCAGTGCTGTTTGTACCATAGAGTCAGCTTTGGAGTTGAAGGAGAATGTTTCCCATATTACAAGAAATTTGGATATCTCTCCCTTCCTTCGCAACTGGGAGGATGGTCAGTCTCCTGGTATCACCTGCACCTACCACACTTCCCTTTGCAGCGGTTTCAGGCACCAGTGACATGAAGGTGTTTCTTGTTCACTGTCAGTGACATACAGGAAATGTGAGAAAAAACATGCACTGTGGACCTTCTATGATTATGTGACCTGACAGAGATGAGGAATCTGAAGCTGGGGCATTGCCTTCTAGGAGGGTTTTTTGTGACAGGTACTGACTGACACCTTCTTTGTGAAAAAACAAACAAACAAACAAAACAAAAAAAAAAAAACAAAACAACCACCCAACACTGTGCTCTTTCCTTAGTCTTTGTGACCCTACAAGCTACTTCAGAAAGTCATAGATCAAGCCATCAAGACAGATCTAGTATGAAGCAGAACCTGCCACAGAGATGCCACCATGCATGTTTTATGAAGGTGCCCAACCACAGTGTACAGATGAAGAGAGAAAGCAAGGGCTAAGCCATAAAGAAAGATGAAGCCATGGAGAACTCCTGCACATGATAAGCTCAGTATCATAACTACTTGTTTTAGCAAACACTACAGCTATCACCAACATAATTTCATTTTGAAAGAAGTTAGACAAAAATTGTTAGGTCTACCCTCTGATGTAGCTTTTATATAATTATACTTATCGTTAGTTAAATTGAAAAATACTGTGTCTGAAATCTGGGATCCATGGAAACAAAAGTTCAAATCCCAAAGTCACTTGATGCTTCTGACCAAAAAGAACTTAATCCCCCTGAGTTTCCATTCTGCTTATTGTATTTTGAAAAGGAAATTACAACATAATGTCTCTCTACAGAGGAATTAAATATCCAAAGCAGCTTTCCCAAAATCAAATGCTTATGCCCATGTTCTCATTAAACTACTACTAAATTAATTACGCTTCCATTGAGCTGAACTAGTCTCTAGTTTGACTTTGAAAAGAGTTTACGATGAACCCTAAAATGCTGCATCTTGCTTCTAATCATTGATAAATTGATACTGATAAATATCAATTGTGCTCCTGTTGCATTTCGGTGACACATGGGTAATGGTTATATTAGTTTTCAAGGTTGCAATGAAAATCTAATAAAAATATAAATTTGTGGTAAAATCAGCAAGACTAATCTCCAAAAGCAAACCATTCCATTTCATATTATATTTTCTAATACCGGAATGAATTTGTCGTCATTTCGGTACAATCATGAAGAATCCGTTCTGGTCCTTCATGTAACTCCTCTCCATTAAGTAACTCATATCCTTTGTGCCCTTCATGGGCAATCATTTTTTGCACAAAGCTCTGACACGCTCAGGAAATTTCTTCACAGGTGGCCAAAGTGGTTAGGTGCCTTTTTTGAGCAACCTGTAAAACTGTAAATCCTTAAGGTAGTCCATCTATCTGATACTTCAATGCTTAGATACTCCAATAAAGTTGTGTTGTCAGTATCTTACATTCAGAGGAGAGAAGAAAAATAGATTTCTGGGCTAAACTAAGTGCATTACATTCACTTTTTGAAATTTCTGTTTCCTTAATATGACCTGAATAAGACTCATTGAGTTCAGGATACTCAAGCCATGATGTCCTGGTTTGCCCAGTGGTAGAATCTATATATGTAATGGAAAATGAAAATATTTTATAACCAACTCCGGATCATGTCCCCATTTTGTTCCTACCTGAGGACTGACTTCACAGCAGCATAGAAAGAATAAGCCCAGGTGTTCTCTCTCGGAGACTGCTAATTATAACTTCCACTAAAACATAGCAGTGAAGTTCACTGACCCATCTTGGCCCATACCGTCTTTTCTGTTATGCAAAACCATTTACAAGAACAAATACAGAGTGAACAAAACTTATAATGTAAACAAACAATACTGCATAATTTTTTTTTCTTCAGACTCTGCATTAAGCCCATTGCAATGCACTAATATGTTTAGCTTCGAACGCCATCTTATTCTGCCAAACTGAATACTGTTATCAGATAGTTTATTCAAAATAGTGAAAGTGCGTATGTTCAGAGAAGGAATTGATTCACTTTGCATTCTTCTGAAGGAAATTTTCCATGTAACAGATAGAAATTTTCAAAATAATTGGAATACAATATGTAAGAGAGGTATCCGATGATATTATTACTTACTGCGTGAAAGAACACAATCAGTATGATGTATCCTATACGTTCCAGGTAACGCACTCCAGCTTTTGGTGGCTGTAAAAAGGGAACAGTTTTATTCAGCAATGCTGGTTCAAAACATTCCATAGGTACAAATTCTACATTCATTTGGTATTCAACCAAACATGGAATAAGCAGTTTACTGCAGGAGACATAGACCTTCACTGCTACTAATCAATCCACAAGCAATTTATGTGACACCTGCCACATCACTATTTTGCTCCAAACCACACTGGCAGGTCTCTTCATGACAAAGCAATAAGCCTACAATGCTTAATAGGAACATAAAGTGGAGGAAGATTGTCATGTTTGTTTACTATTTCAACATGACACTTACGACACTTTTTTTAACCAGGTCACGTATCAGATTCCCTGTCCTTAAACTTTTTTCCAATTCTGTCACATGTTTGAGTAGTTTCTGCCTGTTCTTGCAGTGGGCATTGCTGGCTGGACTCTGGAAAAAAAAAATACGGTAGACACAGGGGCTATTTTACCTTCTTCCTTCCTTCCTCAGGCTCTGTGGTGTAGAATCCTAGACACAAACCCATAACAGCTTTCCCTTGATTGTTAACCACCACAAGGTGCAGGATAACAGCATGAATATTAGCAGTATGGTCAAAAACAGCAAAAAAAGTACCCAAAAATGTCCTTGTGGTCAAAGCAGAGACCTGAAACAGAGATATTCAACATGCTTCACAGTGAGACAAACTATTTGATGTGAGTAACCACATTAAGAAGGCTTCCAGTAACCGAGCTAGGTACAGTATCGCATGGCACACTACTGAACAACCACACAGGCTCTCCTGTTCATAACTTGCAGACAAGTGTGTTCATTGTTACACTCTAAATTCTCAGAGCCGCACAACACTTCCTTTCACAGCTCCTTCTGACTTCACAGTAAACATGTGGCTAAAGACATAACAACTTTTTGAAACTGCAGCAGTTAACCAAACAAACAGGAAAAAAATCAGGAGTTTTAGGTCTCACTGTGACAAGCTATAAACATGAAGTTCCTTTCAAAAGCACCCCCAATCAGTGCCATTCAGTGTAAAGGATTTCCTACTAAGTAATCTGCCAGGTTTTTTTTCATGGCATGTTGATGCCAACTGCCAATCATTACTGGACATATACCTCCCTACATAGTCAGCAAGCACATAAATCAAAAAAAATCAAAAACACCCGAAGAAAAAAGACAGTGAACAAGGTAATCATTTGTTTATATAAAAAATAAACAGTATATTTGGTATATTTCCATATATTTTTTTTCTGGAGAAGAGAAAGCATGTACCATGGCTGTATATCATACAAAAATCCATATCAACCTCTCAAAGGGATCCATTACCATATTCTGAATCACAGCTTTCCAGTTCGAGATGTGCTACTATAGGGCAAAGAAGCAAAGTATCATATAATCATGGATTGGTTTGGGTCGGAAGGGACCTTAAAAATCACTGAGTTCCAGCCCCCTGCCATGGGCAGGGACACCTCCCACTAGACCATCTTGCTCAAAGTCCCACCCAGCCTGGCCTTGAACTCCTCCAGGGATGGGGTATCCAGAGCTTTTCTGGGCAACTTGTTCCAGTGCCTCACCACCCTCACAGTACACAATTTCTTCCTAGTATCTAGTCTAAATCTCCCTTCTTTCAGTTTAAAACCGTTACCCCTCATCTTATCGCTACACTCCCTGATAAAGAGACCCTCCCCATCTCTCCTCTAGGCCTCCTTCAGGTACTAGAAGACTGCTATGAGGTCTCTCTGGAGCCTTCTCTACTCCAGGATGAACAAAACCGACTCTCTCAGCCTGTCCTCATAGGAGAGGTGCTCCAACCCTTTGATCATCTTCGTGGCCCTCCTCTGGACCCATTCCAACAGGTCTATGTCCTTCCTGTGCTGAGGACTCCAAAGCTGGACGCAGTACTCCAGGTGGGGTCTCACTAGAGCAGAGTGGAGGGGCAGAATCACATCCCTGGCCATGCTCGCCATGCTTCTTTTGATGCAGCCCAGGATGCAGTTGGCTTTCTGGGCTGCCAGCGTGCACTGCCAGCTCATTTTGTGCTTCTTGTCCACCAAGATCCCCAAGTCCTTCTCCTTAGGACTGTTCTCAATCCAATCTCCACCCAACCTTATTTGTGCCTGGGATTGCCGTGACCCGGGTGCAGGACCTTGCACTTGCCTTGGTTAAACTTCATGAGGTTTGCACGGGCCCACCTCTCAAGAATGTACAGGTCCCTCTGGATGTCATCCTTTCCCTCCAGCATGTCAACTGCGCCACACAGTTTGGTGTCATCTGGAAACTTGCTGAGGGTGCACTCAATTCCACTGTCCACATCTCCGACAAAGATGTAAACATCAGTGGTCCTGGTACTGATCCCTGAGGAATACCACTTGTCACTGGTTTCCACTTGGACATCAAGCCATTGACCACAAGCCTTTGAGTGCGGCCATCCAGCTAGTTCCTTATCCAACAAGTGGTCCATCCATCAAATCCTTGCCTTTCCAATTTAGAGACCATCATAGAATATCAAGGATTTCTTTTAAATTTTATGGCTATTTTTCCTTCCCCCGTCATCTCTGGAGTAAAAGAAAAAAAAATAGTTACCATTAAATTTTGCCTCTTACAAATCTCTAGTAGTCATTTTTATATGGTACAACTATGGTTATTATTGTTACCCATCCATCTTATAATTTCAACTAAATTGAGCAATGAAAATTTTATAGTGCATCCCTAATTGTGCACCAGACTGGAACTGTTCATACAAATTCCAAGCAATTATAAGGCTTTCTGGGAAACATTGGCAGCAACCACAGGATTAAATGTCTGTAACAGCAAGCCAGATGGGAAACACAGATAAAGAAAATCTCATGGAACTTGATTCTTTTTCCAAAACTCTGGTATTATTTAAATTAACCCAGGGCTCAAACACACTCACAATAGATTCAAAATGAGGTCAGTTAGGTGTAATAACTAGATTGTAAGTATTCCAAACATTCCCTAAAAACACATACACACACCTTGAATTGGTGTTATTCGTTCTTTAAAAACCACCATATATATAAAAAGACAACCATGTATGCTCTCTGTAAAGGTAAAAGATCATAATTCCATGTCTTAAAGTCATAACACCAAAATAGAATATTGTGTTTTTAAGGTACTTTCTGCCTCCAGCATCACTAATGAAATGTAATAGGTGATTAAATTTCACTATTCAAAATTTTTAATGTAACAGAAAAAGACCTAACAGCCCTTTCTGACTTCTTACTACACAGTATTGTTTCATCCTCAAATCACTGCATTCTGCAGACCACCAAACAGGGGATGTTGTCTGGGTGGTGCTAGTGGGTACTGCAACTTGAACCTGGACTGAGGGAGGTGACTGCCTGCCACCGGGGCTTCCATCACCTCATCGCTTCAGCCTATGGTGTGGGTGAGAAGAAAGACTAGGAGTGGGCTGTCTGGGAAAGATCCATTTTTTAAAGGCCTGAATCTACCTAAACAGTTAATGTCATAGCCTGTCACTTTTCACCATGATTGGTTTTTGGTAATAAACTTTCAAAAGTATTTGAAGGTAAATATATGTTAGTGTATGGTTAAGACCAGATACCTCCCAGCATGTTAAATTATCAGCCATCATTAACTTCCTGAACTAATTATGTACCATTCCTGGCCATCCAGCTCTGGAATTAAACTAATCCCAAACGACAGCATTATATAAATCTAAAAACAGAGGTAGATTTGGTGCCTTTCTAGACTCTCAGGCCTTCCTGAGAGCACAATATTGTTACTAGGAGAGGGTAATTCCAGGCTGAACTCAGAAATAGCCATATGAATGTAATTTCAACTAATACTGCTTTTAGTACTATTGCTCCTTTGCCCCTTGCTTTTATGCTGACACAGGACCGTGACAAAGGGCAAAGAACAGCATGGTCTTGGTAGAGTCTCACAGCAGTGACCATTTCAATTAACATAAATCACCAACCAAAGAGATTCTCATGAATATGTTTTTTTGTACTACCCGTAGCGAATACCAGTAAGTTACCCACTATAAAATTTTCAAAATAACCTTAACTCTTTGTAAGCACAGCTCTTTCTCAACTTTCCCACAGTCATTATAGGGGAGGATTTTTGTTGGTTTACTGGTGAAGAGAAATGGAAAATTTAAATTTCTTCCAGTGATCTTCTTCATACTGAGTCTGGAGGAAGCAGAGAATGACCATCATTTTGAAGAGACATTATATTCACAGAATCACTGATGTTAGAAGGGAGTTTTTGAGATCATACTCCAACCACCTTGCTCAAGCTGCGTCACTTAAAGCAGGATCATATCCATTCAGGTTTTGAATATCTCTATGGAAAGAAAGTCCATAACGTCTCTGGCAACTTGTGCCAACTTTTGATCATCATCAAAGTAAAAAGCATTTTCTTGTGTTCAGGTGGAACTGTGTGTTTCAGTTTCTGCCTGGTGGCTCTTGTTTTGTCTGTTGACACTACTGAGAAAAGTCTGGCTCCCTCTTCTTCCTTTCCTACCATCAGTCATGCACATTGAGAAGATCCTCCCGAGCCTTCTCTTCTCCAGGATGAATAGTCCCAGCTCTCTCAGCCTATTACCATATTAGAGATGCTCAAGTCCTTTAACCAACTTTGTTGAGTCCAGTCCTGCACTGGACTTACTCCAGTAAATCCATATTTTTTAATGGGGAGCCCAGAACTGGACACAGTACTCCAGATGTGGCCTAACCAGTATTGAATAAAGGGGAAGGATCATCTTCTTTGAACTGCTGGCAATCTTCTGCCTAATGCAGCCCAGGAGGCTGTTGGCCCTTTTTATTGAGATGGTGCATTGCTGGTTCATGGTCAGCTTGTTCTTCACTAGGACCCTCAGGTCCTTTTCTGCAGAGATGCTCTCCAGCAGCTCACCCAGCAGTGTGTACAGGTGTCTGGAGTGTTACTCCTCTGGGGCAGGACTTTATAATTTCCTTTGCTGAACCCCATGAGATTCAGCTCTGCCCAGTTCTCCAGCCCATCAAGGTCCCTCTGGATGGCAGCACAATCCTCTGGCATATTAGCCACCCCTCCCAGTTTTGTGTTGTCTGCAAACTTGTCTCAGTGCAGAGTTCATTAATGAAGATGTTAAACAGTAATGGCTTTGGTACCATCCCCTGAGGCAAACCACTAATGACTGGTCTCCAACTGGACTTTGTGCCTCTGATCATAGCCCTCTCAGACCAGCCACTGAGCCACTTTTCAATCTACCTGCTTGTCCCTTTATCTAACCTGTACCTCGCTAGGTTGTCTATGAGGGTGTTATGGAAGACAGTGTCAAAGGCCTTACTAAAGTCAAGAGAAACACCAGCAACTTTTCTCTCCTCATCCACCAAGCTAGTTACCTCATTACAGAAGCCTATCAGATTTGTTAAATGTGACTTTGCCTTCATAAATACATGCTGACTTCTCCCAATCACATTTTGGTCCTTTGTATGTTTGCAAATGTTTTCCAAGAGTTTTCCAACAGCCTTGTTTCACCGTCTTAGGTGCTGAGGTGAGGCCAAGTGGCCTGTATTTCCACAGATCTTCCTTTTTTTAAGAGTGACATTTTTTCTCTTCCAGGTTTCAGAAACCTCTCCCAATTGCCATAACCTTCCAAAGATAATCAAGAATGTCCTTGCAATGACAACTGAGGCCAGCTACCTCAGTATTCATGGTTGCAACCCGTCAAGCCCTGCAGACTTACACCCAGTTAGTTCAAGTGCTCTCTAGGCCGGTCCTCCTCCACTGATGGTAAGTCTGCCTTGCTCCGGACCTTCACTTTGGTCTCAGGGGTCTGGGCTTCCTGAAGGCCTGTCTTAGCAATGATGTATGAGACAAAAAAGGCATGGAGTACCTCGGCAGCCCTTTCTGTGTCATTCTTCATCAGATTCCTTTCACCATTCACAAAATCACAGAATCACAGAATGATACGGGGTTGGAAGGAACCTCTGGAGATCATCTAGCCCAACACCCCTGCCAAAGCAGATTTCCTATAGCAGGTTGCACAGGAATGTGTCCAGGTGGGTTTTGAACGTCTCCAGAGATGGGAGCTCCACCACCTCTCTGGGCAGCCTGTTCCAGTGCTCTGCCACCCTGGAGGTGAAGATGTTCCTCCTCATGTTTAGATGGAACTTCTATGTTCAAGTTTGTGCCCATTTCCTCTTGTCCTGTCACTGGGCACCACTGAAAAAATACTGGCCCCTTCCTCTTGACACCCACCCTTTAAGTATTTATAGGTGTTGATCAGATCCCCCATTCAGCAGTGGGCTTCTCTTTTCCCTAGTTTCCCTTTGGGAAGCATGCTTGAAAGCTATAGACACATCAACAGCAACCGCAAAGAATTAGAATTTTGATTAAGCTTAAGAGTTTTGCATACACAATTAAGAAATTTAAAGCCATCCAAAAGTTAAAGACAAGATTACACTAAGCTTGGTACAAAGAGCTACAATGTTAATTGAAGGCGATGTACGAAATCCAAATAGTGACTATTCAGAAACTTTTGAAAGAAATACACAGTTTTGCATCTTTAGCAAGCGTCTTCAAGGCGTAATCTGGAAAAATAACTGGCCATTTTTATAATACCAGTATTGCTGCTGTATTTTCCACTATTTTTAAAAAGAGAGCTAAATTCTGTCCCT
The DNA here is from genome assembly GCA_002844005.1 of Limosa lapponica baueri. Taxonomy (NCBI): domain Eukaryota; kingdom Metazoa; phylum Chordata; class Aves; order Charadriiformes; family Scolopacidae; genus Limosa; species Limosa lapponica. The sequence continues at coordinate 458,622 of KZ505714.1, forward strand.
GTTAGCACCAAACTGTTATGTAATTCAATGAGGCTGCAGCTGCTAGTAGAGATATGGGAAAACCTCATTACAATACACACTTTATTTATAGAAATTTCACCTATTTTCATAAAACTCAGCAAACAACCTCTCTTTTTCCACTGAAGACTTGTGATTTTCCAGCTCTCACCACATCCACCTTTTTTCCTCAGAACAGGCCATGTTTATGCTGCAGGGTGAGATCATTTCCTCGATTCAATAATATCTTTACAAATCCAATAATGTGATCCAAAAGAACTGAAGTGACATGAGTTTTGTACTTAAAAAGTGCCCCTTTCATATTCTCCCAACCTAGTGGACTATTTATTTCATCTTGACAGTATCACAAGTTTGTTCAATACTGAAAAAACCAAGAAAACTAAGAACACTTGCAGTCTACTCTGTCTGGTATCTTCTAATTCTTTGTGGTCCCAGTTAACAAACATCTTCATACTTGCCTTGACAAAATATTGTTGTAGCTTTCCTGAATCATCATCAGGGTATAAAAAGGCACCCTTCAGACAGAGGAGCCATTTCATTATCATGTGTAACTTGCTCATGATAATAAGGCAAATGAATCCGGGACTGCAGGATAAACTCAGGTAAAAATCATAGAATCATAAAATCATAGATTGGCCAGAGTCGGAAGGGACCTTAAAGATCACCGAGTTCCAGCCCCCTGCCATGGGCAGGGACACCTCCCACTAGACCATCTCAA
>KZ505714.1:459367-478359 GCA_002844005.1 Limosa lapponica baueri
TCTAAATCTCCCTTCTTTCAGTTTAAAACCGTTACCCCTCATCTTATCGCTACACTCCCTGATAAAGAGACCCTCCCCATCTCTCCTCTAGGCCTCCTTCAGGTACTAGAAGACTGCTATGAGGTCTCTCTGGAGCCTTCTCTACTCCAGGATGAACAAAACCGACTCTCTCAGCCTGTCCTCATAGGAGAGGTGCTCCAACCCTTTGATCATCTTCGTGGCCCTCCTCTGGACCCATTCCAACAGGTCTATGTCCTTCCTGTGCTGAGGACTCCAAAGCTGGACGCAGTACTCCAGGTGGGGTCTCACTAGAGCAGAGTGGAGGGGCAGAATCACATCCCTGGCCATGCTCGCCATGCTTCTTTTGATGCAGCCCAGGATGCAGTTGGCTTTCTGGGCTGCCAGCGTGCACTGCCAGCTCATTTTGTGCTTCTTGTCCAAGACCCCCAAGTCCTTCTCCTCAGGGCTGCTCCTAATCCAAATCTGCCCTCAATCCAAAAATGGTTAGTTGTCCTCCTGTTCAGAATTATACATTTGCTATGAAGGGTGACAATACATTTTCTCATACTGACATTCCAAATTATTTTTTTTCCAGACACTTTTTTCTTTTTAATTGTCTGAATAAATATTTTAATGTTTGTTTTGCATTCAGGCACCTCAATAGTAAAGCATCTACTATTCAGTCACCTTTATCAAATCACATTAAAGCTGTTGAATTACTTCTATTTTCAAGTACACCTTATTATAAATTATGGTATTCCATAGCGATCTTCAATGACAATGAAAAGGTTGTTGATGCTTCTCTTAGTTACTAACCAGAAACTTTTAAGATTGTACTTGTCCGCTCTAATCTGCCATGGAAAACTGAAAGATAACTAAAATATGAATTTTCACAATTTCTACATCCACTACACCTCACAATATTCAATCATTTGGTCTAAAAGTCCCTTGAAACAAAAATGATTAATTTTATGTATCCTCAGTCAGTTGGTTTACAACATTCTTGAGGACACACAGCCAGGATGGTTTAGTATTCCTCAGTATTCTACAATGTTTGTAGCTCTATGACTTCTGTGTTGGAAAGACGTTGGAAAGAAGCATGTTTCATATGAAAATTCCTGCATTAAGTGATCCAAAGAAGCTAAGAGCATAAGCAGTAGCTTAAGTCCTACCCCTGGAATCATGCTTCTGCCAACATTGCATAACCTTTAATTGTAATTTCAAGAGATTTTTCTCCCTGAATTATATTAGAGTCTATTCAACCACATCCATCATTGATGGGGTGTTCATCCAATGCCAAAATGTCACAAAGCTTCAAGGTTAACCTTCTCCTTCAAAAGGGTTTCCGTTCCTGCAGATTCTGGAGAATATTTTCAATTGCTGTAGTGCTTTGCTGTTGGCAAGCCTGTCCTGAACATCTTTTTCAGCTCTTACTGCTTCTGCTGGCTTTGAAATATAGAATGTTCCATATAACAGCCTGCAGCTATGCCAGAGACTGCTTCTCACTCTCTGATTTGCCATATGATTAGTACTCATTAGCAATGCTTAACTGTTCCAAAGGTGATGCTGTTCCCAACTTCATCTTTGAGATTTACTGCCATCCAGAATCTGTCTCAACTACATCCTGCACATATATAAGAGGTGATATAAAAACGCCCCACTGATGTGAACATTAACTTTGAGTTTCAATGCTCCTAACATTCGGAAAACTGGGACAGGGTGTTTTCCTTATCTGGGCCCTGTAAATATGTTGTGGGATGTGTCATCTTCACAGGGTCTTGTTTGTAAACTAAAGAAAGAGAAGTAGAAACAGATCCTGAGTGACAAACTCTGTATATACATCCTCAATAAATGAAAAGTGTGAGACTAATACAGAAAATTTAAAACGATGCAGAAACATTGCATATCTCTTTAAAAGGATTAAAACACTAATAAAACAGTCCTTAACATTTTAGAGTTTTTACTGTCCCATGAACGTGTTACTGATACTGTACTTTTCTAAAGGACACAGGGCAAAGGGCCACTTCATTTTAAGCTGCAAAATGACTTTCAAACAAGCTACAGATAAAGTTGCTGACTTACAAAAGCTTTTATCAGACTTATGATGGATTTTACAGAAGTGGAACTCTATATGACCCATGTGATTTGTTTTCATTTACAAAGGTGGAGAGGCTTTGAATTTAAAAATGGAGCTTTTTCTTCTTGTGCCAAATGTAAACAATTTAACATCCATTTCCCATCCACAGATTTTAACAGTTCAAAAGATTTTATATGAATCTTATCTGTATTATATTTCCTGCTGATTGGCAGTGCCTCATGCTTCAAATTGAAAGCCAAAAATGTGTTGGCTCTGAACAGAGGCAGGAAACAAATAACAAAGAAAACTGGGAAATAAACATAATGAGAAGTTATGAAGTGCTGAAAATTATACTTAGTGTTTGAGTTCTTGTTAGTTCTTTAGATTCAAATGCTGCCATATTGATTTATGTCTGGGAAGCCTTGTTTAGAAAAAAAAGCATAAACAAAAGTCTTTGAGTATTTTGTCAACATGAAAAAATAGTTTATATTATCTTCAAAGCTCACATCTACTCCTGACTTGACTGATTCCATACTCCTTACTGTGGAGCACTCTGTTATTTCTGGGAGAGGTGCACATAGCACACAGTAATTACTGTTCCCAGGGGAAGTTCATGATCTATTACTCACAGTCAGCCAAACAGTTCAACAAGAGCAATGCTCAGCTCAGTTGAAGAAACCTGTCCTGGGTGTCATTGTGGCTGGAAACAGAGCTGATGCGCTCTCCTACAGCAGACAATGCAGATATTGGAAAAAAGATAAAATTCATTGCCCCTAAAGGAATTTCTTTGGATTCTTCTTTGAAAGCCATGCAATCCCAGTTACCTGAAAAAGGCATTTTTTTAAATTTTTTTTTTCGTAAAAGGGGGAAAAATAAGAAGAGAGAGAGAGAGAACAAAAACCTGCTTTATAAAAAGAGATCTAGCAATTACTTCATACATTGCAACTGAGTTTTGTATCATTTGTATAACCTAATAATAACTATCATGACTCAAATATAAAGCACCAAAGACAACACAGTATGGCAATACTTCAAGGAAAATCCATATCTTGCTGCTTTTTAATGAGGGACTTAACCAACCATAAAGAATGATTATACTTTAAAAAAGGCCCTGACAAGCCAACATTGTAAAGTCCTAAACAGGTGGGCAGATACAAAATGCTTACCAGTCTTGTACCTGGTACATTCTATGGTACAATGAAAATCAATTCATTTCATGCCCTCATTGTATTCTGTATTACTGGGAGGTGTCTTTTCTTTCCATCCAGTTATTTGAAAGATGTATAACGCAGAATTCTTACGTATCCTCTTTCAAAATTCCAGACATAGGCATTTTCCCATCTTTTCATTCTTCATATGCAAGTGAACTGGACCAGATACATATTGTATTACTGCTATTGTTTCCTCTGTCACACAGCAGAGATTCAAAACTTCCAAACAGTCTTTTTTAAGTATACAGTGAAAGATTAACAAAAAAAACCGCTATGAAATATCACATGCTCTCAGTCTGAAGAGTCACTACACAAGCACAGTCCTGACCTCACCCACCATCAGTGGTAGTGAGGAGTAGTAGTAGTAGAGTAGTAGTACAGCATCAACTAACACTGGCCATGGACTCACAAAAATTTCTGTCAATACTCATGAACACTACTGCTCCCTGCAACACAGAGGAAATAGACTTTTCTGTCCTCATGACATCCATGGAGACCCAGTTCCTTGTAAACGCAGAAGGCTTATCTTCAGTAGCAGTTTACAGCCTTTGGTTCTAATTCAGCAACATCATCACATAATGAATGCTGGACCAAATTTGTAATGGAGATGGAAGAATCAATATTAGCTTTACTACAGCCAAAAATGATGTGATTACAAGCTATGAGATGTTACAGAGGCTAAATTAATTCGTTTTCTTCTTTTTCAGTACTCTTTTGCTCCTGACAGTTCAAAAAGCTTCACTTCACTTTTACAGTATCTGCATTTTTTCTCCCTCAGTGCTATTAATCTAATCCAATAATTACATTCACAATGTCAAATTACCAGCAAACCTGAGTTTGCATCTGGTTAAGTAGAAGTCCAATTGTCCCTTTTGAAATAGTCTATCAGGCTTTGTGCAAGGCAGAAAAGAGAAAAAGTTCTTCTTCAGCTGTAAAAGAGTCCCATACCATTGATCAATGTTTTACTTTCACTAAATACTGTTGTTTCCTGGACTTGGCTTTTAGCAGGAGCAAGTCTGAGGCTGGTGGGGCTTTCATTCTCCAGGCAGCTAGACAGACTATTTCTTTGAGAAATTGTAAAAATTCGTTTGCAAACACAAACGACACATAAAATGTTAAGGCATCAGTACAAACGGGTTCAAGGACTGTCATTGCCCTGACACAAAAACTGTAGAACTAGTGCAATGACAGCAACAATACCCTACACCCAGAAATGATAAGCAGAAAGCTCATGGATGGGAAGGCATGTAGCAGAAGACAGGTCTCTCCTTTCAAATGGCCTTCTTTCTGCTGTGTGCTTTGATAGAGGAGAATGTGGAAAGGAATCAGGTGTTTTCTGGTGGACAATGGCGCCAGTCTTTCATTCATAGCTCTAATAGAGTTGGTCTCCCAGTCACACAGAGTACCACTAAGGACTGGGAAGGATTACAGTTCCACTAAGGATTCAGTCATCCTTCCCAACACCAACTTTCTCTTTGTAATGTCCTTCAGCCTTCAGCAAGAAAGGAAAATATACCAGCCCAAAGGCTTACTGGCTATTAAGTATTGCTACCATGTAAAGGTCTTGTCATAATGGTTATATTTAATTCTTTGCTGAATGGATTTCAAGCAGCTTTCATAAGTAAATTATATTTAAATTCTACAATTCTAATTATATCAATGGATATCTCATGACATATTAAAAAAGGATGTGATTGGCAAGAACAGGGAGAGAAGTGCAAATAAGCATCCCCTGTACGGCTTCTCTCCTTTTTTTCAGCCGTACTTCTCCTCAAATAACCCATATTTAGAGTGGTTTGTGTGCTTAAATATTTGTACAAGTGATATCATTGTACTGATACCAGGGAACTTGAAATGGTCCACCACTACCACCATCATACTGCTACCTCCATCAGGGACAGAGTTTTTACACTAGAATAGAAGTTCTAGAAAGACATAACTGCACAGTGGTGACCCACTTTCATGCCTATAGAATTGCTTCTACTTTAGGAATTGTTCACTGATAAATATACACATATATTTATTCATTTCAGGTTGAACCAAAATGGTTGTATTCATCTTTAGACACACGGGGATATAGTAGTTATTGAAGAGACAAAGTGTTTAATTTCATTAGGAGGTGCATAAGTTTAGAAACATGCATTAAAAATATATTCAAGATGTCAGTAACTAATCAACAGTATTTGCTGGAAAACAAAAACCCCACTTCAGTCAATACAGAACTGTTCAACTCATTGAAAATTTCTATACTGTAATAGTTCATAAGGTTTCTATACTGTGTACTGTGCACTGAGAACACTGTTCAAGTAAATAACAGGCCTATTCATTATTTAAATCCAGCAATGTTTTCCATAGAAACCTGTGCCAAATAAGCTCTGGAATTTGTTTGGTCTCAAGGTTTTCAACATTTTGCTAGATTACACCTGTTAAAGTTCACAATCACCACTCCAGGTTCTGCTGGAGAATTGTGAATTACAATTCACAACTGACATCTTTGCAGAACAGTGCAGTCCTTGGCTCTCTATAAGGAGAAAAAAGCTATGTTTCTGCCACACAACACTGAAGATCTACACATCTCTTACCTTGTATCCTAGAAGTCTCAGGCCTGGGTGAACTTTTTCCAAACACCATGGGCAGCTGCTTAAATTTATGAGCACTTGAACTCAGTTTAAAGATACAATAAACAGCAAGTAACTGTTTTGTGTTCTTGCAGAGGCATTTTACTGTGGAACATGCCACTGTTTATCTGTAATTACGTTATGTACTGATAATTGTTTGTTTTAGCCTAAAAAAACTTTCTCCTTTTTACTGCACACATTTCATTTCAGAAAATCATGTCATTTTCAGTTGCTCTATATTGGAAAATTCTACACTTTGGGGGGCAAAGTCATACCTTCAGTCTTCTGCTTAATTTCAGAGAGAATTAGAAGTTTTCAACTTAACAAGTGGAAATCCCAAGGTAAGAAACAGTTGCTTTAATAATGTTTTTTAACAGACCAACGTGTTCGTAAGAAGCAAGCTCTGAGTGACCTAACCTCTGTCACTGAACTTTAGGCAATTATGTACTCTCCTGATCTGCCCAGTAAGCAGAGATTTAGCCAGATAAACTGTTGCAGTTACAAAGGAAAAACTCACATGCAATGATTCCAAAAAATTACTTGACTAGAGACCAGAGAATTTCTCATTTGACCCCATAATTTGAAATGTGAATTTTAAAATGTCAGTGTTCAGTTACCATATTTCTAACAGAAATATAATCCTTGCCATTTTAGAAATGCTGCAATAAACAACACAATTTATCTGACTTTCACAGATAAAGTGCTTAGTTTAAAAACATATTAACTGGCAATTAATAACATGTTAACAACCCAACTAAACTAGCAAAGTTTCAAACAAATACTACACTCCACAGCAGAGCTCCTCCTCCTTTCATGAGTCCAACTTTATCAAATGAAAAATTTCAAGTCATTGTGATCTTTTCCATTGACAACCTGTGTACTCTGATTATAGAATTTCAACATGTGATTCTTACAACCATTCCATAATTCTGAATTTTTCACAAGATCTATTAGAAATCTAAGTTGGAATCATCTTGGAAACAAGTATCAAATTATTTCTCTCTGAATTTCTCCAATTTCTCCAAATTTCTTTTATTGGCAAGATGTCCACTTCAACCATCTTCAATGACAGGTAAGATTTAACTAGCTACATTCATCCCAGTAATTAAACTAATTTCATTGCCATGTCCCAGAATTATCAGGGTGGGCATATGCCTCAGCTCTGTTGCACACAGCCCATATCATATAACTGAAAATACATAAATTCTGTTTCAATATCACACCTCAACTTTATCACTGGAGAATACAAACTTAGCACATCACTCTACTTGCATTCTTTATTTGGATATAAAAAGACCAAATACACTGGAAAAGAATGACCATGTTTCTGCAGTGAAATCTTTAATAAATGGGTTCTTCCTGGATTGTTCACTTTTTGTGCCCAAGTATAATCTGGGCAGCTATATTAAAGAAACTACAAGATCTTCTGCGAAGAAACTAAATGCTTTTTCTGACATTAATCTTCTCAGATGGATCTGTCCATCTTTTTAAGGCTACACTAGAAGAGGTCTTACTATGGTTAAAAGCTCAAGACAGCTAACATCCCTCTTTTGTTCTTTGTAGATTAGAATGTGAAAGAGGATCCTGTTGTATGTTAGTTTAATATTCAGGGGCTGTCTTCTAGGAGAGCATGGTAGTTCTCATGGGACTCAGTAACTTGAATACACCCATGGATTTCTATTTAGATACAATTTCTGTGATTATGACATATGTAACCTTTTGTTTTACTGAGCTATTCCCAGCACAAGATCGACACAAAATCCTTCTCATGCTCTTGTTGTGACACAGGAGTTGTTGCAGACAGACCGTATCATCCTTTGTATCCTGAAGACAGCATGCATGAGCGTTAAGAGTCAATTTCCTGCCTACAAACAAGGGGTCACATAGGCCCATATTCTTTCTTGAACAGCATCCGAAATAGACACTTAGAGAAGAGTAAGAAAAAGGCAAACATATGTAATATTTCTCCTGTGGTGTCCAACTATTTTCAGGATGGGAGGATTTCCTGAACTTAGTGTGAGCCACGTATTTTGTAATCCCCAAGGGATCTATAGTTCAAGTTCTTGCCCACTCTCCCTTTGAAAGTATATAAACTCCTTCACATGTACCTAAATATTATTTTAGATATTCCAAAAAGATGAAATTTTAACCCCAGCACAGAAGGAGGAAAAATTTAGCAATCCTAATAGAAGCCCGATATATGTCTTTAACCTATTTTCACGCAGTAATTTGCTATAGTTAAAAGTAAACAAACCCCTCAGTGAGATATATTATCTTATTTCAAGACCAGGAACTTGCAGACAGGACTTGACAGATTTTTTTCAAAATAACCCATCTCTACCATCCCCTGTCACATTACCTCTGGGGTGGCATAACTGATAAACAAAACACTCAACTAGTCATTTGGAAAAAGACATCCTTCAGTTAAAAAAACCAAATATTTAGTGCTTATGATTTTGCTGTTGTACCAAAGGACAAAAAAAATGAAAAAAATCCCCAACAGTAAAAACTCAGAAACTTTAGGAGATTTTTCAGTATTTGCTTTGTTTCTCTCCCTCAGAGAAATGAGTAAATCAGACATTCAGAGAAGCCATTACTTCTGACCCCCTGTTTAATTTTCTCCATAGCTCAGGATTGTTTAGGTTTGTGCTGAGTGGTACTATCAGATACAGCTCCAATTGAATACAAAACTGTCAATTACACCTCACCCCATTATACATTCCATTCTTCACAGGATTTTATTTCTAGGAAGTACATTATGAAGGAGAGAGCGCCTTTAGGGTACAGTACATTTCAAAATACAATTAAAATAAACTCTTCAAGTGGAAATGTGAAATGTATTTGTATTCTATTAAAGCCTTTGGCCTTATCAGCCACAGAGCACTATATAACAAGGTCATTAGTAACAAGCCACATACAATGGAGAACATACATCATCAGCAGAAAAACAAACATGAATCCAAAACATCACAATAACTTCCTGTACCTGTTCTTGTTTGCTTGCTGAGCTCTCAAACATTCTGAGTCTCTGAAATACAAAAAAGCGTAACAGCTTGAGTCAATATTTGCCAACCAAAGTGAACAATTTTATTTAGTGTGATGACTGGACCCCTTGAGCAAACACATCTTTTAGGCAGCATAACAACTGCAGGCCAGCCTGCAAAGTGACCAGAAGTGTCCAACCATTCAGAACATACGCTGCGTCTGGGGAAAACTCAGCGGCTACTCCAAGCTTCTCCTCACAAATAAAAGATAAGATGATTCATTTAGTTTTCCATCAAAATCCATTATGGTATAGAAACCAGAATGATTTTATAATAAACTTGTGGTTTCCTCACTCTTGCTTTGAGATGGTTTATTCTAGTTTGAATTTCAGGGAATGAAACATTTCTGATTCCTGCTCATATAAAACCTTTCCAAGAGTTTAGGTATCCTTTGGACTACAGGGTCTGACTGTTTAAACAAGTTCATTGGGATGTGGGCTGAGAGGTACATAAAAAAGTATTGATTCCATACCAATTACTACAGGAACCAAATTGTGGTGAATGGGGAACTGCATCTGAAAATCAATACAAGGAAATGTCCCTTTTGCCCATGGAAGTGCTGCCAAATGAAGTAATGTCTTAATCCAATCTTTCTTTTTTTTTCAATAAATACATTCTCTAATTATGATATGGACCAGGTAATGATTAGCCCTTCTTTTTGTTCTGTGCTGCCATTATGGAGGATTATAAAAATGCTATTTTTTTTCTATATTGAGAAAATTCAGCTTCCTTTCATTTTTTTTTAAAACAAATACTTGGGTCAAAAAACCTTGTACCACATGAAAGTGCTGATACACAAAAATGCCTCTCAGTCTGGAGAAAGATATCTCCATCAACATATGTCAAAGATGTGCAGCTTCCCAAATGCAGCAGAATCTAGGAGGATAACCTATTGTGTGTATGTGAGTAAGGTTTGAGGACCAAGTTTTTGTTTGGTTGCCACACAAAGAGCCGTGTGCTGGGACTACTAAATTAACAGTAGAAAATTCAAATGTTCTTGTTCAGGACAAAACATCAACAAGCAATATGAACTCCTATTTACTACCAAGCTGGATTTAAAAAAAAGGGTGATCTTCCAGTATTATGTGCCTATGATACATGCCACAAGGAATCCCTAAAACCGAGCAAGAACAGAGCCAAGACCAATCTAAGGGTGCAGGTGGTTAACTTAGGGATAATGTGGTGTGCTATTAGTAAACTTACAAGACAAAACATAAGTTTGTCAGAACTGATGATTTTTATGGTGTCTAATGTATAACACAGGAAAGAAAGTGTTTTTTAAATTGTATGATATTATCAATGTATTTCATATATTAGCTGAATGAAAAACTCCAGGATGTCAACTCCTTAGTTAGTATGGAACTACTACCTTTTGTGTAGTTTGTTGTACACAATGTAGTAGTACGCAGCATAGTGTACAAAACCCAGCTTTGAGGCTTAATACGCGAATTCATGCCTCTTAAAGGAAGGTTGATCCATAAACAGTCATTCCCTCCATTTTCACTGAGGACAGATAATGTGAATACCCTGTTTCATCTGATAAATGGTGAACCACAAGTTGGTTCACTTGAACATTCCGTAGCAAGTTAAATAGAAACACAGACTACTCTTGTTTCAGAGCAATCTGTGACAGAAAACACAGCTTCATGTATTATACAAAATGTGAGGAGGCTTTTGGTGTCTGGTGACACAAGCACACTCCTGTGAAGAGAGTCCCATATGTTTTGTTGTCAACTCAGACATGGTACCCAATCTGTAGCTTGCCACAGCTGAAAAGTCAGCCTCAATTTCTTCATTTATATAGGTGTATTTCCACTGGGCTTTTTACTGATTTGCAAATGTTTTATCTAATTAAATTACTATTTCTAAATGAAAGAAATTAGGAGTAGAGAACTATTATTTTATAATAACTGGACTGCATACAATCAGTTAGATCTGAGAAACTAAGTAATGGAAAGGGCTGAATAAAGACACCTAAGCTATTTCTACAAGTCTATGCATTCAAATGAGATAAAAATACAGATCAAGAGTGTTCATTAGTTAATTTCTAGAGTGTAGACATAATATGGGCATTTCTATAAAAGTAGTTGAAAGCTCTTCATGGTCATAGAATCATAGAATACTAGGTTAGAAGGGACCTCAAGGATCATCTGGTCCAAGCTTTCTTAGCAAAAGCACAGTCTAGACAAGATGGCCCAGCACCCTGTACAGTTGAATCTTAAAAGTTTCCAATGCTGAGGAATCCACCGCTTCTCTGGGAAGATTGTTCCAATGGCTGGTTGTTTTCACGGTGAAACATTTTCGTCTTGTGTTCAATCAGAATGTTGATTCAGGAGCAACTTGAACCCATTACCCCTCATCTTTTCCATGTTACTCCTTGTAAAAAGGGAGTCTCCATCTTCGTAGTCACTCTTCAAATACTAGAACACGATGATAAGGTCTCCCCTAAGGCTTCTTTTCTCAAGGCTGAAAATAGCCAGTTCTCTCAGTCTTTCTTCAGATGGCAGGCTTCCCAGTCCTTTGATCACCTTTGAGGCCCTTCTCTGGACCCTCCAGTGTGTCCACATCTTCTTTGCATAGCGGGGACCAAAACTGAACACAGCATTCCAGGTGTGGCCTGATAAGCTCTGCTTAGAGTGGGATAATGACTTCTTTATCTCTGCTGGTGATGACCTTGTAGATGCAATCCAGCATCCTGTTGGCTTTCTTGGCCACAGCACACTGTTCACTCATTTTGAGCTTCTTGTCCACCAGGAGCCCCAGGTCCCTTTTCACTGAGCTACTCCCATTACTATTTGTTAACATATACACAGTAAAGAAGCTAGGATTAAGCAAAAGTATCCTAACTCCCCACTGTAGGGGAAGGGAGAGAATTCAGAAGAAAAGCGTGGCATAAGCCCTATGCGTTTATGCATAGCTCCATTTCCTCAAACAGCAACAGCCGAATTCTTCTGTTTAGCAGCTGACCACTGATTTATCAATAGCCAGACGAACACAGACAGCAATTGAAACACAAAAAATTCCTAAGATCACTTTATACACCTGCATACAGATACCCAAACTTTCAAAAAAAATTTCTTATGGAATTATTCTCCTTAAAAATTGTGACATGGCTGTTTGTTCATAGGACCCACTGTAATCTGTGACGCTGATGGTATTTGAAAAGTGTGATACATATTCCAATAACACACCTGGAAATCACAGTACTGAAGGCCCCCTGTTTGATGTAACAAGCTATTTATTTTTCTTTGAAAACTTCTAACTACAGTCAAATTCTTATTTTACAGTTATCTTTTACATTTTTCTTTTACATTTTAAAATTATGAGTGCATGCCCATTATCAGGACAGACACTGAGAAAAGGCTTCAGCCCAACAAAGTCTTTATGAGCACTTTTTAAAGCGGCATTTGACACATTTAAGATAAACATAAGCAAAATACTTCAAAGTCTTGAGGTTTCAAGGAAAATACCACTGTCATGCTGAGATCGCTGATTATTAGCATGCTGTGTACTGGACGAGCACTGTTCTTCTACTATGCCTGTCTCCAAAGCCCTCAGCCTAGGTCAAATAACTTCACATAAACACTTATATATACAAGCTGTGTATATTTACATCATAGGAAACATAAATATTCCTCCTTTGACTATGTTAAGTAAAATTGCATCTATTTCACTGGTGCAATAATGTCAACTCATCAAAAGTTTTACTCGCTTCAAAACCCATTACTCCCCTACTTCCCAAGAGCTCTTAATTTTCCATGCCTGTCATCTCAAGCCATTCTAGTCCTGAAGAGTGGCGTGCGGAAAAGAATACATACATTATATATTACACCTGATGAGTGAGCTGTGTTACAACATTTATCTTCATATGTGAAGAGAAATGGAACAACTCATGAGTGCTATAGCAGGCAATGCTGTTCATGTGTTATCCACTCTTGTCCCGGTATGTGAAGACAAAGGGCATAAAAGAGATGAGCGATCACACAATATATTGTTTATATAAAATATTAAGGTTTTAGCTTTGGAAATGTGCAGGATCTAACTAGAGTAGTCCACATAATACAGTAAAATCATGATTGGGCAAACAAGCTCTTCGTAGAAAAGACAAGATAGGTACCTACCTAAAACAAGAATTTGGAATGATCAAGATCTGAATCAGGTCCAAATATATGGACAAAAATTGAACTTTTGCAGATGACACTGTTTTGTTTCAACAAAATCTTCTTTCTAGCTTTGAACAGAATTGTTTATTCTTTAGTCCTTTAAAAAATTAGAAAAACCATGCAATAAGAGGAAAATGTTTCTAATGCAGTAGAACTATAGATACATTCATGGACTAAGCCATAAAGTGAAAGAAGTCAGGAGTGATTAAACACTGAAATAACTATCAGGCACATTTAAGGATCCCAAAATCAATGTCATGTTTTTTGTAAATTCATTATTAATTTCCTAAGAAGATTCTGACACCAGCAGGTATTTATGTGTACTGTGTGTTAGATTATGAAACACTCAGCACTTTTAATATGAAGATGTGTTAAAAATTCATCTACTTTAGGTTTAGACATGAGCACATGTGGTTAAGCAATGAGAAAACATCTATTTTTTTATTTTTTAATTTTTATTTTTAATTCTTAATTTGATTCCAATAGGCCAACTTCCTGTTAATTACTATAGCTTATGACCTCCTGTATATCTTCATACTGATGTTCCTATGCAAAATGTCCCTTTGCCTGAAATACAACTTCATACCTACCAGACCCTCACTATCTGGTGAAAGGAAAGATAAGTACCTGAACTTCCTCTTGCTCTGCTGCAGCTGTAAATGTCTCTGCTACTCTTGCCAGTGTGTCTGCCTACCACACCGCGAGTGCCAAACTCAGGCACTCAGGAAGAACCCCTATGGGAGGCCAGGGGAGACCAGTCCCCACAAAAGGAGGCAGCTGCCCGTGACAGTACCACCAGCAAGAGGAGGCAGAAGGGCAGGAGAAGCCCAAGCACCAGCTCCCCCTGGCATGGCATATAGCAGCTGTGCCAGGTGGCACCACAAGGAGTAAGAACAGGAGGAGGAGGAGGAGGAGGAAGCATGCCAGCTGGCAGGGCTGCACAGTGGGCAGGAGGGGAGGCAGGTAGAGGAGGAGCAGCAGAGTCAGGCAAGACAAGCCATTTCTAGCATGCCACTTCGGCTCACACCAGGCTGAAAGAAGAATAATGGGAGGGAGGCAGGCTGTGAATTTTCAGGCCTGCTGCAGCGATTCAGCTGGGCTTGTTTGGCAGCATTGTCTAAAGAGACAGCTTTATCTATTTGTTTCACACGTACCATTACCACAAGCATAAGCACATCAATTCCCTATTCTTAGAGCTCACAGGCATCATTCTGTTTATCTTTGGCCTCCCCACATCCCACCTACTTTTTTTTTTTCTCTCTTCTTGATTTGTGCTACAGGGAAATACTCAGCAATTGAAGTTCAACATTTTGATTGTGTCAAACTGAAGGTTCAGTTCCCCACAGGACAGTACTGTATTTTGTCCTCCCAGTGCGGATTTAGCTCTCTGCCATTTCATGAGAAAGATCTTCTGACAAAATACCTCAAAAAAAAAAAAAAAAAAAAAAGTAAATCACAGTCATATTTGTTATGCAGAAATCCAAAACACTTGGGGGAGTGGGCCTCAAGAGAGTGGGAAGTAAAACTAGACTTGCTTCATTCTCCAATATTCTGTATAATAGTCCAAGCTAGTACATATGTGGCCTTTCTGGTGCAGCTTAGGCAATATTCTCACTGAAATGGAGTGAAGTGCCTCCAAACTGCACATCCCCACACATTCACAGTCTGGGAATCAAACCCATAGAATATTTTTCAAACAATATTCAATTAATTCCCATGTGCCTTTCATCATTACCTGGATTCCCAAGTTTTCCATGAGGTAGCAGCACTACTGCTGTCATGTGGTCACAAGGTTTATCCTTTTGGCAGGGCATTAGCTCTTGTTATCACCAGAGACTGTCTCAGGCAAAGCTTGCCTGTATGCCCACTGACATGTTCTGCCTCCCACCCAGGACCTGTAGAAATAGTGTGGAAATAGTGCCTACTCCTCCCCAGTATCCCTCCATTGGGAACAGGTTCATGACATTACTGGATACTCACTTGAGGCACCACTAACATTCGCTGTGAGTCACTTCCAGCACATTGTTTTTTCTGTTATGTATGAATTTCTGTTTTATGACCCCCTTCCAATACCTTTATATATGTGTATGCACAGACTTAATTTTATTAAGTTAGTTTTAAACTAGAGATTTATGTGCTAGGCTGTGCTTATGTTGTCAGCCTTGATGTACACATGTATATCAAGTGTGGAGGATTTTTAGTTATAGGCTATCAAGTCATTCTACCCAGATCGTCTCCACCCAAATAAAAGGATCATCTACATAAATGATGCTCCAATACTAACATCAGTTACTCCAATACTAGTAAAATTACTAGTCTTAAGACTCAAAAAAGCCAAACACAAAACCAAGCCAGACAGTGCCTTCCTAATGAGACGGTAAAGGTGATCACTCATTTATTCACTTTGTTAACGGATCCTCCTCAATTACAGCAATACAGTCACCACAGAAAAATATTTGGCATTAACAACAGCTTCCAGAATAAAAGCACTTTGGTGATGGGGAACAATTCTGCTATTCTAACAATATTCAGTTAGAAATTCAACAATTCTAACATATTCAGTTTCCTTTGGTCCAAACACAAACAGAAGTGTTGTTTAGCCAATGACATACCGCTTTTCAAAAGATGACCTGATTTATATACCTGTTTTTCTAATCACTAAGAGTGACAATAAGCATGCTTGCTTAGCCTGGTTCTCATCTCTATTGAGTACATCAATGCTGAAATCTCCAGATGCCCTGCAAGATATATTGAGCTACTTGCATCATTGTCTTATGAGACCAGTGCTTGCATCTTTCTAACTCAGCCATAGGTACTACTTTTCCCCAATCGTACTACAACTTTCCCATGTGCCCTTCAACTTTTAATTTTTCCTTTTCATTAAAATAATGTCACTATAGTAAATCCTAGATTTGCTCCTTTGTACTTATCCATGGCTTTATTCTTAAAGGTAACATTTTATTCTAGCAAAATTAGTGTGTTCTAGTTACTTTTCACCATCATTTTCTCCTTCAAAGAAGCCCATTGCTAGAAAGAAAAATTAATCTGAGCACTGTTATTCTCTTTGTACTTGTAAGACTGACTTCCTTAGCATTGAAGAATGTTAGTCATAATTTATTCCACAATCATCCTCCATATTTACAGGACTGTCTTGACTTCCAGTGATTATCACAGAGCACTCCAAGTGCAGATTTAGCTTGACTTTGAGATCCATGTATTTTATTGCCTTGGATCTCCTGGATCGACAAGCTTCCAGCAATACACATCCCACACAAAGTTAATCTGGCTGGGTTGATTCATGGGGTAGCTGGAAAATTCAAGGGCTTGGCTCTGACTAGTCTAGCAATCTGTTCTCAAGTTTTTTGTGCCTGATCAGAGAAAATCATTAGAGGGATATGAATTCAGTTAGATTCTCCCAAACTGGGGTCAGGCTGCATAAGTCAGTCAAACACGCTTCTCTAATTTCTGAATTTCTTCTAATTCTCTAGTTTCTTCTAATAAATTTAATTGTTAAAGAAAGTGCTACCTTACTTAGGTTCTGCTAATGATCTCATAGTTCTGTTGGGTTTTTTTGACTAGTCAATGTAAGTTTTAGTACATTGAGCGTGTCAGGACAGAACACTGTAAGAAAAAGCAGCTTTCAGATCATCTTTTCTATGGCATCCCCTTCTTAGAAATGCAAAGAGAAATGCTGTGTGTATCTCTTTCAAGATATCTCAAAAGAATGTTAGCTTGGATGAAGGTTTTAGCTATTTTATTCTTCTGTTTGTTTGGGTTTTTTTGCAATCTGCTGACTTCCACTTCTGTTAGGGATTGCTCTTGAGAAAGGTTAGCAGAGAAGAGTGTCTTTACTCAGTTCCCAGCCTTTTATGTGTAATATTGCATATGCTTCTGTGGTAGCCTGGCTTCCAAATTACTGGTATCTACCAAATCAAAATACTCAAGAATACAAATATCTCTATCACAATTTGTGTCTTTTACACAACCTGAGCCAAAATATTATTCTATCCAATAGAGCATAAATGTTAACAACTTGACCAATTTTGCTACTTCTGTAGGACTCTGGCATGTGTATGTGACTTCAATCTGAGGATCAAAGTAGGTACAAGGACACAACGATGCTCTGTATATCCACAAAGTCCTCACTAAAGAGATAATATTTTCATACCTGCATACAATTAATTTAAGCTGGTTCTCAGAGCAACTCTAAGATTTTCTTAGTTTTTTATGATTGCAGTGTATGGGATTTATAAAAATTTTAAGTCAGCTACTTCACCTGAGTGGCATTTAAGCTCTAGATCAGTGAAGAGGTTGAGTTTAGTACTGTACTGCTGGTTTGATGAGCTGAACTGGATTTTTTTGAGACTATGCTTTGATTAAAACATAAGAAACAAACCAATTAAAAAACAACTATTTAAACTGAATTCAAGACATTAATTTGATCAAATAAGGACCCTACTGTATTGCCAGTTTTCCAAGTGGGTTCAGCATCTGACAGAAAACAGAGTTCTGCCCACAAGTCACCCCCAAACAAGCCAGTCCAAAGGAAAATTAAGGCTCAGAAAATATTCTGACTCAATAAAACATTTGGCTCACAAATGTAAGTGCAATATTATAATGTTTTTTCTTTAATATTACCCATTTGCCATAAGTAGAAAGACTAATTTTTGCATAAATCTTCATGTACCAGATGAAAAGGAAGGATTTATTCTACCCTATCTTTTAATTCTACTCACCGATCTGTGAATTATTCTTACATCTGGCATTTCAAATGTATTAGTAAAATTTATCACTCAAAGCCTTATGCAAGGACTAAATTACACTAATGAATTGACTATGAATTTGAAGCTGAGCATGAGGCCAAATATTTTCTGGCTGCTTTTCTGTATCTCAGCAAACTGCTTAATTTTCTCCCTACTTATCCATTACTGCTAAATTGTCTTGCTATTATTGTAGAAAATTGCAGCAAACATTGGCTTGCCCTTAGGCCTATACTGAACGAAGCAGAAATCAGGATGCCTGCAGTGAGACTGGCAAGGTATGAAACCCGTCCTCCACTAAATTTGCTGAACTGAAAGAGCAAGTGGAAGATAATGTTCAACCCCTCTTTTTCAATTTTATTAAACAGTTGGTGAATTATTCCTATAGTTGGCATTTCAAATGTATTAATAGATTTTCTCACTTAAAGGCTTACACAAACCTAAACTAGATTAATGAAGCAACTACATTATCTGCTGATATGGATAGGGGAAGCCTATTCTAACTTTAGATTCTATTTGGGGTGGTGGTGGGGGATGTGGTGCATGTTTTTTGTTTGATTTTTGGTGGACTTTTTTTTTTGATGTAAGAAAGGAATATAAATCCACTGCAGCTTAATCTTATTCTTACTCAAGCATGATTCTGACATCTGACAGCAAAGATATGGTTAAAAGCCTGTATTTTTGCTATTGAAAAGGGGGCAAGATGTTTTATCTAGAGATGTTAAAAATGCATTAAGAATTGCTGTTCAAGAACTGTTTCTTGGAAAGGAATATAAATCCACTGCAGCTTAATCTTATTCTTACTCAAGCATGATTCTGACATCTGACAGCAAAGATATGGTTAAAAGCCTGTACTTTTGCTATTGAAAAGGGGGCAAGATGTTTTATCTAGAGATGTTAAAAATGCATTAAGAATTGCTGTTCAAGAACTGTTTCTTGGAGATAACTTTTTCTCAATAATTGGTGCAAATGAATTTTGTCCAATTGTAAACCATAGGCAAGTAATTTTTGCAGTGTTCTTCCAAAAAGCTGATACTTTGCACACACTTGTCTATTCAGAAGGCAAAGAGGTAATTTAAGGTGATGACAGACAGACAGATAGATTAGGTAGGTAGGTAG
>KZ505714.1:478369-497204 GCA_002844005.1 Limosa lapponica baueri
CAGATAGATTAGGTAGGTAGGTAGGTAGGTAGATAGATAGATAGATAGATAGATAGATAGATAGATAGATAGGTAGGTAGATAGGATAGACAGACAGATAGATAGACAGATAGACAGATAGATAAAGAAAGATAGATCAATTGATCTTTTAGGTCCAAAGTCAAAGGTCGTGTCTAGCCCTTCAAAATTCTAATACACTGGCTGCATATGCTCTAAACCTGGGAAAAAAATCTAGCACACAAATATTTTAAATTCCCCAACTTCTTTATATAAGTAATTATATTAATGGTATCACAACTTTATATCAGTGTTTACCTTCACTCATTCTCTGGTTTATAATTGTCCCCACCAGAATCACAGCTATACATGACACAACTGCTGTCCTCCATGATTGCTGGCCACAAATTAACCAGAATCTGGGCTGAGCCCTTGAAATATGATTATCAGACATCTGCAAATGTCTGCTTTTCCTGACAGAATAGTTTATAAAAGGATTAAATGCAACCTGTAGCAGGGAATTCGCTTTTGAAATTGAAGACTTTACTACACCAAAAATCACTCATGAAAGAAGTCCAGGCAACCATTTACTCCAGGAAGGCACAATTCTTATATTTACAAATTCTAAAAGGCATCCCTCATGTCTGTATCTCAAGTATTTGGATCATCTTATTAATTTCCTTTCCATTATTTTCTCAGTAGCATTTGAGGCCCATGCCTTATTTCTCTTTCTATTGACAAATGGTCTTAGCAGTCTTTGAAATCAGTGTGTGAGCTGGACACACCACATTAGATGTTGTTACCTATTTTATATCAAAATGTTACATTTTACTTTGCATGTATGCACAGAGGCCCTTAACAATATTGAGGTCTTGGCATCATACAAATGCAGATAAAAGTGGATTTTGTCATGAAGAATTTTGGGTTGATGAAGTTCACTTTAACAAACAAATTTTTTTTACTGTTTAGTATCTGTTATATATAATTTTATATTATTGTACTGGTTTTGCACATACATTGAAGATCGTAAGTACTATCTCAGAGAGGCTATCACACCATATTGAGGGGGCAATTCTCCACTTTTAGACTAACTCCCCATAAAGTTAATAATCCAGACTCTATTTTTGTTGTTGTTGTTGTTGTTTACAATGAGGAATTTAAAACAACATTTTACTAATTCAGGCACAGATAATGAACAAGTGATTCTATAGTCACACCTACCATTTATTACCCTTTATCTTTCCAAAATGCATACAAAATGCTGCTAACTCGGAAGATGAATGGTTTACACCCATTTTATACATTTTTTATTCCACTAAAATGACTGTGTGCACATGCTTACTCTAGTAACTACCATAAATAAAATGCTCTGAAACAGTGCTCTTTAAAACAATTTAGCGCTTCTAGGTCAAGAACCAACCAATTTCAGGTATTCCTGTATGCCTGGAAATCACAGGCAACTCATTCCAAGTCATAGGTTTAAAATAGTAAAAAACCAGTAGATTATATCCACGGCATAGTTAATTATGCTTTAGGGATACATTAAGTTATATTAAGTAATTTTTCCTTCATCAGTTTATAAATACACATTATAATGGTTTTATATTCACAGTCAAGTACGAAATAGACTATTCCAATGCTGATGGCAAGCACCACCAGGGTAAGCTACCATAGGCACTGTGCACTGAGGTAATGTATCACAACACATTGCATTAGATCAGAGTAATGCATATATTTAAATCAGAAAAAGATTGCAAGTGGAAAGTATCAATGATAAACTCTTCTGCAGTGTTGTCTGTTTATCTTACCTTTAAAAAAAAATTAAATAGCACCCAGTGATGTACAACTATGGCATTCTAGCCATGATCCGCAGGCCCTGCTTGTACCTTCAGGACTTCTGGAGAAGGTAAAGGATAAATATTAACTTCATGAAAAACAAAATATTTTTTAACAGCATATCAGAAATAGCAGGAGACACATAGGCTCTCATGGTACCAGGACACATCTGCTAAAGTAACAGCCATTGCCTTGCTTCAGGCAGTTTTCAGAACTGTCTTCCTTCCAGCATGTGTCAGAGAAGCACCAAGGATTTTTTTTTTAACTACATCTGTGTAACAATAGTTCAGAAGGAGCAGGTTGCAGGTCCAGGGAAAGTGAAGTGGGCTGTATTAGCAGTACCATAGCCAACATGTCAATGGTAGTGACTATTTCCCTCTCCTCAGTACTTGTAAGACTACATCTGAGCACTGTGCTCAATTTTGGGTTCCCCAGCTCAAGACAGGCATGGACATACAGAGGTAAGTCCGTTTACTAAGGGGATTAGGTGGTTGAAACAAGAGGAGAACTTCAGACAGTGTGGTTTTATTCAGCCTTGGGAAGAGAAGGCACAGAAGGCATCTAATTGCTGTCTACAACCACCTAATCAGAGCACAATGAGATGTTAATGGAATGTGTGTAGTCACAAAATAAAAGCCAGTAGCCAGAAGAAGGAAAATAGTAAATTTTCATATAAGCAAATTTTTTGCAGCATGAGAACAGTCAAACACTGGACCAGGTGCACAAATAAATTGTAGAATCTCCATCCTCGGAGATGGTCAAAGCTCATCTGAACACAATCAAGAGCAACCTGCCCTCACTGAACCCTCTTCAAGTAGGAGGTTTTACTGGGTGTTGCTTAGAGATCCCATCCAACCAAAATTATTCTGTGATAGTGTCAACTGACTGCAAAAGGGAAAACTTTGCGGAAGTTCCCCTTTTAGCTTATAAGTTAGATTCAGCATTGCTAAAAACCTGAAATCATAGAACCATAGAATGTTTCAGGTTGGAAGGGACCTTAAAGACCATCGAGTTCCAACCCCCATGTTTTGGCTGTCACATGTCATGCTCAAGGCAGGTTAAGTGCAGAACTATGCGCTACGTATGCCGCAGAAGTGGAAAGACACTGTCCAGCTAGGGGCATCTAAAACTTAAGTGTTTCCTAGTCACATCTTTAGTATAAAGACTACATAGACAACACAGTATTTTTGCTGTGCTAATCACTACCAACTGTGCCATTATACCAGTCACATCGTGCAGTTGATTGAAAAGTGCTCAGTACAATTTAGGTAGATGGGTTTATTTCAAAAAGTGTCTCTTTGATCACCTTTGTATTCACATTTTTGAAGCATTGTTTATGTCATTCTTTACAGGGCACCTCTCATCTCTCCTTTATTTTTTACTATCTGACGCATCTTACTATGTCAGAATAACCTGTGAAAACTACTAACTTTTTCCCTTTTTCATCAGACTCTCATGAACTAACTTTTAGGACAATTTAGAGAATAGTTCAGTAAGATCTGTAAAACTTTCTTATGATAAGATCCACTAGTAAGCTGTCAGCTACCATGCATAGACCAAAAGGTAATTGCTTCTGTAGTTTTTTAGCTTAAAAAAGTTGTATCTCACAGTGTTCAATTACTGAAGTATACCCCACTACAGTATCTTTCACAGTTTGACATCATTCATTAGGAGAATTTTTTAAAGACCCCCTAGAACAATATTGTCACTTCTCAGTGTATTAACTGAGCTCAGTACATGCCACGATGTGTTGAAACTTGTGAAAACTTACCACACTTCTCAGGTGACTGCATTAGGGACATGGCCCCGCAAGCCTAAAACAGGCTATTACTGGACTTCCAGCTCACACGAGGCAACCTGTTGACTGAGAAAAAGCAGTTCTGAAAACTTGCTCATAAATTGTGCCAGGGAAGAAATAGTTTTATATACTTTAGGAAAAGGCCCGTGTGTCGGGAAACATTGGCTGGATATACACCTACATCACATATTTCTTGTGAAACTGTGGACCCAATTTGAAAATCTATGTCTTTGCTTTCCATCTCATAATAGAAAATACATTTTTCCTTGTTTTCAGTCATTTCTTTACCCTGTGATGTCTTATGGGTAGATACTTTTATCTTCATTGATAGGTGCTTGCTTAAGACATAGTAAATGGAGTTCCCTACCTCACCTGAAATGCAAGTATCCTACAGTCTAAACAAAAAAAAAAAACAAAAAACAGGGCCAGACACAGAACAGGACATACAATGCATGTTACCAAGAGTATAAAATAGTTTCACTTTAAATACATGAACTAACTATTGCATTTAAGTGTGTTAGCTGTTTTCTTGTGCTCTGTACATCCTCTACCTCTTTAGGGCACAGGGGACAACAGAAAAAAGCTTCAAAGGGATAAGATCTCAAATAAAATATCATGCACTCCATAATCTGTAGCCTTATGGAACTGTTAGCTTAACATACATGTCAATGCCAGACTAATGTGTAGCCTTATTATGAAGCAAATCAATGATAAAGAATTAACTAACTTAAAAGGAAGTTATGTTCAACTTTTACACTAATTTTGGGGTAGGGAATAAGGGAACTTTTTTTCCTCTCCAGTGCACTGGAAAGCAGAAGCAATATGTTGTTCTACTTTCAACTGCAAAATCATGTTCTTTGCTCTGGAGGTAGTTCTAGTCTTAGTTTGTTTCACTCATCTACGTGTGACTAATCTTAAACAACCTGAGCATATTGTCCAAGTCATTTTTTCCCTCCTGTTGTGTGTTTCTTACTTCTAAAAAGTGCATGTTATAATAGTTACCTCACTC
Organism: Limosa lapponica baueri; assembly: GCA_002844005.1. NCBI lineage: Eukaryota > Metazoa > Chordata > Aves > Charadriiformes > Scolopacidae > Limosa > Limosa lapponica. The sequence continues at coordinate 483,010 of KZ505714.1, forward strand.
TTGAGCAGATAAGAATTAACTAAGGTGCTTTAAACTCCCAAAATGAAACCTGCAATGTAAGATTAAAGCCCTTCCTTTGCAATGTCAGTAAAGTTTTTCTCTGAACAATATGTATTTACAGATGTAGAGCATTCCTCACATTGTCAAAGTCTAATTGCTAATTTAAGTGATGTAAGTGAAGATTTACTCCTTTTGACTCCTGTTAGATCAAGCAACAGAGAGCCTTTATAGCCAGAAGTGAGAAAGCTGGTTTGTAGTCAAACATATGGGATGCCTGTGCTTTGTGTGGCATCAGGAAATTACCGATCTAGTTCCAGTCACTTGGATGGGTGTTAATGACAGGGTGTTCAAGGACTGAATCTAATATGACCTCCAGAATTTTTACTACTTCTAGCAAGGAACAAGATGAAAGAACCCTTCTTGCTCTCCATGGCTGAGGTGGTTGCACAAGATAGACACAGGAAGGAAAAAAATAGTCTGTTATGTATTTGCGTACTGTATACACTTAGTTCAGAAAGCATTTCAAATCCAGTGCTGTACCTGATTTGAAAGCTGATGCTGTACCTCATTGAAAGATTTTTATAACGCTATTTTTTCAGACTGGAATTGCAATTTAAACTTTTCTGTATAAACAATACAGAAAGCTCTTCTGTTTTCCTTCATCACCCTAGCAAAGGTCTGTAGGAGGAAACATTTCACTCCAAAACTGTTAATCTCTGTGTACAACAAATATCAAGCCCAGACTTAGCATCCCTCCAAATAATCTAGATGGTTTTTCAGTTTCTTTCTTGTTTAAACACTGCGTGCTAAGGGTACATGGCTGTTAAAGCTGAACTACATCTGAAATGTTATTAAGACACGAGGCTCTTTCCCTTTACATGCTCAGTAAGTGGTTCCACTGATGTGAAACAAGTTTTCTGTTATCCTTCCCAAAGGCCCTCCTATCACCTTTGCTGCCTGCTACTGCCAGTGCCATCTACTAACAGTAAGTATTGGGGTTGAATCGCTTATAAAAAGGTTTATCTGAGGGTCTGTAATGCCTAGTATTAGCTAGGTAAAGTCCCCTCACAACAGAAGCCCTTCTAATGAGACTTGAGTGTGTGCATGTGTGTGTGTAAGAAGACATTTCAGTCCTCAACAAACTGTTTACTGTTCAAACATTAAATAAATGTAGAACTGTTTTAATCAGCTGAACAAATATTTAATGTACACTCGAGTGTAAGAGCTATGTTTAAAAATATCACTTTTGCAGCTAAGACAGAGAATTTATGGAAACTAATGCTCCAAAAGGTAAAACAAACACTGTCTAAACAAAACTTGCACATAAAACCAAAAGTCATATCTTGTCAACCTCTACCTAATGTAATCTTCATTATTGACACTACCAGCCTTTAACATTGAAGTGTTAGCAGAGTTGGCTTACTAAAGAAAATGCTTTGGTTTTCAAGAAGTCCTAATTGCTGTGCAAAAACAGGATTAGTTTCTAATAAACCAACTGAGAAGTGTAATGCACAGTAATGTTAATATTCACAGCAGGGCTTCCTCTGTAGAGTAAATGTTTGTTTACTCTCTGAGATCCAAACACTGAAGGTCATTCATTGCAGGAGTAGCTGGATTTCCGTCTACAGCTGTTAGAAAAGATTTGTAAAAAATCTGACAGGAAATTGCAACTTCTTTGAAAACACATGTGCCTGAATAGTTTCTATGTAAATACAGTACAATGCTGGCAGAAAGCATATTTTTTTAGAGATAATCTCTTAAAAACACATACATGCACTTCACCTTGGTTCCATCAATTTTCATACAGTTTGTAGCTGCCTTCTTGTCTTTTCTTGGAGTGAATGTGTGTCAGCAGGAAGTTTTTCAAATGGTTATGTAGTGACAGAGGGGTTTTTGTTCCCATTGTCCTCACAGCTCAAAACCCATTACAAGTTTAGCACCTCTATCCTCTACTCAGGTGCATTTTGTGAACAAAAAGCATTCGAACCTGTTGCAAGCACTTCTCTCATCAAATGTGTGTTTTATATTAAACAAATGAATATTACCTTTATATTAAGAGTACTAGTTGGCATTCAAATACAACTATATAATGTTTGATAGGCTTAAATTTAAATGCCCAGAACAGCAAGAAACAAACAGGCAGAAACATGTGTATTTCAATTAGACAGGACTTGAGCTCACTGTGCCCCTTGCACGAAGTACTCAGCACAAATAATTATTCTGCTAGAGCACAAGGGAATATGTTGAGGTCATTCAGATATCTGTTTTCCAAAATAACAGTACCTTCAGGTGCTGATTACTTCAGTTCAGGACCAGAAGGTTGTAATCATCAAAAGCAAGAGAAAGTGGGAACTCAGTAGAACTTTAAAAGAAGTTATGTTTTCTAGATACAAGTGTACAGACAATTGTATAGTCTGGGCCTCCTCATGTCCTCAAAGAATGTGGTGAAATCCACCTGAAGGAAGCTAGCCCTTTCAACAGGAGTAATTCTGTTTTGAGCTCCAAACTATAAGTGACTGAATTTTTCACTCCAAACCATTTTTTTTATTTATCTGGGATGTTTGCTGTAAGAATCAGAACTACTAGCACTTGTGTCAGCGGAGAGGCAAGAAATCCACAGAAGCATTTTAACTATACCTTTAATTGCCTCTGACGTTTTGTGTAGTATAAATTTTTATTTCAGTATTACAAGACATTACTGTAGCATTATTTAACATATGTAGAATAAGAGCTTCACTTTTGAAACACAGGTCTATTTTTAAATAACTTTCTCAGATGCAATAACATTAATGTAAAGATTCTGGATAAAATATGAGACTAGGCATGTTTATTCTCAGAGGAACAAGGAATTTTTCCATTCCATACACACTTGATCAGGATATATCTGGAAAACATGGATGTACAAGGTCTTCATCAACAAGGTTTTTGGAGATTTTCTCCCTCAGAGGCCATCTGGAGCTCCACTGCACTGAAGTGTATAGACACGCAGAAGGAAATATTCTTCCCACCAGCATAGCCCTTCTCTCCCTTCCTTCTGCCTAGCTGATGCAGTGGTAGCAACGGTACTGTGCAATATGGCATATAGCCATGGTGAGAGGTGTTAAGCTCCATTTCCTGGAGCGGCAGCAGGCCAGGTGGAAGAACCTTGGGTACCAAATGTGGCTCTCTAGCCAGCACTTGGATCACACACTGAAAAAAGCCCAAAGATTAGGAGCTAATACTGCCCTAGCTGCCTATACCTAATTGCCTTCTTACCCTAGTTGCCTTTGTTGTCCTTGTTTCTGTCTAGATTCTTACCTAAACAGGAGGTATTCCATGAAGAATAATCTTCACAAATGAAAGATAGCAGAGTGGTTACATTCAAATTACACATTTTTCTCTTTTTCACAGAGCCTGTTCAGATTTTATGTATCCCGAAGCCAAGAGGGTGTGTTTGCATGGTAATGAGCAAAGACAGATATTTAATTTCATGGCACATGTGAAGTATCACAGGAACAAGGAAAGACAAAGGGCTACAAAATCTAATAATTAGTTATTGCTAGAATTTTCATGCTAGAATTTACTTACTAGACTAAGCAAATCAGACCCCATTCTAGATTTCAGACCACTATCAAGAGCCTTTTTTTTTAAATTTTTACTTTCTTCTCAGCTGAAAATCAGTAAGATTGACAGTAGTTCTGTTTGTTTTCAGATGCTGCTGAGCATGCTTATACAAAACTACAGTATGCACACAGGTGTAGTTCAATATGAGTCAATAATACGATGAAGTTTGGGTTTTAGGGGCTTTGAGGTTTTTAAAGTATTTTCATGATGAATTAGTCTAAATTTTTACAGCTTGCCTCATTACTGATATATTTTAAATACTATATCAAAGACACTACTGAAAAGCTCAACTATTGCCCAAATTAAATAAAGTTTATAGTTTTGTAGTTACTCAGATAGGAGGGAGCTGCTGAAATGTTCAATTTCAAATTTGGCGAAGATGAAGCAGTAATCAGATATACTGTTCCTACATCAAATTAGACCAGATTATGTCAATGGTAAACTAATAGTATTTCATCACTAATTATTAAAAAAAAAAAACAACAAAAGATAAACAAAAAATCCCAACGCCCAAAACATGCCACAAACTTTAACCTTTGCAGAAACATGTTGACAAGACCTAAACACAGCTTTTCAATAGAAACAGTACTTGCACTTGAAGACTGGATTTAGAGTAAATGTAGACTACCCTGGATTTTTTTGTGTCACTGCGTAATTGGAATTCTGTAAAAGCATTCTAAATAAACCTGGAAGGTAAGTCTTTTGAACCAGGTACATTCATAATTTAATTTTACCTGCAGTATAGCAGGACAGGTGCTGACATTAAGCATTATTGAATTGAGGCATAATGTTAGGAAAATGAACATATCTACTGATTCTCACTCATCTGATCCTAGTAGAACAGATATACACTTTCCAAGACTGGAAAATCTTGGAAAGCACTTCTGTATCTTGCTATATGGGCAGGCACATTATAATTACTGCTACTTCTTCACAATGAAGTTGAAGATAACTATGATGGTAGACCCTACAATGACACATAAAGAGATTCCGTTCCCAAAGGTCTACATAATAGATAAAATACTTGAGACAGAAGGTCAGGCAGCAAAGAAAAGTCTATGGAGACATAAAGTGATATATTGAAAAGGTTAAAGGCCTGGAAATCCTGGTCTGCATTAGAAAACATTTCAGGTCCCTGGAGTTTGAATTAGACATTTCCTAATGGTTCCTTTCTAAATTCATTATTATGAATAACCCTAAATAAATGGCCTTATATTTAAAAATTCTAAGGACATATCAGATTTCCCTAAATTCAGTGACCTTTTTTTCAATAATGTCTATAGGAGTAAGATAAATCCCTAAGTAGTTTAATAATTAATCCTTGTTGTGGTTTAACCCCAGTCAGCAACTAAGACCACACAGCTGCTCGCTCATCCTCCCAAGTTGGGATAGGGGAGAGAGTCAGAAGAGTAAAAGTGAGAAAAACCTCATGAGTTGAGATAAAGACAGTTTAATAGATAGAGCAAAAGCCGAACATGCAAGCAAAGTGAAAAAAGGAATTATTTCACTGCTTCCCATGGGCAGGCAGGTGTTCGGCCATCCCCAGGAAAGCAGAGTTCCATCACGCATAATGGTTACTTGGAAAGACAAATGTCATCACTCTGAATATCCCTCCCTTCCTTCTTCTTCCCCCAGCTTTACACACTGCGCATGATGTCATATGGCATGGAATATCTCTTTGGTCAGTTGAGGTCAGCTGTCCTGGCTGTGTCTCCTCCCAACATTTTGTGCACTTCTAGCCTACTTGCTGATGGGGTGACGTGAGGAGCAGAAAAGCCCTTGACTGCTTACCAACAAGCAAAAACCTTAGTGCGCTAGCAACCCTACTTCTCATCTCAAATCCAAAACATAGCATGACACCAGCTGCTAGCAAGAAAGTCAACCCTATCCCAGCTGAGATCATGACATTCTTCATCACTGAAACCAATGAGAACTTTGCTATTCAAGTATTTAAAAACAAGAACAGAAAATATTTTGTGTCTGTAGAAATTCACATTCATTTTAAAGTAAATGCATTTGCCAACATGTTTTCTTGAGTTGGATAATATGGTTGCAAAAAAATTGGCGACAGTCACTCATGCAGACTAGTCTGTACATATCTTACATGGTATTCGTAATCCTTAGATCATCAGAACAACAGGACATAAAGCACGAAATATTTGTAGGCAATGTTAATGTCTTTTATTTGAACAAAGATAAAGTTCAGCGAAAAATAGGGTCACATGAGCCTTTATCTGCTGAAGTTATCTGTTGGCTGAAGTTAGCTGTTGTTGAGTTTTAAGATTACCCACATGCACCTTTAATAAACATTTGTAAAATCATGGATGCTCACTTATTTGTCACTGATTTACAGTAAATTACTACTTTTGGAAACATCTGCAATCTTTGGAGTATTCTTCGATAGGTAGGACTAAAAATTCCTATCTGGGGTATATGCATTCCAGAGACTCTTTAGAAATAAATTACACCCTTTAACCCTGAGAATCTAATGTTTTTTAGAGTTGAAAATACATATATATCTCTCCACATTTCTAAAGCTTCACTTGTAAAAATTGGTATATTTCAAATAACATTCTAAATATCTACTCATTTTCCTTTGCAGACAGACGAGAAAGTTCTCCTGCCAAGTACACAAGGATTACCCTAAAGGTTAAATATAAACTCTATAATGAAAATGTATTTGGCTCACATGAAATGTGAAGTAAAATTTACTGAGTAATTTTATTTCTGTGCAAATTTTACCTCCATTCTGACCCTTAGTAATGATGTTGCAGAATGCAACAAAACCTCAGCTGTTCAGAAAACCAACAGTCCCTTACAATATGAATGTAATATAATCGCAAGATAAATAACATATGGTGTATATTTCTGTACAAATGCAGTGTATGTTAAAAGTGACCAGCACTATGGTTCTTTGAAGACATTTACAAAAAAATAGCTCTACTTCCCCTCCTCCCCAAAAGCACAAAGACACCATATATTAGACTACTGTTTTGCTGCTAAGTGCACATGATAATCTCTTGGTTTAAGTATATGAGTGGATCTCCCTCCCCGATGGCTTGCTTTATTTGTCCAAAGGTGGAATTTGATGTATGATGTCTGGTTATCACATCACATGCAACTATAATATTAACTTCTTTGAACTCCTTGTAGCATTTTTGCATGAAGAAGTAGGGAGAGGTCACAGGCAACTCTCAGTCTAAGTTTGCTCTGGTAAATCCAAATCAAAAGCTTCAATATATGTTCTTCAAACTTAAAAGAAAAAATAAGCATACAAATTTCATCTTTTCCTCATATTTTGTTTACTGAATTTTAGTCGGATACAGCGAGCCAACAATGAAATTCTGATAAGGTGGGATGTCAGTTGGGACCTCCACTTCATTTTAGTTTGATAACATAAGCTCATCTCAGTTCCACCTTAGAAAATTGTTTCTGCTTCACAGATTTACCCTGTGGCATAAGAATTCCTATTCAACAGGTACACACTGCCATCTAAAGGCCAGTGTTTGGACTTTTCGAGATCATTTGGATTCTGAACTCTCCACAGATGCTCTTCGCTGCGGCAAAACTCTAAATTTGAAAAAAAGAAAAAAAAAAAAAGAAAACCGAAATTTTGGAAGAAAATACAAGGAAAGGGCTTATAGCTGAGATTCAAATAGAAAGATGACACTGATCAGGCCCTGCAGACCTACTAATGACAGCTCTGCTTCTGAGTATTGAGAGACATGACATGACTAGCCAGCCCAGTAGCTGCATTTTGTTCTGCCTGATTCACACTTTTTTAAATGAAACTCTTCTGGTCAGTTACCTCATTGCGATATTGCTGAAATGTAAGAGCCATACCTCAATCTAACCAAGGCTATTACCACAGCAGCAAAAACTAAATGGAGGCCAGAACTGCATTTCACAAATCAGAATAAAATATTACAACTTTACATATCTCTTCTGAATAACTGCAAGGTATTCCTCCATGAAAACGGATTATTTTCCTTCTCTAAGTAGATTATTTCCTTTATAAACTGTCATTAAAGGAATAAAATAATTTAGATTAGATATATCGTTCTCAGGAACTCTGGTTTTAGCTGTCCATTTACGCCACTGTAAAAATTTTATATCACAGGTCTTCACACTCATCTTCATCAAAAAAGCTAAGGAGAAAGCCCAGTAACCTCTCTCCTTTGAAGAAACTCAAGGATATCACAATTCAGGTTATCTTCTCGATGAACAGTAATGTGTGGCTGCCTCCAAATATTCTCTGTTCATTCCCTGGGGAGCAGGTGGCTAAGTACATGCCCATCATCCTGAAGATCCTTTGGGACTTACTAAATCCATATTCGTTTTTCAGGGTGACAAGGCATGAGAACAGTGCTGACACATATTCTTCACCGTTATTTATTTTGAGTCAATACAAGTAGAAGCCAAGGGCCTTTACAAAGCAACATTTGACCAAGGCCTACCAGGTGACACTTCCCACGCATATGATTTGGCAAGGAAAGTTATCAGTGTCAAATATAAGTTTCTCTGGATTTTGAATGTAGAAACTTTAAATAATAAAACATCCTCCACCTTGAGATAAATGAATCCATATGATGTGAATGTAAATAATGATATTGCTATAGCTCAAAACACAAAGGAAATAGAAATTTCTTTTCTATTAGAAAAGAATTAAAGATTCTTTTCTCTAACTATAGGACTGCCTATACGTTGCTCTGAAAGGAAGCAGATTCTTGGAAGAAAAAAAAGAGACAGGTTATTTCAGTCAAAATAATATCTCACTAGGACCTGGAACCTTCAGTCTCATTACTACCTATATAGCAATTAAGGGGTACAGAAAAGCAGCACAGAAGACTTAAAAAACTTGTATCATTCCATGGGACCCTCACTGAACCATAGTAATCTCTAAAATAAACCCAATAACAAAATTCCTCTGCTGGAATGGTTGTAAAGATAGATTAGCATGATGGCTATGGAAACACTAGTGTCTGCGGGCATTAGCATTTTAAAAATAGATTCCTGATGTTAAGTCTAGCATATCAGTTTCAGAGTCACAGCTTAGGAGCCTAGAATCTGAGATTCAGGAAGGCAGATAAGATATGACCAGAGAAAACTTCTTTAGAACAGTACACAGTATCTTGATCAATGGAGCAGGTATGCAAAGTGTGCATCCACCCTCAGACTGATCAAAGCACAAGGAACATAGTGGGATGAGCGATCCTGCTGTCTTCTCTGAGTCCCAGGACTCATGGCAACGAGGATAAGCACCCAATCCTTCAGCACAAACTACAAAAATAACCCAACTTTATATTGTCTTTAACCCTTGCATCCTGCTGCTGTGGAGCTTGGTCAGATTACTCTTTATAACAGTAGTATAAAACATATAAAATTAATCTGTTGCATGGAATCAAATGGTTGGCCTAGAAAAGGATTTGTAAGATGCTCAACCTTCTATATGATATTTTGGATAATAATGTGGTTTAGACTGTTTATTTTTTAGTCACATATTTCATTACTTGTTTTAACAAAATACATCAATTCCAGTGTAAAGCACCGACTCTTCACATTCAGTGTTAAAAAAAGTATTGCAATAGACTGACAAAAAACTACATATTGCCCTATTTGTGCTGAATACATGTAGTTCCTGCTTCCTCATGTGGCTTTGCATCATTGAATCCATAGTATAGCGCAGATAATTTACAGAAGGGACATTTCTAAAGGGATTGGTTGACTGGTTTCCACCAGCCAGATATGGTTTCTACACTGTTTTATATCATCCTGTTGTTGTCCCTGTTTACCAAAAAAGTTAAGAGTGGTGAAAGTGAGAGGTGTTTGGAGTTCCAGTTCATCTTTCCTACTCTCAAAAGTCACTTCACCCCAGATTTTCATTCTGACCAATTTTTTGTTAAGTGTTTACCTCTACATGTAAAAACATAAATCAGTTGTCTACTTTTTCTGCAAGGACCAAGATATATAACAACATAATTTCTTGGGGTGAATCTGCAGATGATTTAAATCTATGAAATCCATAAATTCTACTCTGTCCCACTATAGCTAAGCATTTGAATTACTATTTTGAATTGCCGATACACCTTTACAACCTGTTTATCTTTCATTCTCCACCTCTTCCCTCAAGTCTCTGGTCCCTATTTGCTCCAGTCAAGAACAAACACAACTCCCAGAATATGCACAGTCTGGATTAACAATACTTAATTTTATTTACCTCCTTGTTCACAGGAAAGTTTATGCTGTGAAATTTTGTCTTTCCATTAAATCCACTGAAGGATATAAGCAACTAGCTCCTTTGAAGATCTCAGACTTCATTGTATGAGTGTGAGAGTTGAAGCTTCTAATAAATGCAGTAAAATACTCCTTGTTCCAAGCAGAGGGCATAAAAGAATATGAAATAATAGCTATGAACTTTTTACATTAGATGTGTGTGCATGTTTCATACAGAGAGAAATAATATGCAATCTGGGGAAGAGAAACTTGATCGAACGTTAACTTTCCAGTCATCAAAGAGCATTTATGAGCATCCATCTTTATATCTCAACATATCTGATTTGCTGCAAAGTTATTCATTAGTCTGCTAACATCGTGTAATTGTTCTTCATTAGCTGCAGCATTACAGCATAGATGCAAGGACTTTTAAGCTTTTTTTAGTTTGTGTGCGTATAGAATTAGGATGGGGTGAAGGCAACATTCACATTTGTTTAAGATGTATAAAACACTTCTGGAAGCAAGTTAGTATCATTTTGAATCATTTTTCTTTTCTAAGTTAAAAAGTGGCGGTTTAGTTGCATCCATTACTTCAAATTTTGAGGAAATAGTGCAGAACATCTGATATGCAATCCAACAAGAGTCTGAGTCCTATGAAATCTTAATGACTTATTTCTCAAAACAGAATGAAGAAATGGAGGAAAAGTACATGGGAGGAAATGTATTGTTCCTTTTCTTTAAAAAACCTTGAAATATGTTCAAAAACATTTTATGAGGTCACACTAAAAAAAGAGTAATTGGAAGAAAAATTCTGCTTGTCTAAGCGAAGAGCACATTTGTAGCGCTAGGGTAAATGTTTTATCGATTGGGAAACTGGGAAACTCAAGTCATTACTCACCATGGGCTAAAGAATAATTGCTAATGCTCTGGCGGAAAGATTAAAAACAGTTTCTGGAAGTATTTCTTACAATGATCAATGGTGTATCATCCCAGGCCATTGGATCTTCAATAACATTTTTCCCTTTTGGGATACAATCAATTTTTATAATATGATTCATTTGCCAGCAGGCATGCTTTCTTCATACGATGAAAAGGCACTTATGCACCTTATATTGTTGAAAAGTAATCTTATAGAGCCAGAGCCCAAGCTCTGATATAAAAGATTTTTCCAAATTCATCTCTATTTTTAAATGGGTTTGGGAAATAGATGTGGTGAATGGCTGCTAGCTTTCGTATTGTTTTCCCTCTGTTTGGTTTCCATCAGTCATTTTAAAGCTTTTTAAATAATCATCATTATTACAGCACAGATGTGCAAGAGGAATTGAACAGATACGAAAGTGAGCCATTCTCTGACCTGTGGGTGGCTTAAGTAATTCATTGTGTGCACATTAATTGTAGTGGTAATTCGGGTCAGGAGTAACTATAAGGCTACTCTGGCTCATTTGGAAAAAATTTTTATGACTTTACTTGAGTAAGTAAATGCTTCCCCTACTTTAAAATTGTCTGACTTAATGAATAACTGTTTAAATAATTAAAACTATCAGGATTACAAAATTAAATACATGTGCAATATAAATAGTTTTTTACTCTGAATAGGAAACATCGCTGAAGGAGAGAGCAGCTTCACCTCTTTGTCACAGCAGACAGTTGACCTGATCGGTAAACTAGACAGATAGAAACCCAGACTCATTCACAGTTCCAGCTACGATCAGAAAACTCCACACAGCAAAACAGAGTATCTATGAAACAGTGATACAGGTGTGATCAGGACTGCCTCACTCTTTTTGCCCAGTGCCAACTCTACTATGCTAAAGGCATTAAAAAGTTCCAATCAAGAAATTTCTTACTACATTTCAGTTTTACATGTCAAAAAATTTCACAAGAAAACCTTATTAAGCTTTTCTGCCATATCTTAAAGATGTAAGAAGCTCAAATAAGACTATCAATGTAACTGGTTACATCCCGTAATCTGAGACAGCCTGGTCTTCTGTTTGCACAATTTCTGCTGATTTTAGTTAACAGAAAACTGTAAGCTAGATTGGCTAACAAGAAGACCGCATAGCTTGAGTCCTTATCTTTCTTAACAGTAGCAAAGAATGGCATTGTCTAAAAAAGTTCAAAATACAAACTCAAAATAAGAAATAATCCATCAGGTTGAACAATCAAGGAATGTCTCAGCTATATTAACATTAGTGGAAGACCACAGGGTGGGGCAGCTGCCAGTCAGCACACAAGTGTTTCCTCAGTCTTTTTTGATTAAGTAGGTTTAAGCGAGTTTCACAGAAAGAGTGGATGTAACACAGGTTATTGACATTTTCCTATCTGTGCATGTATTTGGTCTGGCTGGGATGGAGTTAATTTTCCCTATAGCAGCCTTCATACTAATGTACTTTGTACTTGTACCTGGAAAGGTGTTGATAACACACCAGTTTTTTGGTTACCACAGAGCAGTGCTTGTGCAGCATCAAGGCTGTCTCTCCAACATTCCCTCACCCTCACTTCCAAAGGCCAGTATTCTGGAGTGGGCAAGAGCTTGGGAGGGGACATAGCCAGATCAGTTGACCCAAACTGACCAAAGGGATATCCCATAGCATATGACTTATGCTCAGCAATAAAAGATAAGAGAGAGTGGGGCACTCATTATGAGGACATTTGGCTTCCAGAGCAACCGCTTCGCATACTGAAGCCCTGCTTCCCAGGAAGTGGCTGGACATCACCTGTTGACGGGACGTAGAGAATAAATCTTCTGTTTTTTCTTTGTTTCCATGTGCAGCCTTTGCTTTTTCTTTATTAAACTGCCTTTATCCTGACCTACAAGTTCCTTTCCATCTTATTTTCTTCTCCCTGTCCTGCTGAGCAGGGCAGTGATAGTGCAGCTTGGTAGGCACCTGGTAGCCAGCCAGGGTCACCCCACCACAATGCATTATGCAACTACTGGATTAAGACTCTTTTGATGCTTCAGTGGAGTAGGAAAGTGCACTCATTTTCAAGGACAGTGCTTAAATGAGAATCAGGCTGGTAAAGGTCCAAACAGAGAGAACTTCAATGCATAGCTTCAAAATTTACATTCTTCCTTAATTTAGGAAATTATTGAAGGTCACATATCAAGATTTTCTATTGGTGAAGTACATTTGATCTGTTAGTATTACAGATATCTATTTACTCTTGATGCTGCTGGTGCTATAACCTTTTTTCTTCAGACAAAAGAGGATGTTAAGTATTTGAACTCTTCCTGTCTTCACAAAGTAGTCCAACCAGCATAGACTACAGATCCTATCTTTTCTAAATTTCTAATATGTGTCCTGTCTTAACATTTTAGCAATAATTTCCTGGTTCAGGGGCTGGGGCAAGTTGATGTCCAACCCCAGATATCTGAAAGTTTCTGTACTATCAAAATATGATTGAGTTTACATTAAACTTGGAAGAAAGTGTGAAGGACAGAACAAAAGAATAAGCACCAAAAAAATGTAGCGGAAAAACTGTGAAAATAGAACACAGAGAAGAGAAAATTAAGAAGTAAATAATAATCTGAAAGACGAAACTGGAATGCACCATGAAAAGCTTAATAATGAAAAAAGTGCCAATATATATTCAAAAAGATTCTGTCTACACAGACTTCCAATTAGGTAAAAAAAAAAAAAAAAAAGAAAAAAAAAGAAAAAAAAGTGGATTTGTTATAATTAAATCTTCTAAAATAAAGAACAATCTCTAAACCCCCCCAAAAAAGTATTTGGAGAACATACGTTCAAAGCTCTTTGGAAACATGCAAGAACAAGTGAGCCAAGACTAATAGTGCCCTGTTTTGTTTATCCCTTACTCTTGCCTTGACACAGTCTGCTTCTGGACCATAGATCTTAGTAAAAGACATGCATTCTTAGAGCATTCTTCCCATTCCATCGATGTGGGCAGGATGAAATATTGTGTAAAGCCTCAATCTCTTCCTCTTCACTTGCTGATTGTCAGAGCCAGAGAAGAACAAGTTAGATTATTTCCTCCCTAGAGCAAACTGGAACTAGGGTTTGACTTGTGAACCTGAAAGATGGTTACTTCCCTGGTATGCATCTGTATCTGCAGATCTATATTTTCTGATTACTGACAGACTTCTATATTATTATGGGTTCTTGTACCCAGAAAGGAAGGAATACAATCATCATAGTGATTATAATAATTATAATTAATTTACTGAAGAATGCATCAAAACTGCCTTTAAGCAAACATTTCTTTGGTGCAAGGAAGTATACCTAGAGAAGGTATATATGCCTTACAGGTAAAGGCTTCTAGAAAATCTGTTTTGTCAAATGATAAGGAAAGGAAAGGAAAGGAAAGGAAAGGAAAGGAAAGGAAAGGAAAGGAAAGGAAAGGAAAGGAAAGGAAAGGAA
>KZ505714.1:497465-525379 GCA_002844005.1 Limosa lapponica baueri
GGAAAGGAAAGGAAAGGAAAGGAAAGGAAAGGAAAGGAAAGGGAGAAAAAGGGGAAGCAAGGAAGAGGAAACAGAAAACCTCAAAGGGTAATAAATTTAAAGTAATTTTAAAACCTTCTATCATATTACAACAGCAAAGTCATGGGGGAGAGGATTGGAAGCAATATATACTTACATAGCTGCAGACAATCCAATCCAGTTTGCAACAATAAGCCACTACTCAAATCACTTTCAGTCTTTAAAAGAAAACCCAATTCAGATATTTTTCTTAGACTCAGCAATTTAAAACTTTCATAAGACAGAAAGCATTTTCATGAACAGACTGTCAAGTATATTAGAAAATATGTGCTTAACAGCTAGAGTTAAACAGAGTGCCCACAATGTCCACTCACATCCATCAGTTCAGAGCCAGATGCAGAAGTGTAGCCATTCATAAAGAAAAAACTTAAAATCTTCTCTGTCTCCTGCTCATTCAGACTTTTAAGAAGTGACTTACTGGAAGACATTCAAAGGTGGAAGCCAAACTCAAAACAAGCACTTTAATAACCCCCTGATTGGAAATAAAAATACCAACTGAAATCACAGAGAGTTTTGCCATTGGTTTCAGACTTTCATATCAAAACCTCCATTTCTACAATGACTTAAGAAGATGGGCCTGATTATCTGCATAGAAACCTTATCATTTAGAAGGGCCCATAACAGACACCATGGTCCACACAAAGAGGTTCTCTATAGAATTTGTTAATACCAACATACGGAGAATATTTATATGGGCCAGTATAGTGAATGAATAGCCAGGCATGAAGCTGAAGTTGGCTTGCCCTCCTAAAAAGAATTTTAGTTACTCTAGTTCCTAAGAGACTAGGCACATCCAACTTTTCTTCACAGTATGAGGTATTTTATCAAAACAATTCACCATTAGTCATAATTTTGCCATTGATAATATGCTTTCATGTTTCACTAACAAATTAAATCTTCCTCCTTTGATGATATGCACTTGCTCCACTTCATTGCAAAGCACTTTAAGCAGATTTAGTCAACAGCATGCACTTTTCTGCATTACCTGTCTACTCTAAACCCGTGACTTGGGGATGTTAATTGATGAGAAGCTCAACATGAGCTGACAATGTGCGCTTGTAGCCCAGAAAGCCAACCATACCCAGGGCTGCATCAAAAAACCCATGGCCAGAAGGTGAAGGGAGGTGATTCTGCCCCTTTACTCTGCTCTGGTGAGACCCCACTACACTGTCCAGTTCTGGAGCCCTCAGCACAAGAAAGACACGGACCTGTTGGAACGGGTCCAGAGGAGGGCCATGAAGAGGATCAGAGGGTTGGAGCATCTCTGCTATGAAGACATGCTGAGAGAGTTGGGTTGTTCAGCCTGGAGAAGAGAAGACTCCAGGGAGATCTTATAGCAGCCTTTACAGTACTTAAAGGGGGCCTAAAAAAGGTGGAGAGGGACTCTATCAGAGAGTGAAATGATAGCATGAGGGCCATGTCACCTTCTTGGTGTTAGAACACCCCTTAGTTGCTTTCAGGTATTTTTTTGGTTTTTCCCCCTTGGCTCCTACTACCTCAGGAGCCCCTGGCTCATCTCCGTAAGACTTCAAATGCGCTGCAGTGTAATCAGCGAGTCTCAGACTTACAGGCTGAGGACCCTCACTAGCACCCCATCCCTCTAAAATTTGTGTGCCAGCCCACAGCTTGTTACAGGCAAGTCTGATATTATCTCCCCTCCTCCTTCAAGCCCAGTTTCAAGCTCTGTCAATAAGGCCCACTATCTCATGAGCAAAGACACCTTTGAGAAAGGTGAATCTCACCTGACACTAGCAAGCCTGGTGTCGTGTAGGCCATCCCATTATCAAAAAACCCAATATTGTGTCAGTGACACCAGCCACGAAGATATGTATTGATGGACTGGGCCCATCTGTTTCCTCCTATGTTGATGCCTGCAACCGGAAGAAGAGAGGAAAAAATAATCTGTGCTCCAGATTCCCTTACCAGCCATCCCAAGGCCCTGGTCACTTTTAGTTGCCCTTGGACTATGTATTGCAGCTTCATCACCACCCGACGGATGCAAAAGCAGTATTGGGTAGTATTCCAAGGGCTGTACCAGGCTAGGAAGTTTCCTAGTGATGTCCTTAACCTGGGCCCCAGGAATTATTCATAAAAAGTACTTACGATATTGGAACAATGAAGATCCTACATGATTGTCTATAGGGAAAGAAAGGGACTGTTCACAATGCAATGACTTTCTGTATAAGCCCTCATGAAACAGTCAGCAGAATCCATGATCTCCAGAGTCTGTTAAACATTAATGTGTGTTTTGTGTGTGCCAGCAATTATAATCTATTATAATATATGTATCCATGCCCTAATTCAGTAACTATTTATGCTAGCACAAGCCCACCACAAAGCAACATAAAAATTACTTATGGCATTTATTACCAAGAAAAAAATTCTACCGATTAATGTAATGCTATTAATTTTTCAATTTTATGTTATTTAGAACTGTACTCCATTGTTTGTTTTGCTGACAATGGCAGTTTAAGATTTAGAGTATCTTGTTTAATCTCTTTTCTGTCAATGGTATCTTAAGATTTAAAGGACCTATATTTTTGTCTAAATATTGTTATATGCATTCTTCCTCTTCCCTTTACTTAACATGCTTCTGTGGTACAGCTCAGCTCTCATGCCAGGAACCTGCTGTTGCATGGGCTCTCCATGGGCTGCAGCTTCCTTCAGGACATGTCCACCTGCTGCAGCTGTAGTCCTTCACAGGCTGCAGCGTGGACATCTGCGCACCACAGTCACTACCACAGGCTGCAGGTGAACTAGGAATTTGGTGAATCAGAAATAGACTGCTCCAGCGTGGGTCCTTTCTACAGGTTACAGTCCTTCAGGAAGACTGCTCTAGCGTGGGTCCCCCATGGGCCCACAAGTCCTGCCACCAAACCTGCTCCAGCACAAGCTTCTCATGGGGTCACAACCTCCTTCAGGCATCCACCTGATGTGGTAGGGGGTCCTCCACAGGCTGCAGGTGTATATCTGCTCCACTGTGGGCCTCCAGGAGCTGCAGGGGGACAGCCTACATCACCATGGTCTTCACCACGGCTTGCAGGGGAATCTCTGCTCTGGTGCCTGAAGCACCTTCTCCTCCTCCTTCTTCTCTGACCTGGGTGTCTGCAGGGCTGTTTCTGTCACATTTTGCCTCACTTTTCTCTGTTGAGAAGTGTTTTGTGCTTTCCTAAATAGGCTTTCCCCCCAGCATCACCATCTTGGCTGTGGGGTTCAGCCCAGCCCTGTGGTGGGTCAGCTGGAACCAGCTGGAACCAGCCGTGTCCAGTCCAGGGCAGCCCTGGCTGTGCTGCACAGGGGCTGCCGTGCAGCTCCCACTGCCAACACCTTGCCACATAAACCCCATATTTTCCACCCCTCACCTGTGTGAAACACATATGTAAGAATTGTTGTTACAATATACATTCATCACACACTTTTCATAAGCTACACTTAACTACAGCAAAAAGATTCTCCATACCAAAATCAAATTAACATTATCTCAACAGTTGCAAAAGTGGATGATTTACGCACACGGGGAAACTCCACCCCTCCTCCCTTCACCACTTTACAATAACAAATGCTCCCCCACAATTATTCCACTTTCCAGCAACGTCCAGTCCAAGTTTTGCCTATTACCTCTCCCAACTGATGTCCTTATCTTGAATTCCTTGAGCCCCATATTGGGTGCCAAAAAAGACCACGGTGAGTCATCCCTGGCCAGCAGCCAAATACCCACCCTGCCTTTCACCCACTCCCCTTGGGGTGTGGAGGTATGTAGGAGGAAGGCAAAAAGACTCATGGATCAAGATGAAGATGGTTTAATAAGAAAAGTAAGAGCAGCGCACGCAAGTGAAACAAAAAGAGACATTAATTCACTGCTTCCCATGGGCAGGCAGATATCCAGCCACACCCTGGAAAGAAGGGCCTCAGCACACCTAACGCCTACTTGGGAAGGCAAATGCCATAACCATGAATGTCCCTCCTTCCTACACCTTTCCTTCAGCTTTTACTGCCAGGCATGATGTCATAGAATCTTAGAATCATTCAGGTTGGAAAGCACCTTTAAGATCATCAAATCCAACTGTAAACCTAACACTGCCAAGCCCACCACTAAACCGGGTCCCTAAGTTCCACATCTACATGTGTTTTAAATACTTCCAGGGAAAGTGACTCAACTGCTTCCCTGGTCAGCTTGTTCCAGGTGTCATGAGATATCCTTTTGTCCAGTTGAGATCGGCAGTGCCAGCTGCGTCCCCTCCTAAACTCTTGCCCACCCCCAACCTACTGGCCTTTGCAGGGGAAGGGAGCAGAGAGAGAGAAAGTCTTGTTGCTGTGCAAGGACTGTTCAACAGTAGCCAAAAACTGGTGTATTATCAACACAGTTTTAGCCACAAATGCAAGGCACAGCTCCAAATGGGCCATGGACAGTTAATTTCATAACTTCATCCCAGCCAGACCCAGTTCTACAGAAGTAACAGCCTTCTTATGTATTTTTCTTTCATTTCTTTACCCAAGAAAATGCCTTTTCTGCAAGGCTATGTATTTCCCCTTTTATTCTGATACAAAGCCTGTGCTTTAAAATGGAGCTCTGAAAACATACAGCTGAAATTATCAGAGTTTACACGAGCACAATTTGCAGCAAAGTTCCCTTGGGTGTGGGGTTTCAGATGGCTAGTCTACAGGGGCATGAAGAGACTGAGAAGCCTTTTCTGGGACATAATGATGTAGATGGACAAACCCTCAAATAGGTGTTGATTCAAACATGAATCTGTTCACTGAAAAGCCACTGTCCTGTACAGCTCCTGTGAGGTTCGAGACTAAAGTGATATTACATGGTAAATTCACATTACAATCTTAATGTGAATTTACTAAATTTACTAAATGCTACTAGGTGGAATTAAAATTGGGACCTTAGATGTACAAAGTACATGTTCTGCTATCGGAATCCATTTGCTCAGAAGTATGTATCGGTGGAACATACCTTAAATTTTATTTGTATAAATTACAGCAAACATCCAATTATGATAAGATGTCATTACATGGATCCATCCCTCTTTGAGTTAGGATTAAAGACTCCAAATAGGGAGCAAAATATTTGCCTAACCAAATATAAAGTTCTTCCTTCCTAGGTATGAAAGTTCCTTTAGATTTTCCTGAAACATTTGCAGCCCCTGTCTTGATTGCTCACAGTCACTTGGCAAGCCCACTGAAAGGAAAGGAGAATTTAGGAATCAGCTAATTAAATTCTAATATCTTGTTCAAAATCTTTCAAGGAAGATAAAAGTAATTTATTTGTAGTGTCTTTTGTTTACCCAGAGTGTAAGTTATACAGTACTGAAGGAAAAGATAATTTAATAATTCTCTGCTAATCGTTCTGGCGGATACTATAAAACTCTTAATTGCCTTTCATTTACACATTTATTTCTCATTTTCCTCTGGAAAATGTATATGCTCTTCTGGGTTTGATGCAAAGGGTTTGTGGACTGACCTACTTTTCATTACTGCTGACATTTATTTTATTTTCTTTGGTTAAGGGCAAACAATAATGAAACAGGTAATCAGCGTGGATGTAGGACACTGAAAGTGTCCCAGTTTTGTTAGAGTTCTCTGTTAAGAGTACACTAATAATTTGGAAAATTTTTAGGTATTTCATGACCAAAGAGACACTCCTGACCCTAACACCAAAATGAAAATGAAAATCTCTGCCTTTGACAACACATGATCCATTTTATAATCCATGATCACAGAATTCAGAGATACATTCTGATTTGTCAGAAGCTAGTTATAGAGGTGAAGAGCAAAATACAATCAAAGAACATCAGTAGGTGCCTTAAGTAGCTTCTTCCAGAGAAAAAATAATCTGAAATACTACTCCAGTCTCATCCCACTTTTATCCCAATATTGGAGAGCAATCCTCTTTTATGGACAAGCTCTGGATAAATAGGATAATAACTTGAAATGGTCATGGTGGCTGATTAGACAAGCTGTACTTAGAAGCAAGACAGACAGCAAGAGGCAAAAGTAGAAAAGGTGAGACAGATACTGTTAGTATCCTACGCCTCCAGCATACACATACAGGCCATGCCTTTCTGATTTAGCCATGCCTCAGTCACACCATGTTGCAAGCCCACACAAGTATAAATACAAGTTTGTTTTCCTTCATGCTGTATTTTGGATTGTTTGACAAGTAGTAGTATTTCTCAGCCTGCAATGGTCTACACAATGTTGACAGGAAAAAAGTAATGATTTTTATCCCTACAGTCTTGCTATTGCAAATTCTTATACAATCCTGATTACAAAAACTCATTTAAACACTATGTTGTGTGGGATGAGCAGCATGGAAAAAATATAGGCAGATCCATATTCATATGGCACAGAGACACCATAACTTACTTTATATAAGTCAGTAAGAGAAATTCAGCTCAATTTTACCCCAGGGACACTAACACAAAGTTTTTCCCAGCCATGTTTAAAAGATAGGAAAACTATGGTGATCCAAGATGTGTTCAACTTCTAGTTAAAATCCTTCTTAAGCAATGGTATTTCATTTTAAAACCTAATCTCAACTTTTCAGCATTAAGAATATAAGGGTTGGTCTGTAAAAGTCCAAAATGTTCCACATGTAAACCCCTAACCCAGCATCAAGTCCTAATGATGTTTAGATGGAACAGGCTTCTCTGCAAAGAGAGGTTGCCCATTTTTAAGGCCCAAGTCAAAATAAATGCTCTGAGTGGTGCACTTTTACTGCTGATCTTGCTCCATTTTATCCCAGGGATCATGGCCAGCAGGTCGAGGAATGTGATTCTGCCCCTCTACTCTGCTCTGGTGAGACACCATCTGGAGTATTGCGTCCAGCTTTGGAGCCCTCCACACATGAAGGACATGGACCTGTCAGAGCGAGTCCAGAGGAGGGCCATGAAGAGCATCAGAGGGCTGGAGCACCTCTTCTATGAAGATAGGTTGAGAGAGTTGGGGTTGTTCAGCCTGGAGAAGAGAAGGCTCTGGGAAGACCTTACAGCAGCCTTCCAGTACCTTAAAGGGGCCTACAGGAGAGATAAGGAGGGACTCTTTATCCAGGGGTGTAGTGATATGACAAGATGTAATAGTTTTAAACAGAAAAAGGGTAGATAGATTAGATTTTAGAAGACAATTCTTTAATGTGGGAGTGGTGAAACACAGCGACAAGTTGCCCAGGGAAGTTATGGATACCCCATTCTTGGAAATGTTCAAGACCAGGCTGGATGGGGCTTTGAGCAACCTGGTGCAGTGGGAGGTGTCCCTGCCCATGGCAGGGGGGTTGGAACTAGATGATCTTTAAGGTCCCTTCCAACTCTGACCGTTCTGTGATTCTATGAACACATTAGAGATCAGTTATCAATAAGCAACAATATTCATATTTAGGATACATGTTATACTAATTTAGTAATAATTTCCAGGTTGTTATGAAGAACCATTTGTATGTTTGCCAAACTAATTTACTTAAAATATTGATTATGCTCATTAATTCATCACTTCCTCTGAAGTTAAATCAGTTTATCACTTTAGCCTGTTGTGTGATATCAATCAAGCCAGAAAACACTCATGTACTTTTGAAAGGCAACATAAAAAGTATTCTGAGAAAGTATGTTTCACCGAATTTACGTAGGCATCTAAACCCTGTTTTTATGAAAGAAAATATTCTTTAAATTGTAAGTCTGGTAAGCATTACAATTTATTTCAGTAAGGCAGTGAGAATGAGCTGTACCATCTATTAGTCAGTTCAAAGACTATCCATACTTACATAATATTTTTTAAATAAAAGGAACATTAAAATAATGGATAACAATTTGTGGTTAATACCTATCACAGAATCACAGAATCACCTAGGTTGGAAGGGACCTTTCTGCAAGACCAGATAATCTAAGTCATCATCACTGAATAAATTGGCACATATGCTGCTAGCATACTGAAAAAACAAAAGAGCTTTTGTCCCCAATCCTTGTCTCAGGTATATTATAATAGGAAGGACATGTATGCAATCTTAAGCATATAAGACATAAGACTAATACAAATTTAGTCAGGGTAAATAATTCCTAATTATTGGATTTTTTTCCCCTTTTGGCACTGCTTGTAGATGGAAGATTTTAGATGTACTGACAAGTTTTTTCCGGGGATGTGGGGCAGTGGTAGGCGTGGAAGTGATAAAATTAAAATAAAATAAAATCAATAAGTTTGAATTTTTTTTCTGATGACAGTTCTTGATCTACTACCAAAGCTGAAAAATCTCCCTGGCTACTTGAAAGCTATAAAGGAGATGGACTATGCATGGTTTTTTCTGTTGCAGAGGGCAATTGCCACCGTCATTTCTACTCGGCCCAAATGTATCCACACATCCACTTGACTCAAAACCCAAAAATTTTGAAACTCTGCCTTGGAATAGTATAGGCATGGACATCTCTAAAAGGGATAGCTGACTGAAAGCTAACTCACCTTCTGAACACTGAAAACATGTATTGCTTGCCTACTGAAGAATTTTTCACAGAATAAGGAAGGCTAAACTCTCAAGGAAATAATGGCAAGTTTTCAGTATGGTTGAGCAAGTTCCAGTCCTTCTCAGAAACTCAAGTCTTTAATATTCTCCCACCAATTTCTAGCAGCACAAGAATGAAACTAATGGCTTTAAACTGCCTTGAAGGCTTCCTCAAGCCAAATCTAGAGCCAATTCTTAACCAGTAGAGTCCAGACATAAAATAATTTATTTCCAGAAAACACATTATACAATATGCAACAGAAAGTCTGGCAAGAGTAGGTCCAGAATGAAGAGCTTAGAAAAAAAAGGATCTACTTTACGGGGTCTTAGGGCCCAGAGGAATAAACACAACAAGATATCAGGAGTAAAAAAAAATTAACTGGAATAAAATCCAAAATCTCTAAAAAAATGCTTAAAGTTCTATAGAAATTAGAGCCGTGTGGAAACCACATAATACAAGAAAATCTAAATCATATTTTTCTCTGTTTCTACAAGCAATAAATATCAGCTTAAGGAAAATCTACCAAACAGCTGCCTTTTATTCAAAGAGGTTTAGATGATGACCTATTAGTCAGGCAGAGTGTGTGAAATATGAAACTCTTTCACAGAAATGTCAGGAATATGTACTTTGCTAAAGAAAATGACAGGGCAATGTCCTAGCTATATTCTTCTTTAAAGGCCAAAAAACCAGAAGCATGAATACCCAAGGAAGGGAAATGGCAAAACTTTACAGTGAGCTATAAATTTAAAATCCAGTTCTCTGTTTTGGGACAGTTAACCAAGATTGGTGTAAAGAATGAGATTGTAAATTGCCTGGAAGAAACGATTCAGAAATGTGACCAAAAATCTTAGAAATAATGCTATTCAAGTAACAGAGGCTCAAGTAACAAGTCACAAGTAACAAGTCACATGAGAGACAAATAGCTGTGGGACACTGTCACCATGATTGGAAATTTGATCTACTCAACAGTTTCCAAAATATAAAGGTGTACAGGGCTCATGAGTCCAAGGGCTTGCTTGACCCCTTCAATGAAAAGCAGCAATAAGCATCAAACCAAGATAGTAAACTGCAGAGGAGCGTAAGGTTATGGATGCACTACAGCACTGTTAGATTTAAATGCCCTGGCATACCTATAAGTGTTTAACAGTAAGCACAGAATAAAGTTCTCTATGGACTCTCCATGAAGAGTAGCTCTCATACTCTTGGCCTTTATCAAAATCTGCTGTCTCCTTCCTGATATACACAAAAGCTGAGTTAGTCTACATAGAGGAAATGGTATTTTGCCTGTAACTTGTCCGTGTAAGAAAATCACTACCTTCATAAAAGTTCTTAGGGAATGACAGTGTCACTTGACTCCGATGTGTAAGGCATTTAATGCCATTCTCAATAAAAAACATGGTAAGCATGGTCTAGATCCTGAGAACATTCCTATTATCATCCTTTTCAGTTACCAGAATCTAATTCAAGGTTGATTAAAAATAGCTTGGCTTGATGAAATCAAGGTTGCATTGCCAGAGCACTTAAAGATGAAAATGTGGAGGAACAGGGCCTCTTAAGTAATGACGTCTCAGTTCTGAACAGGTCTTTTAAAAGCACCAAGATGGTAGCAGAAAGTGTTATAGAAAATACACTCTAAAATGATTTTTCATTTAGGGATTAAAAAGGAAAAGGATAAGTGAAGTGCACTGTGAACTGAGCCTAAACAGTGGCATTGAAGAATTTTTCAAGATTTAGTGTGTCTGAGAAAATGGAGGCAAAATCACCAAAGAAGTAACAAAGAGAAAACTGATCCCCTTAAAAAAAAGTTTGTAAATCTTTATTTGACTAGAAGAAGAATATTTCTTATAAATTATTCTCACACTTCTAAGACAGTTTTTCTAGGCAGAGCTAAAACAAAACAGTGGAGTATGCAAATCAACACTATTTTTGTCATTAAGCTATATATGTAGACATATACTTTTTGTAATGACAAAGGTTTGCCACATGGATGTTTTTATGTTTCTTATTATACCTCAGACAGAGCCCAGTCTCATTATAGCTTATTTTAAAACCATTGAAGTTCCATGCCTCAGCTCTCTTGATCATGGATTTCACAAACCTCTGCTTTCCCAAGGATAACAGTGTATAAGCGCCGCAGACAAAGTTATGCTTTCATCTTTGTACAGTTAAAATGGGCTTCCCAAAGATGGTAGCACTATTTACAGATAAGACATTAGTGACACTAAAAATCAGCTGTCCTGGGCTCCTATCTCAAATTAGTCCCCGAATTCTGGACCCTTTGTTATTTTCAGGATGCAAGGTGAAAAAAGGGCAGAGTGCATATTTTTCAGACAGATAACTTTTCTAGTTGGTTACCATGTGTCCTTATAATTCTTGTGCCTTTCCAGTGCAGGGAGATGGGGTGCAGAGGTGTCACACAATAGACTGTTGACAAAGGTGAGACAGGGAAGGGCTTTTCAATTATTAATAACAGATTATACATGCTTATGCTGAAGACCAATCTTTTTTCACATACCTGCATTGTTGCGTTAAGGACCCAGGCTGCCTTTGCAGAGATTTTTTTCTTAGTTTCCCTGCCAAGCACATCATCTTGTAGAGAATACCCATTTCTCAGTCTCATTAACATCAACCTGCCATTCACAAGTTGTCAAATGAGTATCACTTAACAATGTTGTCTATAAAGTTTTAACTTCAAGTTTAGGAGATAGGTGAGAATTAGCAATAATGTACATCCTTGTCATTGTGCAAATGACATATAGAATTATCAGGTACTGCTAAAAATGGCCTGTTTCACTATTCAAACACCCTGCTCCTATATACCTAATGCGGCTTTTACCTCAGCTTCTACCTTGTGCCCTCTTCCACCAGGAGAATGAAGGCAGACAGAGGAGGCAGACAGACCTAGAGACAAAAAATGGATTTTCTTGAAAATGGATTGTTTTTTTCCCCGTCTCCTTTCCTTGCAGTTTGGGATAGAGCAGAAACCTTGGGTTTCTCTTCTACCAACCATTAATCAGGTTCCTACTAACAGAACCTCCACCTTAGGAAACTGTTCAATACAGATATGAGATTGTCTGTTTGAATATTCTTTCCTCTATCAAGGTTCTTTGCATGCCTTAGTGTCACTGGATTTTGGTGCATCTGTTGTGTGAAATTCAGCTCTCCTGGCTAGCTAGCTCACAGAACACATAAAGGGCTAGTTACCAGAAAAACACCCGCCAAGTTTTCTTCTACCTCAAAATCTTGTTTTATATTTTAGAGATGCAATCTTTTAGTTAACTGAACAACAGTGACATACATCTCCTTCTGCTCTAAATATCCAGACTAGATCAGCGTAGAGTCTTGTAGACACAGCTGAACTGAAAAAGACCTGTGATTTTCAAGACAAAAATTCTCCCAAGAGACAGAAGGGGTTTTTCTAGGAATTCCATCTGCTGCTTGCAATCTTCATTACAGCAGAAACTGCCTCCTAAAGTGTACCATTTGCAAGCTGTTTTCTCTAGTTTATTGTCAGCCATAGAAAGAAAACACTGGCTAAACTTTTTTCTGTTACCTTTTCTATTCCATCATTGTTTTCCATCAGAAACAAAAAGCACTAAAAAGATGTCATAATAGCATTTAATAAATTGAGCTGTGAAAAAAAAATAATAAAAAATAATGATTTAACACCCCTATAACAACAAAACACCGGTCATGGTAAAATACAATAAGTTGCAAAGTATCACTGAATGCAATAGAAGGCACAAAAACCTTCTTACAACTTTCAAAGGACAAAGAGAAAGTTTGTATTTTTCTAAGTTTTCCAGTAATGAGGTAACTTTAGGTAAAATTACAGTAAACAGGAAAAGTAGACAAGAGTAGACTCATTAGATCACCCAGTCAGTAAAAATCTGGGATATCCTAACCCTCAGCACCCATTACATTTTCTCATCACTCAACAGGAAAATGAGAATGCATTGTACCTTGCAGAACCAGTAACTAAGACAGACATTGTTTCTTTATATGGCCTATACCTTTGAATACGAACATAATTAAATCCATGACATATGCTTTAGAAGCTACATCTGTAGTAAACCATCTTCTTTTTACTATATGCTGAATTTGAGACACATTTGGCAAGTTCTCCCATTTCTTTCCAAACAGTATTCCTAGTTTAATGGTGCTTTGTTATTCACTTGCTGCCTAGCCACTGAGAGCTTTGGTAAACAGCTCTGTTTCCACAGAGCCTCAAACTGTCCCTCTCATGGATGGCACAGCTGCAAGGCTGTTCTATATCTCCTGCATGCTGTGGCGGCAGAGACAGAGGGGGAAAGATGTTTTAAAGGACAATGATTCTAAATGTTGAGTTAGAATCTGTATGTTAGGACCACATACACTCATGTGAAACGTTTCTTGTGCACATACAATTCCTGTTTCTATAACGTGAAGTAGCTGTGGTGAAAGCTCTGGGTATGTCCTGATTGCAGGCTGGGAGGTGACATATACCCGAAAATTTCCACCTGATTAGATCAGCTGTGTGGAGGAGAGTGTCTTTCACTCCATACATTCCGTCATACTCAACAGTTTACTTAATGTTCCAATACCACACACATTAGCAAAGTACACACCAGAAAAAGCAGCCTTTCATGCATTGCATGTGATCAGAAAGCTGGGACCTCATTTCCTAAATGTTCCATTTTATTTTCTAATTGACTATCCGAGAAGCTCTGAGCAGGGCGTAGGTTCTTTGGCAATTTCACATCTCTCTGGTTCCATAGCAACAAAGGGTAGAGAAGCAGGCACAAGTTCATCAGTATATATCTGACTCAAATGCTTCATTAATCTGCACACAGTTTAAGATCCCTCCTGGTAACAAATGGATTAAAGCAGGTAGAACTAACATATTCCCCCATCAGCCTTTCTACCGTATCTTCAGTGCAGGCTTCATTTCAGATGATTTTGAGAGCACTTTTTCCCCCTATAAACTTCTTTAAGCAGATCTGCCAGAGCTAATTTCAAAATTAACAATTCTTCTATAAAGTGTAGTTCTTGTCAGGCATCATTTCTCTAATAAACTCTCAAAGATAGTAATAGAAGCTTCCACGCTCCTCATTACATTACACTATGAATACATTGACATTTCATCCAAGTCAGGTTTCAAAGGCTTCAAAATAGATCAAAGCCTCATTGAAAGGGCCTGATATATTCAGGACAGCTACATAAAATCTGTATTTAATCTGTGTTTAATCCAGTAAGATAAAAGACACATAGTATTTTATAAGATTAAAAATAGAGAATTTAAAAATCAAAAAAGAAAGATGCTTCCCCAAGAAACCAGAGTAGTTCTACTAGCCATATTCAATACTGAACCATTTCCGTCACTGGAAATATTCACTGTTTGTTTGGCCTCTATGTTTCTGATCAGAAATAAATATGAATTCTCTTTCAATGCCTTGTTGTCAATATGGACAACATCATCCTCTAACTACAGAGGATGTGACTAAGACCACATTCTGCTAAAGCTGTTTGAGCTCAATATGTCCATGGAAAGCTTTGCACAAATCCTCACTTCAGCAGGGGGTGAGAGTACATCACATCTTCCACAGAAATTGAAGCGTATGGAATCAGGGCCATAATGAATTCTAGTCTGTACCATATTCAGAGAAGAAATATGACATTAAAAAGAAATTTCTCTCTCCTCTGCATCCAACTATGTGTACTTCATAAAACTTCAAGCAACTACATGTAGCCCCCTGCTACAGACTAAAATGAGAGCACTTTGCTCTGTGACCCCTTTTTATTAAAGCAGGTGCACTTCATAGGGAAATTGATTCAAATTCCTTCACAGGTAACAGGATTTTTTTTTTTAATCACAAGCAAAACAGCGATATGGAAAGCACGGAACTTTGGTTGTCTAAGAATTTTAAAGACACAAAAAGTGGCACTCTGAATAACACATATTTATGATGCAGATTAGCGAAAAGTGAAAAAGAGTGACAGGGGAAAGGAATAAATTACATACATAGAGATCTACATAGCTAGTTCTACTCGTAACTATGCCTCTGGCTTGGTACAGTAATTTAAAGTCTGTATTAATTTTCACTATCTGACACTGTCATAAACAACAAGTTTTTCTGTACTACTCTTTTTATTTCTTTCAGGATACTAAGTAGTCAGTGAGCATTGGAGAGGAAGCTATTGGTCTAATTCAAAGAAGGAATGGCTATTTAAGGTTCATTTTTTGTATTTATTTTCATATACTAAGCTGCCCTTTGTTCCAGCATTTTACTTTACTTCTCCATGTGTCAGTAAGCATTTAAATTGACATAATTTACACACTTTCTAGGCGAAAAATTATGTCAACTTTATTAAGGTATGGGTACAAGTCCTGGAGAGATTCTAACTGGACACAGGAGGAAAATGTTTCACAATGACAGCAATCAGACACTGTAATAATCTGCCCGGGTGGATTCCTCAACACTGGACACTTTTAAGATTCAGCTGGAGAGCATGCTGTGCTGTCTTGCCTAGACCTTGCTTTTGCCAAGAAAAGTTGGAACAGATGATCCTTGAGGTCCCTTCCAACCTGGTGTGCTATGATTCTATGAAGAACTCATCCTAGGGTTACATTCCAATTTGGTACATTTCTAAGCAGTTTTTCCTCTGTGGTTTGTGATCTTATTTTCATTTGAAAACATAAGACATTTCTGACAGAAGTAATTTAAATATTTGGAAAAATAAATTTTTCAGCCATACCAAATTTTTTTGAAAGGCAAGTTCTAATGAACAGTGACTGGAAAAAAATCAGAAAGTGCTAGGACCTTTTTTTTCTTTTTTCACTTGGGACTTAAAAAAATACATTCTCTGTTTGAGATTTTTTAATTTTTGAAGACTAAAACCAAGTTCAGATCTTTAACTGAAAAATAAAACCACCAAACCACACGGAGATTTAAAGGCAAGCTTTTTCAATGGAAAAAATCTTTGCTATATTTTGATTGGCTACAATAGACAAGCCTTAAAATCACATGTCTTACTTTCACTTTGTCACTTAAAGCTGTCATTCCAAAGATGGCCAAGACATCAGCCTGTCCATGTAAAATCTTCATATGCAAGTGTGAAATTTCCTTAGTCAGTGTGATCATATTTGTCCAAGAGTTCATTTATGTTTGGAGGCCAGTCAGTGCTAGATTTTCATCTACACTTGTAGCTCCTATACAGCTTTTAAATACACTTCCTTCTCTCTTCATAAACCATGCCTGTGTGGAGCCTGGAACCTCAAACATGGGTCATAAATTGTTTGTTATTTGTCATGCTGTTAACAGCACGTATTAGGTTGCAATTTAGTTCTTACAGAGAATAATTGCTCTGTGCTGCTAACCACATTTTTTTTTTAGACTTAACACTAAAATTTACCAAAACAGTGTGCTACAATATTAGTTATTTACCCTTCTATCTCTTCCTCCAGTCTCTCTTGAATGAAGACCCACATTCCAGTACTTGGTGGCAAGAAGTGAGAACACCTGTTGCCTCTTAGGTCTTCCATCTTTTGAACGATGGAGGGAAATGGCAGTTTGGCTCTTTTACTCTTTCTTTACTTTCCTACATTCTGAGGTATCCTCACTTTCCTCTTTATTAAGCAAAGAAGGGAATAGGAAATGGCACAAACTTCCAAATGAAAAAGAAATGCCACCTCCAGCAGATGATCTATTTTACCCAGTTCTTTTAATCTCAGAAACTAACCCAAGCCACATTCCAGGTTTTGCTGTTGCTCATGCTTCCATATCTATCAGCTGACATGTTTTAACTTCATCTCTGTTGAAAATATAGCATGTTAGCAGACATATGGTCAAGACAGTGAAGGTTCAGATTATGGAGAGTAATCCATGGTTCTTCACTGTTTCAGTGGGGAAGATTCATTCTCTTTTTCTCTTCTCTGTTTCCGCAGCCCACATACTACACCCCACTTACACTGTAATTTCTAATTGTAGTTTTATCCCACCTTTGCACTCCAGAAATAGTCACAGAATCACAGAATGGCATGGGTAAGAATGGACCTCTAGAGATCATCTAGTCCACCCCCCACCCCGTACTGAGATCAAGGGTCAGAGATCAATATATTAGTAGAGTTAAAAAAATAACTTTTAAATGAGGCACTTTTGTTTGGGCAGGTCACTTTCCCTGCCTGCAGCCAAACAGTCTGTATGTCTGAACAGCAGTAGCATAAGAAAGCGATGCTCTGGCTAAGAGGTAATTTGGCTCAGCATAATGCTTTTCTATAAAATGGAATTAACTTTCAACAAGGAAAAGAGGTAGGTGGACAGGAAAAAAGCAAGGTACTGTACACAAATGGAGATTGCAGCCCCATTCCTTTAGGCCAAGAACACCAGCTAGGAAGAACTGAACTGAACAGATTTGATTCACTTAATAGACTTTAAGTGCCTCAGGACACAGTACAAACTTGTATCACATTATCAGACAGCCCCCCTCATGGCGTCAATGTTTGCAAAAGCTCATGAATATGTAAATACTATATGTATCTTGGAAACATGCTTGACAAGAGAATAGCTAAAATGAACAGATCCTAGTTATAAGCCATCAGTATGCCATTCTTTATGTTTGAACAGGCAGCCTATTGCTAGGTGACAGATCATTAAGGCTATCTACTCAGTCAGCGGAAATGAAGAAATAATTTGTTCATAATAACCTTCAGATGACCTCCCAGGCAAAAGAGAGTCTTTAAAGAGGTATCTCTAGTGATACATGTCACTCCTCTGTGTGGGGTTCTTCTGGCCCCACAGTAATAGCAGTGCTGCTAGTGAAACAGAGCAATAAACACCTACTGACAGGGCTGTAGCATGAAAAGATCTCATCACCTGCCGTTAACTGGCTGATGAATAATTCAGACATTTCCGTCAGAACATAAGGATTTTAGGCTGTGCCATGTTACATGGAGAAAGCAAGCAGAAGGAAATCGATTGCTAGCCCACTTATAACACTATATTGCTAGGCAAAATAAATACACATGCATCAAATCATGCCCATCAACAAGCTTAAGTCTCAGAGATACTACAGGCAAGACCTACTCTTTAGAAACACACCTCCCATTGTAGATGCTGCTGTTGGCTCTCTTTCTATATAGGGGTATGTTTAATTTCCAGTCCTTCTCTGTAGCCTGCTTTTTAATTTTTTTTCCACAGCTGTACAGCGGAGGCTCCTATTGCACCTGGAAAGCACATGCCCTAGTGTTTCATTCTTGCTCCCTACAGCAAACTTTCAGTGAGGTGATACCCCCCTGAACTTCTCCACTATTTATGTTACTGTATAGGTTAGCGCTCTCTAGCCCATTCATTTCTATCATGAGACACAAAAGGTAGTCCTCTTCTCCACAGAGTGCAAACAGAAAGGGAGAGAGGAGGCTGGTCTTCCATACCATTACCTTCCCAATAAATAAAAAATTAGAGGATTTTTAGAACGTAAGCTTTACTTCTTATACCTGTTTTCTCTTTCACAGAGAAGAAATTGAAATGTATTATAAATTCACATTTCTAAAGAGAATCACCTAGGACATATATCTCCCACAGGCTTGTTTTCAGTATTTGAGTAGACTTTGTTGACTAGCACAAGTGAATTGAATTTATCCATCCTCTTCAATTCCTGAGGCAGATCTGTCAAACAGGGATTGACGTGGCGATTGGATGTCTTCTTCTCCCTCATGTCCTTTCTGTTTTCCACTAACTTCCCAAACAGAAAAAAAAATAAAAATCCTCAAGCCATACAAAAAATCTTAATAGGAACTTAGTGCAATCAGGAAAATGCTAATAACAGGTGCTCCTGCTCCAGTTCATTTTGACAGTACAGCTGGGAAAGACACTGTACCACGAGTTTCTTGAAAGCAACTAATGGGTTTTTTTTTAAAATAAACCCTCCTAACTCCTCTATCCAAGGAAAAGGGTCTCTAGATACTTGCCTTAGCATTCATTTACAAGTAAACAGAATTATGACCCTTCCAGGAATGAGGATAAAAGCAATGTTTTAATCAATCTCTTTGCACTGCCTGAACTTCCAAATGATAGTTTTTATCTTGTCCTGCACTTTTCACTTCACTTTAACATTCCTGAGTATTTTGGTTTATGGATTCCTGCAACTACAGTGTAAACAAAATGACAACACAAAGTGTTAGGGAGGGAGGATGCCAGGTGAAGAATAAATGAGACAGAAGGTACTGCAGAGAATGCACTCATTCCAACACAGACAATCTCATTCTATTAGTCCTTCCTAGTTATTACATACTCCAGCAAAAACAAATGACCCTTATAATAGATATATTTAAATTCTGTGCCCCCTAAAAATGAAAGACAAAATGGAGTACTTACTTTGCTTTGAATAAAGACGTAAATAGGGAAAGCAAAAAAATGCATTAAGATAGCCTAGGAAGCATAGACAAGATGGATTTGCAAAAGCCAGATGTTCCTCCCTTTTGACAAAATGCTGTACTTAAACCATCATTAACCACATATTCACAGACTTTTGTCTAGACTAAGTGGAATTATATGCATGAGCTTTACACATACCTATAGATATGTGTTTATATAATTTCCTTCTTGTATAAATAAACAAACTAGTTAAATCATAGTTGAAGTGCTCCCAATTCCAGATATCCCTCTAATAGGTCTCATAAGGCTTTACTCTGTACTCACTATCCAAACTAAGAGATGACAGTTCATTGAAGGAAAAGGTATGTTTACCTCAGGAAAGAGTGTCTTTATGACACCGATCTGCTCTGATGAATCCACTAATGTGAAATTTCTGACCCAATAGGCAGTGATTGCACAGCACTGAGACTCCTCTCATTATTCATGAAATATATGCTGTACAGTGTCAGCTCTCTCCCTGCAGACTTGCTGCCAAGCAATTACTCATTTCCATCACTTAGCTTTTCTTCCCCTCCTATCCCCCCCACCCCCTCCCCGGCCTTTCTTTTTTATTTTATTATTTTTCATGGGTGTCTATATATTCAGCATACTTCAAGAAGCAAACCCACAGTACTGGAGTGAAAATTATGCCTGTCTTGTTTGATTTTATATAGAAAAGTACTTTCAAGTCCTGAAAAATTGATGTTGTTTTAAACTTTTCAACAAGCAATAAGAGAAACTAGTATCTGCAGGAATAAATGGAAAGCAATAAAAAGTATTTCCACTGTTATGCATATTTGTTCCCTGAGAGAAGCTGTGAAAACTATCTTCTATGCCTTGATTCATTTATCTCACTCTCCGTGGAGCATCTGTAGCAGGTATAGTGAACAAACAAACAAAAAAAAAAAAAAAGAGAGAGAACAAAAATTTACTTTTTTTAACATGTCCACTTTGGTTTCTAAATGAGCAACGCTGTTTGAAATAAAGGATGACAATCTTGATTTTTTTCTAATTTAAATCCATTTCTGCATTGTGAGTTCAAAAGTTCAGTTTATAGTAGGTGTAAAAGGGATTCTGATGAGGCAGAAACAAGAATCTTAGAGAAAATAGCGCCATTACAATGTGTAGGTGACACATTTGTGTCAAATTGTTTCTGGATGGTCTGTTTTGTACCTGCACGAGAACATTCAAACATTAGTGAGACCTGCAGAAGAAGAGCCTGCCAATGATATAAAAGATCCATTACCTTATTAGTCCTCAATTTAAGCAAAATAGCTGTCTTGCCAGGAAATGTGTACTAAACTTGGTCATCTTAGATAGAAAGTCTAAGATTTTTATAGTAACTGTTGATTTTACATGCTTTAATTTTTGATGTTCACCCTGACAGCAACATTCTGTATTTCAGAAAGTGCCCAGCAGCCTACATTGAAAGTCAAGACATTCTAGTCCATTATAACATCCAGCCATGGTGGATGGGAAAGGGGTCAGAAAGCCCTCACGAAGCCTTATTGATGTTGTTCCCAGAAGTACAATATTCCAGGAAGAGGAGGAGATGGGGGATCCACATGTATTTCACTTGTGAAAGGCCTCAACTGTGAGGGCTCTTGTTTTTCATGTAGCTCAGAATTCAGGTTTTTCAACGTTTCTTAAAGCAGAATCTTTGTGGATACCCCATTATTCATATACTCTTTCCCCTATCTCTCAGCAGCCTAAGTCCCATCCTCCAAGGCCTTTCTCTTACTTCAAAAAGTAGAAGGAGGAGGAATATGCACACGACTTTCTTCCTATTGCCCATTTTGGGAGTCAAACCTCAGTAAGTTTTTATTGGGGTCTGAACTTTCTAATAGGACACAGTGCCAGGCTGCTTGGTTAAGGACTCCATTGAGTGGGACTGTCACTCTCTACTACTTCTGTATGTTCAACAAACTAGTGTTTGTGAGTGGAGAATCAGTATTTAGATGACTTGCCAGCTGGGCTAGTACATCCTTGTTACAATTGCGGAATATGTATGTATGATAAGACATATCTCAGCCGATATATTGGAGCACACTGAAGTATAATTCTCACAAACCCTACTGATCAGACTCAAAAGAGTGGATTATGCATAGCATGAAGAAATCAAAGTTGTACCTATTGATTTAGGAATTCAGAGCTATAACAACACTGTGCGTTATAGCACATAAATGACACGGGATAGACTCAAATCATCCCACAGCCAAAGCACAGGAATGTTCCCTGCAAAGACAGCATCTCTACAATCTATTATGTGGAGATGGCATGGAAAAATTACATTTCTTAAAAGATATTAATATACTTAGTGAAACTGTTTCTCCACTACTAGACAATTCATAGAGTCACAGAACGCTTTAAGTTGGAAAAGATCTCATCGAGTCCAACTGTAAACCCAACATTGCCAAGTCCATTACTAAACCATGTCCCAAAGTGCCACATCTACATGTCTTTTTAATACCCCCAGGGATGGTGACTCAATCACTTCCCTGGGCAGTCTGTTCCAGTGCTTGGTAACAGAATCACAGAATCACTTAAGTTGGAAAAGACCTCAAAAATTTGCATTCAGTCCTGCTTTTTATGTATAATCTGGTTCTATGTTTTCCTTCCACAGTTGCGCAAACTAATAAACAATCCATAGGAACTCACATACGTGTTTATTATTAACTATCTTAAACTATTTCCTTTTACCCCCAGACCCTTTAGACCCCAAGAAAAGACTCTGAGAAAAGCAATGCCCAAGACTGACAAGACTCATTGGTTTGACAAGACAGTTTAATTCAAGCCAGAGCAGCCACCAAGTGCCATACAAATGAGATGAATTCCAAGTACCAGTGAGGCTGACCTTCAGTGTGACTCTCTAAGCCACACATATGTGCTCCACCTAGGACCGAGTTTCTAGGCAGCATATATAATAATACTGTGACTACATATACATAAATCATAATCATCATAATATCATACTACATATCTCCTATCAATGCAGAAGGAAAATGTAGAATGTTTTCATGTTTCACCAGAGATCTTTATTCCTCAGCAAGATTAGTGACCATTTCTCTACCTTTCTCCCGTACATCGAAAAAAAAAGAAATATAACTTTTATGAGATAAGTTATATTTGTTTGGCAGCCAAGAAATTCCTAAAAATTATTAAGTCTATTCTTATCTGAAACATTTGAAATTTACATATGTAATCACAGCTAGTCTTCATGGGAACAACATGAACATCTCCCACAGCAAGCGAAGCCACATGGGAATACAGTTCTCTCTCTTTTCAAGTCACTGTTATACTTCCCAAATGACTTGGAAGTCTGTTTACTGACACTGTGTATTTATTATAATCCCACTCCAGCATCACTGGAGCACTAGTCACACATGACATTAAAGTAAAATACTAAGTGGATTAGGTGCCTAGTATTATAGAAGAAATTAGCCACTTCTCTGGCACTTAAAGTTACTGCAAATATGAAAAGACCCATATATACATGTTCTAATGGGTATGTGGCATTTTCTAGAGCAGGACAAGACTATTTCTTATTCTCAGCAGCCTTGCTACAGCTTCACTTTTTTGAGGATCTTGGATGAAAAGAAAAAATTGCACTAAGACAATTGCACAAGCAATTTATTTTGTAACATTTCATTCATCCATCAGATTTATATCTGGCCTTATTTAACTGAAGGGCTAATATACAAAGACACTTTCATAAGACAGTTGAGTTCTTTGCCATTTGGGACCTTCTAGTAGCTAGCTGGCTAAGGCTTAATTAAATGTCTTGGACTCAAACACAAGCCCATCTCTGTCCTTGGAGCCTGGATCTTTCTCTCCCTCTCTCATTGCTGCTTATGTACAACTCTGAAATCTAAATTATAGAATAGAACATAGAATAAAACATAGAATAGAATAGAATAGAATAGAATAGAATAGAATAGAATAGAATAATTTCAGTTGGAAGGGACCTACAACGATCATCTAGTCCAACTGCCTGACCAATTCAGGACTGACCAAAAGTTAAAGCATATTTTTAAGCCCAAATGCCTCTTAAACACTGACAGACTTGGGACATTGACCACTTCTCTAGGAAGTCTGTTCCGATGTTTGATCATCTCTGCTGGTGCAGCTTTGAACCATTCCCATAAGTCTTATCACTGGATCCCAGGGAGAAGGCAGCAGATACAGACTAGATATAAGGAAGAATTTTTTTGCAATGAGGGTGGTAAAACACTGGAACAGGTTCCCCAGGGAAGTTGGGGATGCCACATCCCTCGAAACATCTGAGGTCAGGTTGCCCAGGGCTCTGAGCAACCTGTTATAGTTGAAGATGTCCCTGCTCATTGTATGGGAGTTGGACTAGATGACCTTTCAAGGTCCCTTCCAACCCAACCCATTCTATGATTCTATGACTTTACACATTTAAATACTACTCTTGCAGTTGTCCTTTTGGTTAGATTCTTATAATGATGTCTGCAAAAATTAATCTCAAAGAAGAATTAAGTCAAATAACAGGAAGAACATATACTTATTAATACATGGAGTGAAATTTACAACATCTACAACTCTCCAGATACCTGTGTATGTTTCAAAGAGATTTTTGAATTTTTTTGCAATACTCTGGAATGAGGAGCAGACCAGAGGGACCATAGGTCGTCAGCACATGCTGTGCTAAGCATGAGTAAAAGGACTTGGAATAACTCTGAGCGTATTAATCTAAAACCTCAATCTGAAATACATGAAAGCTTCCCAGCATCTTTGAGAGATTTCCAAGGCTTGCATAAGTAAGATTATTCCATCCATCAGATTCTTCACAGTAAATGACATGTGGATGAATCTTAAAACATGCATGTTACTTCACGACAATTTTTTAAACCTCTGTTCAGTTAACTAATATTATTTTGTAGAAAGCAAAGCTACTCTTCAATTAATTTCAATTACTATCAATAATATTCATATCTAATACAAAGAGGTGCAACTTCACAGTTGTTCCTAATTTTAACCACCTTGAATCATGGTTAAATAAAGTAAATCCCAAATTAGAAACTGCAATCTGAAATTTCCTTGCTTCAGAAGTTAGAAGTTCCCACTAAAGCTTGCAAAGGGGACAATAGTATACATCTTGATCTGCTAACTCTTCTGAAAAAAAACACAAACAACCTTTATCTTAATTAGGACCTAATAACAAATGAAGTATACATATCTCTCCCCTTTCCAAAGATTAGATCAGTCTTAGATCCCCAAAACTTAGAGAATTTCTGACAGAACTAGAATAACTTCATGTTGGCATAGGAGTAGTAAGCTTGGTTAATATTATTCCAGTTTTGCAACCAAAGCCAAAGCAAACTTTCCCAAAGCTTCAGTTTTGCTCTCCTGGTCTACTTTTAACTGTAACTCAAAGTTCTACACTGTTTATTTTTGATGAGTCTAACATAAGTTTAACATCTTTGATTAACTTGATGGTTTGCTGCAACCAGAGCATCAACATTTGTTGGTTTGCTGCGAGAGCAGATCTTTCCCTTGTGCTCTCCCAGCCTCCGGCTTCCAAGCGCTGGTGCAGGGCTGTCCAAGGCTTTTGAGCAGCCGCCAGGCTGCAGGTCCCAAAGACCTGTGCATCACCCAGCTTCCTGCCACAGACACAGGCCATGCCAAAAGCCCCAACCTGTTGCATTCTCCAGGTGGTGCCTCCACACCCAGACATTCCCATTTGTTCTCTTGTCATACTGGTCCCACCCACTCCCTCTCACTCCTCTACAACAGCAGCCTGACTCTTCCAGCCCAAGACCCCATAGCTATTCTGGGGATGTCCTGGCTGGCTAGCAGGATCCATCCCAGGAGAATGAGGCCCTCTTGCCAATTTGCATGCCTTGGCTCAATCCCTGACAGGAGAGAAAAGCTCCAGACCCCAAGTCTCCTGGGTTTCCAGGGGCAGCCCAGAAGCAGACTGTCATGCAAGCACAGCACAGTCTGGCCACAGGCAGAAGCACTGGAGGAATGGGCGTTCGGGAGCAGAGCCTGAGAGTCTGTGTCGAAGGGAAAGCTTTGGACAGCCTCTTTCCAAAAAGAAGCCATTACCAGCCAAATTGCTGGTAAATAGCTTTGGCTGAGCATACCCTCACCAGAAGTCGCATGCACGTGCAGAGGCACTGAGTAGCCCTGAGCAAAAATGCTTCCGTTGGTTTAAGAAAGGATGGATCCACAAACCCTCTAAACTTGAGTCTCCCTTCTAAACCACTGGCAAGGGATGCAAACCCCCAGGCACTGACTCAGATGTGAAGCTGGAAGCAAGGACGTGCAAGGCACAGTTCTCCTCAGACTGTGCTTGCAGACAAAGCCTGCTTCAAAACCCCTAATATGATTTTTAAGTGATCATTACTCAGTATAATCCCTTGTGATTTTTGTCAGCATCTGGTTGTCATTAACAGGATTTAATTTATCAGACAAGTCATTTTGCTTAATTAGGTGGCTAACTGGTGAGGCTATCCTACAGAAAACCTGTGATATCATCAGCAATATCCTCAAAAAATACCTTGTGTGTACAGGCAAAGCTCTTTTATCAGGTTTTCCTAGCATTGCTAAGCAATACGTTTTACCTTTAACAGGTGAACAATTCTGTTTCTATCTTTATCAGATATAGCATAAAGTAGGCTACAGAATTTTTAAGCAAAGGCAATTGTACATTTCTTTACCTTGAACCGACTTTAGAAGTGTAATCCTTAATATATGTGCAGATGATTTCTATTTGCATTCCTCATTCTTCATTTTCAAGGCACAGAGCACTGGTCAAGAGCTACTCTTTAAATGTGTTTCATAAACATTTGCTTAATTTAAATTAGCAAGTGGACTTTATTCTAGACTTTGAAATAAACATCCAAGGTTTTTTACTACTTTTTCTCTAGGGACCTCAACACTCGGTGACATGTCTGCTCCTAATGTAAACAGAAAACTAATAGAATTCAGCACTCTTATCTAATTAACGTAAGACCAATGTAACAGGAAGGATGACTAAGTCACAAAGAAGAAAAGAAAATTTAAATAATTTTTTAAGAAGTCTGAGTTTTGTGGAGTAAACCTTATCAGAATGTCATCTATAAAAGGCAGCTGATAGTCCATGGTCTCTCCCCTCTCATAATATACTTTGAACTTTCCTCATTGTATTCAAAACAATGAATAACTTCTTCAAAGAACAGGAAGAAGAGTTTTCTTCAGCATCAGCATTGAGTGACTCCTTGTTTCTATCTGTTTTCTTAAAGTAGACCAAAACACAATCTATAAATCAAATGTTTGGTTCCTCCTGTAGAGTGCTTATGCTGCTATTTTCCTTCCTGAAGAAAAAAGTGATCCCAAGCCAACTGAACTGGAGTCTACATTCACCAGAGTTCTATCTTCAAGGTAGAAGATAGATTATCTTTACATACAGATTATGCTGTCAATGTCAGGACAACAAAACTCATACATTATTTGTCAGGTTTCTGTGAGCAACTCAAATCCAGTCAGTGAGATTCAATACAGAGGGACGAAGTCCTGAAGTTTCCTGCTGTGCATGAGTGACCATGCAGTGTGGTCCTCATGTGGACAAATATATAACCTGCAAGGGAACTCCTTAATAGCAAGATGTTTCTCCACTCCAGAATCATTATAAAGTAAGGATATCATAGAGCAGTTGTACAATGATCATACAAGTCCTGTAAGACATTGTTTAGTTAATACAAATTTTCATTTCAGAGGGATTTTTCTCACAAAGTATGTGTTTGGGGGAGTGTTTTTCTCTCAGTGCATAACACTGTAGCATGTCACGCTCTTCCCTATTCCACAAGGGCCCACCAGCAGTACCATGGGAATTGAAGTGAGCATGGGAATTAAAGTGTAAGGAATCAGAGAGAGAAAAACAACCAGTATGTACATGCAACATTCATTACTAAACATTATCAAGTTGCTGCTAACTTGCTTAGTGTAAAAAACTATAAACACTGTCAACATAAACACTGTTAACCTCTACTTGGGAGAAAAAGTCTCTATTGCCTATTTATAACTCCATCTATAAAGAATGCAAGTGGCTGAACTTGACACAGGTACTGTTGATGGGTGAAAAAAAATGACATTTTGAAGACATTGTGCTGTCAGGTAGACTAAGCAGAAATAAGTATCTGGTAGACTTCCAGGTGTCTTGAAATTTAGATCTCCCACCAGAGTCTGATTCACCCAGAGCTCACTTTGCAATAGCTTCCCTCAAAAGTTCTCCAAGATCCTAATTCCCAAAGTCAAGTACCTGGAAAACTGAATCACTGACATCCAGAGAATTAAATCCTTTTGAGGATCTAAGCCTTCATCTCTGGTCTATATTATGACAATATAACACAGGTATCACTGTGAGCAGGAGAACTAGTATGCACACTTCTGAAAGGCCCTTCCTTTTCCACTTCGCACTTGTACCTCCATGAGCAGTTGGGAAGCTGTGTGATGGACACCATCAGAGAGATGATCTGCCTGACAACAAAGACTTTTTTTCCTAGAGTTAATTTTCATCTGGAGCTGTTCCCTGGTCTAATTCACTGTGTGACTGCCATGAATTAGCATCTAGAGATGCTGAGCAGAATGGAATCATCTCTTTTGTTCACACAAATGAATGACTGCTAACAGAACTGCAGTGCTATGCATCCCCGTCTAAGGTGGATAAGATATTTTTGCTATTTAAGACATAGACAGCGAAACTTTATATACAACTTTATCCCTTTGGGCACATGAAATAATACAAGTAAAAAAAAAATTACCATTAGAAGTTACATTTAAATTCACTGCTGATAAAAGAACACGTATATTATTTGAATTTATCAGAATCCATGTCTTCAAGGAATTCATAGAATCATAGAATCATAGAATCATAGAATGGCTAGAGTTGGAAAGGACCTTAAAGATCATCTAGTTCCAACCCCCCTGCCATGGGCAGGGACACCTC
>KZ505714.1:526179-550793 GCA_002844005.1 Limosa lapponica baueri
AACTGCGCCACCGAGCTTGGTGTCATCAGCAAACTTGCTGAGGTTGCACTCTATCCCACTGTCCATGTCACCGACAAAGATGTTAAATAGTACTGGTCCCAGTACCGACCCCTGCGGAACACCACTCGTTACTGGCCGCCACTTGACATATACTTTCTTATTCTAATTCCTCATTTTAAACTAATAAGTACAGAAAATCAATACAAACTTGTGGTTTATTTTTATGTTATGTAAAAGCATAACATGAAAGACACTGCATGAAAATATATTTAATTAATGCACCCTTCATCCCATTAATTCTATCATTCAGTGACTTCATTGTTTACATTTCAGGTCTCCTTTTGCAATAATAAATTTGAACAGGCTTTTACTGTAAGGGAGAGACACATTTCTAGAAATAAGGCTTGAAGATCAAATACCTTTTCCTGTTCAATAGGGAAACTTTAAGTCAAAGCAAGTATATTCAACATTTTACAGAACAGGTTTTTCTTTGTTTTGTTAGCTCAGCATTTTTTATCCATATGGCTCATATCTATTAAACTAAATTTGTATTCTGCTAAGGGCAATCAGGTGTAGTTAAATGCAGTGAGGTGCATTCAATCAGATGCAATAAGGTAAATTGCAACACATAATGCAATTTACAAGATAGTTTATAACTAAAATAAAACTTTTTCATTTTGCTGTTTTTCTGTGAACCACTGCAATTTTCACATATTCCAAAAGAGAGAAAAAAAATATTAACCATAAACCAGGAGCACTGTGAATCCACAGCCTCATGTGCCTGAGTTTCACCTTAAAGCTGCCATATAAACCAAAGTTAAATTTATAAATAGCATGAAGGCAACCATAGAAATAATATTGAGCTCTCATGGTTCCTCTTATTACTGGCAGCATTGCCTGGGACCCCTTCCATTTTTGCAGATGTATCAGCTGACACAGTCCTCCCAAGAGGAGAGATTGCACACTTTCAGGGCTACTACACCTATGCTGTACATTAGGTCTTTACAAAAACATCAGAAGCTTGCCAGTACTTTCTAATGTTTGCAAAATGTTTGTATTTCTGTAGATTAAACAATCAAGAATATAACATATATCATAAATATGTCATGTGATTAGTTCCCTAGCAATAAATCATTGTAATTATAAATTATTTGACCTTATTGAATTCATTTGTAAGATTTCCTGTTATTTTCCTGAGCACTTTTCATTGGTCTAGGCTCAAAGTATCTAGCAGACATTTAACAATTAATTACAGTAAGCAAGCTCTTGAGCCTGTGCCAGCCAGCCCAATCTCTTTGCTGAAAGAATGGAAAACTCTAATAGTTTGCTGCTGGATCAATTTAAGATGGAGCCTCTTCTAATATGCAGAAATGAGGCTGGTGGTAGAGAGCTATGCTGGTTCTGGTTTTGTTTTTAAATTAAAAAAAAAAAAAAGGAAGAAAAAACAATCCCAGTTGCAATGAAATTTATTTTCTGCTTTACTCGGTGGTTTTTTGCTTGGCTGATTTTTTACTAAACAGGTACCTTGTTCAAATCAACCCCATTTTTTTTCTTAACATTTTGCTATTAGTATTTTTCTGGTTTTGTGACAGTCTATAAATTTAAGTTTTATGAGAAAAATACCATTTCAAAACCTTTTACCACACAAATGAAACTTTGTAGCAACTATGAAACTAAACTTTAATTAGAAAGTCAAATATGTTGACATTTTGAGATCACTAGTTTGAGTGTTTTGAATTTACTAATAGTTTCAATTTCCTGAAACTGGTAAAAGCTTAAAGAAATGGAAATATATCTCAAAAAACTGATGGCAAAGGTTGTAAAATGTCTGACAAGGAGAAGTTCACCAGTGACACTTTGCATAAAGAGTAAAGCTGCATCTTTACGCCTATAGTAAAGTTAGAGAGATTTTGCACCAGGACCAACCAAGGTTAAATAAGGCACTGTCAAGAAAGTTGAGAAGGAACGATTTCATGCAGCAACCCTCAGACACATTTTTCTTTTTTTAAAAAAAGCTTATATTTACACTTGCTCAGAAAATCTGTTGGAAGCCTGTTGGCATCTGTGTTTACATCCAATACCTCTTTTCTGTGCTTTTAATGGATAAACAACTGGCAGAGAGTGACAGTATAGTTGGAATTCTCATAGGCAAAAGGATACTGCCACTGTATCTTCAGGGTCAGCACTGATCACAGGGGCCCATTTTTGTGAAATGTTAACAGACTACCAAGTTCCTTGAAAATGGCAGGGCAAACTCAGGGAGGAAACTTACTGCTATTCTTTCCAATTCTGAGAATATTAGAGCCTAAGAGCCTAAGGAAATATCCAAACAAAGCAAGTGACCCTTGATCTCTAAACTCCTTTTGGAGCCTAGGTGCCATTGGATCCAACCATAGTCTCAGACTTGGTCAATGGTTTATGTCTAATGGAATTATCCACAGACTGTTTATAATAATATTGAATAGCTACACGGATTAGTAATATTTCACATTATTAATTCAGCTTGCCATCAGTTATGTACCGAGGTTTTGTTGTGGGTAGGGGATGTCTCCATTGTGTGTAAGGAAGGATCTCTCAGTCTCAGATAAGGAATCTCTAACCTTGTGAGGGGTCCTTGCTTAAATGGAGAGTCACCTGGTGTGTAGTCCAGCTGCAGATCAGGGAGAACTCCAACTGGGCCCATCGTGTTGGT
This sequence comes from Limosa lapponica baueri, assembly GCA_002844005.1. NCBI lineage: Eukaryota > Metazoa > Chordata > Aves > Charadriiformes > Scolopacidae > Limosa > Limosa lapponica. The sequence continues at coordinate 528,872 of KZ505714.1, forward strand.
AATATTTATAGACTGCAGTAGCTGGCTGCCAGTCAACAGGATAGACAAGATAAATGTCTTCAGTTTAGCTGTGGTATCTTGTTCTGTACTTTAGTTATCTTGCAGTTTTGGATTTCCAAACCACCTTTTGAAATATTTTTCAAAACACCTTCACTCCCTTGTACATAAGCCAGGAGCTTTCCAGCTTGCAAGTTCACCCCAAGGATGTGAGGCCAGTTTCTTTTTAGTCACTGTGAACCAGAGTATGGCTAGGAGTCAGGTGTGTCCGTCACAGACCTTTGTTACACATTCATATAGTGTTTACCATGATGGAACTTCAGATTCTTGAAATAAGTGAAAAGTAAGCATATAAACTGAATTAAGGCTTTTGACTTCCTACAAAAATAGATTTCCAGACAGCTGTGTTTCCTAGTCAGTCTTCATCACTATTTTGACCTTTTAAACCATTAAAATAGAGCATTTTTCACCCCTGCACATTAATCACTCAATTTTTATCATTCAGTTGAAAACATTATATTCATATTTTCATGATGCAATAAAAAACTTGGTCCTACCAGAAATAATAATGCTATTCTTAAATATTTTTCCTAGAGGATTTGATGGGGGAGGAGGCAGTATACTTGCTCTGAAGAGAATAAAATGTTGAGCCTGCAATTCATTTCTACAGCAGGGTTACACATCAATGAAAATCTAAATCGGCAGTGAAGATCTTAACAGACACAAAGTATAGATCCAGGACTACTAGAGATAAACAATTGGTATTTACATTTGCAAATATTCATGCTGCATCCTAGATTATGTTTGCCCTATTTACTTCTTTGGCAGTAAGGCATCAAATATCCTATAACATAATCCTTCTCTCAGCACTTACCAACGAACTATGAAATAGTATTAAATAGAATTAATTAGAAGTTTTAATGAATCATGTCTGTCCTCATTTATTATACAATGTAATTTTCAAGGAGTGATTAATTATGAGCTACAGATGAGTGAATGGTTAATGTAGTTTGTTAACCTTACTAAGGAGCTACAGTACACAGTGCAAGTTAGTTCTCCTCTGTTATTAGCACACTTATGTGCTTGCCATCACTTCAAGTGAGTAAGATTTTCATGACTTTGCCATTTAGACACAGAATTGGGTAGTTGTTGACCTTCCCCCTATATTATTTTTACAGCCTCTGATAGACCAATACCTTATACTTCTCCTTCCTTTCCTTTCAACCCTAATTTTCAAAGCAGATGGAAGCCACATGCCAAAAATCCCCCTCCCTTCAAAGTGGATTTGCATGCTTAATTCTCAATACACCATTTATCCCATGTAATATTCTACCCAACAGTATCTGAAATTGCTAGGTTCTGCTATGTTCTCAGCATGCAATATTACCACAAATATAATTTAAGCATGTGCTTTTCCTCATAACTGGGGTTGATAACGTACCAGTGTTTTAGGGATTGCTGAACAGTTTTTTCACAGCATCAAGGTCTTTTCTTTTTCCTGCTCTGCCCTGCAGTGAGTAGGCTGGGGGTGCACAAGAAGTTGGGTGGGGACACAGCTGGACAGCTGTACTCAACAGATCAGAGGTATATCCTATGCTGTAGGACATTTTTCTCAGCAACAAAAGCTCAGGGAAAGGAGAAGGAAGAGGGAAATAACCCCTATTTGTCTTCCCAAGTACCTGTTATAAGTACTGAAGCCCTGCTTTCCAGGAAGAAAGTAAACATCTGCCTGCCCATGGAAAGTACTGAATTATTTTACTTTGCTTGCATGTGCAAAGTAACTTGCCTCACCTGTTAAACTGTCTTTATCTTAACCCACAAGTTTTTCTTGCTTTTGCATTTCCTATTGTCTCCCTCATCTTGCTGTGGGAGAAAGTGCGAGTGACTGGGTGAAGGTTTACCTGCCAGCAAGGATCAGCCCACTACAGTTCCCACTTGGACTTCTTTAAAAACAAATCATGCAGCACAGGTAACACTACTGTGGGTATATGTTTGAGGCAATTCTCTTTTGTTAACTTGGAAGGATGATGGCATTTTCTAATGCCAAAGCTCTCAATAACAATATAACTTAATGAGACCCCTTATTTGTCATACAAACAGAAATCAAGGAAGGTCAGCTCCACTTATCCTTTTCTTCTTTTGTTTTCATTTGCCATAAAATTTTTCCTCATTATTTTGGAGTCTTAAGGAGGCCTTCACTTCTTTCTGTTTACCAAAATGGTATTAGCAGTAAGCTCATTAATTTACAGAACCATCAAGATACAGTGGTTATTTTTTTAACTCTGCAGGTAGTCATTGACATGGATCTGGCCCTCAGCAGATCAGGTTTCCTTAGTATGTTTTACTCAGATATGACTGCTTAGAATGTGGCTTGGAAGGACTCTTTCCATACATACCTTCTCCCCACGGTAGGATTCAAGCCTCCACATCCACTGTTTGCCTACAGCAATACCCTGATCTTTAGCTAGCTCCCAGAAGTCCTCTCCCTACCTCAGAGCTTAACGTCACAGAACAAGACTAGTCCTGAGCAAGACAGCTCAAGGCAGCCGAGACCCCGCTTGAAGCACAAAGTAGTTGCCAGGGTTCTTCATGTCTGGAGTTTGCCCTACATTGTGTTTGAGCACAAAATGAATACCAAAATTGGTGTTAACCAATAAACTGTAGAAGGTGACAGAAGTTCACATATTTTTGCAAATCAGGAGGAAGGAAAAAGTATATTCTCTCTTCTTCAATATACAAGGGCCTTGATGTTTCTGAAGTGGCAGAGTCATTTTCCATCTCAACACACAAAGCAGAAAGCTGGTCTACTTGGATTGCCCCTAGATTTATATAAGTAAGCCTTGATATTAAGTTTAAACAAAATCAGTGGAAAGATGAGTTTAAGTCCTTGCTTCAATGGTATTAGGTGGATATTATACACTTCACAGTCAACCACAAATATATTATGGCTTTTGCAAGATATTCAACAGCTTAGACTTTAGAAAATCAGACATACACCTTACTAAACAATTTCTGTTGATGTATCTTATCCTATTAATAACAAGGTAACTTAGCCAGTGACAGTTCCTTTCATTGATTCATAATTCATATCCATCCTAAGGGGTATTTCATTAAAAAAGTTATGCATATTTCAATGTGTATTTGCTATCATAGTCAGTTTAAACAGCTACCAAAACAATATTTCATTTCTTCTCAGCATTATAAAGTTTAAAAAACATGGCTTCTTGAGAAATTATTGATCACAGAAGATCAATTTGAACCGAATTTTATGGCTATTTGTCACCACCTGTTGCCTGGCCATGCTAATGTTTAGTGTTCCCCCTCTGGAAATACACAATATATCTCAGGTGTTAACTTGCAGAAGTAATTGTAAACATAGTTCTGAACTTTAGGAGACTCCATCTGAAAATATATTTCAATAATTAAATAAACACAACACAGAATAACCTCATGTCATGAATGGGACACATCAATCACAAAACTTAAGAGTCAGATGGAAGGATTTCATTAAAGCAAAAGAAATATCTGTGGCATGAAGCTCAATTTGTGAAGAGCTCAAACCGCAGGACTCCTGTTAAAGACAGGCTGCTGCTGAGACACATCAAAAGATCATCTTTATTGAAGAACAATTGCATGACCTAGTTTCCTGGTCAGAAACAAGCTTTTGAAACTTCGGGAGCTGATAAAAAGCTCTATAAAGTTAGCATGTATACTTTTATCTTTACTCCAGTAGGAAGGAGGCATTTGAAAAGATTTTATGCCATCTTGCCTTACATTTAATTGTAAAAGTTATGTAAACTTAGGAACAAAGGAAGAAATAAAGGTAGTATAAACTAACTGTTCATAAATATTTACTCTATTAGGTAGAAGAAGTTTAAGATACAGTTAGTATGTAAGAAAGCATTTTTATGTTTGTGTAAACAGAAACAGTAGAACAGTAAAGCATAAGGAAGATGTGATTTGACTCAACTGTTAATATTCACAAAGTAGGCTTAAGTGATACAAAAATAGTAGAAAAGATTGTTTGAAAGGCATCTAAGGAATGTGGTAACTGTACCTAAGCTATATAAAAAGAAAAGTATAGGGTTTTGTCACCTGTCTGCAGGTTGTGTTTTTTTTGTGCTTACGCAGCTCAACCTACCCTTTCTAAGATCCAGTCCCTGTCACCCAGATGGTTAAATCAGCATACCTTTAGGCTACGATGCTTACTTAACTCTCGGTTCTGTCCTACTTTGCTACACATTCAATCTATCTCCCCATGCAAGCCCAACTTTCTAAGGTACATCTTCTAGACTGACAGACAGACACTGTAGAGAATAGGCTTCAGAAACAGGCTGCAGACCAGAGCAGTAACTCTGGGCCAGACTTGAGAAAGGTATCAGTAGGTGATGAAATTTGCAATTGCTTGTTCCCCAACTAAGGACAGTAAGTATGGAGGTGGTAAGAGAGGGAGAAGGAGAAATACTTCTTTGCAGTTCTGAGATTTTTCCTTAGAAAGACTAGATTGGAGAGTGAAAATTTTCAAGTCTAGAGTATGCTTTTAACTGGATACTCAAAAGCTTTAAAATGCACTCCATACATCAGTATACAAGTCTTCTCCCTGCCACTCCACAGAGAACATGAAATAGTATAAACATTCAGCTCTACTATTCTTCAACCCCTGAGTGCTAGTTCAGAAAGCTCATTTGTTTTCTTTAATTCCTCATCTAATAGTCAAAGCAGTCCACATGGGACATTTGTAAATGGCATGTGTGCTTGCAATAATGTCGATGATTTTGTCCTCCTGAGCCGTAAAGCTTACGTTTCTCAAGGCATTATAAAAATCACCCTAGTAGCCCCAGTTGCCTGGAAGTGCTGATTTCAGAATCCAAAGTCTCCTAAATACCATTAAGTAGCCTTTAATCTTTGTATCTCACCCTTCTCAAATAACAAGGGGAAAGTCAGTAAAAATAGAAAGCGAATTTAAAAAAAAAAAAACAAACAAACAAAAAAAAAAACCACACAAAAACCCCCAGAAATTAATAGGGAAAAAAAATTGAAAAAAAGTTTTAAAAAAATTGTTTAATACACTTTTTTTTTTTTAAAATGCACCAGTTTTGCATTCACTGTGAAGCTTGTGGTGCATGATCTCCTCTTAACTGTTCAGGTATTTTCTTCCTGATCCTGATTCTGAGAAGATTTCTTCTTCTCAGGCACTGGAACCATCCAATAGCATCTTTTGTTTATCCAGATAAGAATTTTTCCAACTGTGTACAAGTAATAGCATACTTCAGAACACTGCTCTCAGGGGCTTTTGTAGGGAAAAGTATTAGTATCATCAGGTGCATTAAGAGTAGAGGCAGTAATAGATTTAGCAAGACTAATACCTTGGGAGCAAAGGGTTTTAGGACATATGAAGAAAATTTTCAGGAGGAAACCACATGACATTAAAAGCAAGCAAGGAAAGAGGCTGATGTTCTCACACCTTACCATACTTTTAAATGTCATTCAGAATCTCATTTGTTTTACGGAGATAATTGTAACTCAGAGGCCTGTCCCATAATACAGTCAGACCAAAGCTCACTTTTATAACACATTAAGAGTTATAAAGTATGTCTACAATGAAAGTCCGAACAGGTTTAAAAATTGCCTAAATTTCCCACTGGCACTACCAGAGATAGAGACGCTACTTTGACATCCTCCTCAGTCTTTGGCTAAGTGGAAAGGCAAGTTTGTACCTAGCAGCCATGAAAATAACATTTCCAAAAAACATTAAAGTGAATGCATATCAGAAGATTGCACCATGTTGTCCTTCATATCCACTCTGTCTGTCATATCCACTCTGTGTCACTAGCTAAGCTTCAGCAAAAGACTGAAGGGAAATACAGTCTTGGTAGGTACCATAATATGGTTCACTGCATTCAGACATACTCTTTCCAAAAGAGACATTGCAGAAAAAACTACAAGGGAACTGTTTCTGCCTTTATGCTATAACAGAAATGGCCAATGCGCACCATCATCAAGAATTAGAATACCAGTCTGTGACATGCAGACAGGGTCAACAGATGTTCACCTTTCTTGTACCTGTAAGGAATGTTAGAAGCTAAGGTGGGGGACAGAGTCACCACCACCACCACTGTTTTAAGAAGCAAATAGCCACTTATCAAAAAAGATATCAAGTTCTCCTTAGGTAGAAATTTTTTTAATAATTTTGGGTTTGTGTGATGGGACAGATTTTGAGTGTCCTTCTCAGCTCTAGCAACAATTACGTAGGAACATTCCTATGAAAAACATGCACCATGTTGTAACAGGTACTAGTTCATTTCTTGCAGATTGTGGTACATAGTAAAATATAGAATACATAAAAATTGTTAATACTCCCTTATCAAGTGACAAAAACCAGTTATTGTCAATTGCTGACCAGTAAAAAAGTGGAGCAACACTGTTTATCTTAATTATAAAATCACCCATACTTGGATGTTACTGCCTCAACCTTGGCAGCTCTACAGTTAAAATTTATAAAACAAATTATCTACAGCACCACGTGTTTCTCCTGAACCCTGGAAGGCAGGGGCTGCAGACTACTGCAAAAGGAAGTCCTGCTGGAACTGCATCATTGCAAAGTCTTAGCTCTTAGCTCCTGTACACAAACTCAAAATGACCACAATGCTGCATACATGCTTATTTTATAAGGTAAAAGGTTGTTTCAATAACTGGACACCAAAAACACTATGAAATTAGAGAGGGAAATCAAATCAATAGTAGGTGCAGGAGGAGACTGCGTTCTATCCTTGGATCTGTTAGCAGGCGTGCTGGGTGCATACAGATTAGCTGATAAATGGCTGACTCAATAGACTGGTAGCAAATACATGCTTTGCTAGAGATGACTTTTTAAGTCACCGTACATCAAACAGACACTGTCAGCCTTTGAGGATAAACCAGTGATGGCTTGTTGTGCTCTTTGAACTGCCTCGGAGACCCAGAGACTAAAAAAGTGCCTGAATGTTCCCCTGAATCCACTGGGAGGACTGAAAGCTTCAAAGAGGAACACTATCACATCCAAAGGGAAATGCATTGATTGAAGGAACCAGTGTGAAGTAGTCTTTAATAATTACCAGAATGCTGGAATCGACTGGTGTTTTGCTGAGCTATATTTTATCTTTATTGGATTAACTGTGACACAGTAGGTTATGTCAAAGGGAATCTGCATGAATATTAAAAGTAAATGTGGTGTGAATAATAGATAACTTACATTAGATGCAACAGCATGCAGCAATTTTTATTCACCTATGTAATTAGATTAAAACAAATCTGCTGAATAAAGTATATTGTCTTATTATAAACCAAATTCAAAAGTATCAAGAAGTTATGAAACAGGGATAATTGTTGGTCTTCAGAAGATGTGTGTGGTTATACACATAGACATATGACAGGGAATAATCTTGAGAATTTTTTGGTTATGAATAGTGATATAGTCTCAAATTGCTAATAAGTGCTCTACATACCTACTTAGAACTTTGGCAGCATGTATGTGTGCTTTATTTAAACAAAAAACCAAATCAATTCAGGGGAAAGGTAAGGAACAGAAATTATATAAGGCAACTGAGATTAGTGCTAGGATAGTACATTAAATGCTTCTGGACATTTTAAATTCATATACTCAGCATTGGGTCTTCCAATTTCTTAAATCTTCACTTGTATGTTCTTTAAATAATGAATTCTTATGTATGCCACAGAAGCATATATTGGTTTGGAATTTTTAAGCAGAGAATCCAATTTTTACAAAGCTGAGCACCTGAAAATATGAATTTCAGTGATATCTGTAGAATCACAGAATAATTTAGCCTGAAAGGTACCTCCAGACATCATTAGACAAAGCTCTTGCTCAAAACAGGTCTAATTAGATCAGGCTGCTCGGGGGCGTGTCTTGTGGAGTCTTGAACACCTTCAAGGATAGACGTTCCACATTTTCTCTGTCTGCCTGCTCCAGGATTTGGTCATCTTCAAGGAAAACCAAATAAATCTTAACACATAGAAATAATAATTTTCCACAGTCCAACTTGTGTCTGTTGCCACTCATCCTAGCAGCATGCACCTCAAAGAGTCTGGCTCCATCTTCTCTCTATCCCTACACTACATAGTTGTAAGACAGCAATAAGGCCTTTGCCTTCTCTTCTCTGGGCTGAACAGACTTGGTTTGCTCAGCCTGTGTTGTGTGCTCAAAGGCACTGACCATCTTGACAGCCTCCACTGGACTTGCTTGAGTATGTCAATATTCTTCTTGTACTGAGGAGCCCAAAACTAGACACAGCATTGTAGACATAGCCTCCAGCTTGCTGGCTGCACTTTTCTAACACAACTAAGGATGCAAGTGGGCTGCTCTGACTCGTGTTCAACTTATTGTCCACTAAGACGCCCAGGTCCTCTTTCAAGCTGTTTCAGTGGCAACTGGTCCTCAGCTTGTGTTGTTGTATGGAGTTATTCCGTCCCAGAAACAGGACTTGGTATTTGTTAAACTCCTTGAGACACCTGCCAGCCCATCTCTCCAGGGCTACCCAGGTTTCTTTGGCTAGAGACCCTGTCCTCCAGTGTACTGACCACTGAAGTCAATTTGGTTTTGTCCACAAACTTGCTGAGGATGCACTCCATCTTATCATCCAAGATGTTAATGAAGACATTAAACAGTTATGTTCACAGTATTGATCCCTGAGGGATGCCACTACTTATGGCTGCCAACTAAACTTTGTGCCACTGCTATCAACATTTTGAGTTCAGCAGTCAGCCAATTTCCCAATCACCTGTCATTCAGTTAAACAGCTTCTATTTCACCGAGTTGGTGATAAAGAGACTGGGAGACTGTAAAAAGTCTTGATAAAGTCAAAGTGTACAACACTCACTGCCTTGTTCACAGTGCCAGTCACATCACCATTGAAAGCAGTCAGGTTGGTCAGACATTATTTACACTTGGTAAACCCATGTTGGCATATGACAATAGCCTTCTTGATCCTCAAGTGTTTAGAAATTATTCGTAAGAAGATTTGCTCCTCAAGCTCTACCCTAAGTTCCTTGCTCTAAGACCATACTTCTTACCTTTCTTGAAGGTCGTTGCAACATTTGCCTTGCTTCAGTCATGAGGAACCTCCCTTCAAAGGGTTGCTTTATCCTTTTGAGTCACCTCACAATGACATCAGCTAGCTCCTTCATCACTCTTGGATGCTTCCCATCTCATCCCACTGAGCTGTATATCTCTAATTGACTTAAGTGATCCCTAACTTGCTTTATTCCCACGGAATTTGCTAGTAGGCTTAGGGGGAGGCAGGTGAGTAAACCTTACCAGTGAAAACTGAGACTAAAAAGGCATTGGAGCATCACAATGAGGAAAGAAGAGCCCACCTGCTTTGAAAATTCTAGCTTTTTTGTATGTGCATTTATACACACTTACATACATGTACACATACAGATATGTACTGCTTGTGAAAAAAAGCAAGGCAAGGATAGAACAAGCTTTAAGGACTGTCTACTTGGCATAGTCTTAGCTATGTGTCTAATGCTTTAGATTTTCTGGAAAGCCATCAAATAAGTCAAAGTTGGGGCAGGGTTTTATTTTATTTTTAATCTAATCACCCTTTGCTCTACATAGTGGCAGTAAAAGATTAAGTCAGTCTTTACTTACCTTTAAATGTGACAGTATATGCTGAATAAGTGTCTTTCATTTTCAGGTTTTATGGATCAAATCAAGCTATTCACCAAATGCTGAATAGCTAACATTGCATAGCTGCTGAGGCAAACTCATTTTTGCATTTAGAGTCAATGAACACAGTCCACACAGAGCAAGCATAGCCTATAGCTTCTTTACATCACGTCACACTAGACTCTGAGTTTGACATTTTAAGGTTAAACTTGCCATGTTAAAGGAACCATGAAAGTGCAGAGTGGGTGACCATTTTTCTTCCACAGACTGTGAATATTCCCTATTGTCTTCAAAGCTACCATTGGGAAAAAAGGAAAACATTTTATTCCATTTCCCCTTCTTTCCAAAGAGTTGACGTATGTTTAAAAAGTTTCATTGTAAGATTTGCATTTGACATGTATAGTGCTATTTTTAAATATTCACAGAACTCTCAAGAGAGCAACAAGACCCAGAACTGTCTATAGCAATTCAGAAAGCATACCTAAAGATAACCTCTTCTTACCGCAGCTCTTAAAGGCATTTCCAAATAAGGTATCTTCCATAGCACACAAAATATATGAATCTCATATGGCAACAAAAAGCAATTTTAGTTTGTCAGCTACTACTTTGAAGAAGTCCAGACTCTTTATTTAGCAACATTATGAGCACAAGCATGCTTGACTGTCCTGAGAAGAAGGGCACTAGTAGCCCAAATCAATAACTGCCTGTAGAGCTGGTGTTGGTGACAGGGTTTTGGGTTCTGTGATCATGGTACCCTCTTTGCAGATCAGTGTCTGCTTGGGAGAGACAGGATTCACCTCACTGAGCTGGGCAAAGCTGTTGTCACCAATGAGATGGCTGACCTTATAAAGATGCCTTTACATGAAGAATGGTGGTGGCGGAGGAGAGTAATCATCAGTCCTATGAGGGAGCTAAGCAAAGGGCACAGGGTGATGTGGCAGCAAGGCATCACAAAACCAACAAAATGGAGCTCTTTGCATGTAACCAAGGAAGTGCCTACAAGGCACCATTATGGAGAAATCCCCCAAACCCTCTCCAGACGTTCAACATACCGGTGTGCTCCTCTAAAGTGCCAGTATACTAATGCATGCAGTATGGGGAATAAACACAACAAATTAAAGACTGTGTGCAGTTCCAGGGCAACGATCTTATTGGGATCATGGAGATGTGGTGGGATAGCTTCCATGACTGGAGTCTTGCAATGGAAGGATACAGGCATTTTAGGAAGGACAGGATGGGAAGACAAGGAGGAGTTGCCCTTTATGTGAGAGAGCAGCTAGAGTGCATGGAGCTCTAGCTGGGGATGGATGAGGGACCAACTGAGATCTTATGGGTTAGGATTAAAGAGAAGACAGGTAAAGGTGACATTAAAGTGGGTGTCTGCTATAGGTTTCCTGACCAGAAAGAACAAGTGAATCAGACCCACTGCAGACAGATAGGTGTAGCCTCATATTCTCAGGCCCTAGTCTTCTTGGGGGACTTCAACCACTGCCCCACTGCTAGGGGGACAACACAGCAGGTCAATATCAATCCAGGAGGTTCCTGGAGCGCATTGATGATTACTTCCTCTCCAAGTGATACAGGAGCAGATGAGGAGAGGTGTTCTGCTGGACCTCATGCTTACCAACAAGGACTAGCTTGTTGGGGATGCGAAGATCAAAGGCATCCTTGACTGCAGGAACTGTGACATGGTGGAGTTCAAGATCCTGAGGGCAGGGAGGAGGGTGAAAAGCAAGCTCACAACCCTGCACTTCAGTAATGCAGACTTTGACCTCTTGGGCAATCTGCTTGGAAGAGTTCCCTGGGATAAGGTCATGGAGGGAAGAGGGGCCCAAGAAACCTAGTTAGTATTCAAAACTCACCTTCTCTAAGCTCAAGTGCAGTCCATCCTGATGAGTACGGTCAGGCAAAACTGCCAGGAGGCCAGCATAGATGAACAAGGAGCTCCTGGCCAAATTCAAAGATGAAAAGGAAGCATACAGAGGGTGGAAGCAACTACAGGAAATGTGGGAGGAATGGAGAAACTTCATCCAAGAATGAAGTTAGGAAAGCTGAACCCCAAATGGAATTGAATTTTCCACGATGTCAAAGACGAAAAAAGAAGGTCTTATATAAGTCCATAGGTGACAAAAGGAAGATTAGGGAAAAGTAGAGCCATTGCTTTACAAGACAGGGGACCTAGTTACACAGGACATGGAAAAAGTTGAGGTACTGAATACCTTCTTCACCTTAGTCTTAACCAGCAATACTGATTTTCAGAATTCCAAGGCCCCAATGACCTGAGGGATACTCTGGAGCAAGGAAGATTCACCCCTGGTGGAAAAGGATCAGGTTAGGGAATACTTAAGCAGACTGGACATACATAAATCTATGGGACCTGATGGGCTGTGCTCATGAGTATCAAGGGAGTTGACTGATGCCGCTTTGAGGTCACTCTCAGTAATCTTTGGATGATCATGGCAACCACAAGAAGTGTCTCAAGATTGGAGGAAAGCAAATGTCACTCCTGTCTTCAAGAACAGCAAGACGGACCCAGAGAACTACAGTCTTACCTTAATCCCTGAGAAATTGATGAAACAGCTAATCCTTTAAACCACTTCCAGGCACGTGAAGGAGAAGGTGGTGATCAATAGTAGTCAGATGTGTTCACAAAGGAGATGTCACCCTTAACCAATTTCATAATCTTCTATAATGAAATGATTGTCTTGGTAAATGGGTGGTGGGGAAAGCAGTGGATACTGTCTACCTTAACTTACTGATGTGTATAAATACCTGAAGGGAGGGTGCAAAGAGTACAGAACCATGCTCTTTCCAGTGCTGCCCAGTAACAGGAACAAAGGCAATCTGCATAGGCTGAAACATGGGCAGTTCCTCCTGATCAAGAAATACTTTTTTTACTGTGATGATGACTGAGCACTGGCACAGGTTGCCCAGGGAGGTTTTGGAGACTCCATTGCTGGAGACAATCAAAAGCCATCTAGACAGTGTCCTGGGCAACCTGCTCTAGGTGGTCCTGATTGAGCAGGGATTTGGACCAGATGACCTCCAGAGGTCTCTTACAAACTCGACCATTCTGTGATTCTGTCATAAACTTTTATGATTAAATTATTTGCTTGGTACACAAAGGGAGGGTAGCACATATTTCCTACCTAGACTTCAGTAAGGCTCATGATACTGTCTTCCCACAAAATCCTCACTAAGAAGCTGATGAAGTATCGGCTGAATGAACAGACAGTGAGGTGGATTGAAAACTAGCTGAACAGCCAGGTCCAGAGGGTGTTGGTCAGTGGCATGAAGTCTTGATGGAGGCCAGTAACTACTGAAGTACCCAGGGATTGGTACTGGTTCCAATCATGTTTAACACAGAATCATAGAATCATAGAATGGTTTGGGTTGGAAGGGACCTTGAAAGGTTGTCTAGTCCAACCCCCCTGCAATGTGCAGGGGCATCTTCAACTAGATCAGGTCTCCCAGTTTAGTTTCCTGGTCTTCTTTAAAGAATACCAAGTCCAGTTTATATAATTCATTTTTCTGGTCTTTCACCAGCGGCCCTGGAATACTACACATTCTTTCTTTTAGGGTCCATCTGCCAATAGTTCACAGTGCTCAGAGGCCCATCCAATCTGACCTTGAATGTTTCTAGCGATGAGGCATCTACCACCTCTCTGGGCAACCTGTGTCAGTGTTTAACCATTTTGCTAGAGACTCTGATAGGTTGAATACAACACCTTCATTAATAATCTGAATGATGGGACAGAGCGTGGCCCCAACAAGTTGCCCAATGACACAAAACTGGGAGGAGTAGCTAATATACCAGAGTGTCATGTTCCATCCAGAGGGACCTCAACAGGCTGGAGAAATGAGAGAATGGAAGCTGGAGAATGACAGAAAGCTCATCAAGTTTAACAAAGGAAAGTGCATTCGTTCCCCTTGGGAGGAATAGCCCCCTGCAGCACTGTATGCTGGCAGATGGCCAGTTGGAAAACAGCTCTGCAGAAAAGGATATGGAGGGAGTGGCTGACAGCAAGTTGAACAAGAGCCAGCACTGTGCCCATGTGGCCAAGAATGCCAGAGATATGTTGGACTGCATTAAAAGTTTTGCCAGCAGGTCAAGGTGTCCTTCCCCTCTCCTCACCACTGATGAGGCCACATCTAGAGTACTGTGTTCAGTTCAGGGCTCCCTACTACAAGAGGCATGGAGCTTCAAGAGAGAGTCCAACAGAGAGCCAAGCAGATGACGAAGGAACTGAAGCATCTCCCATTGGAGAAAAGACTGGGAAAGCAGGGACTATCTAGCCTGGAGAAGACTCACAGGAGGATCTCATTAAGGTTTCCAAATAGCTAAAAGGAGGCTGTAAAGAAGACAGAACCAGGCTCTTTCCAGTGGCACCTAGTGACAGGGAAAGAGGAACGGGCACAATCTGAAATAAAGGGGATTCCTCCTCAACAGGAGAAGATACTCTTTTACTGTGAGGGTGACTGAGCAACAGGTTGGCCAGGGAGCTGATGGACTCTTCACCCTTGGAGATCTTCAAAAGACGTCTAGATAGGGTCATGGACAACCTGCTTTATGTGAACATGCTTGAGCAGGGACCTTGTACATGGTGACCTCCAGTCGTCCCTTCCAACCTCAGCCACTCTGTGATCTCTGACTGAGGCTTTCCCTCCAGTGACAAGGGGCAGGTCCTTCTCCCCCAAGAAGAGCCTGTGGAGGAGCAGAGTCAGATCACTCCATTGGCACAAAGGTGCTCACCATGGCTCCCCCGCTGCACTACTGGGGTGCCCGTTGCTGGGTCCTTGCACTGGAGTCGCCAGTCTCTCATCACAGGACTCAACAGGCCTGAAGTTAAAACCCACTCACATGGCCATGAGAAAGTGGCAAGAATCCTGCAGAGCAGCCTTTCCCCTTTGAAAGGCCATCTGACTTCCTAGGCAGCCCCTGATACCTCTGTGATGTCACAGGGCAGTGGCTGTGACTGCCTGTGACCTCACTGCTCTTCAACAGCTGCAGGCTATGTCCCTGCTCATTTTGTCAAGGGCTCCTGCAAGTGCATACGCAAAGTGTGCAGGCTCCAGCAGGACCTTTGGCTTGTTCTTAGAGCTTTGGCAAGGGACAGAGCAGCAGCTGTGGGCGCTGAGCAAAGGCAGCCTCTTCCAGTGCACCTCTCTCAAGCAGGTGTGTTGTACGAGATGACAGCCAGAGGTCCCATCCAGTTTCAAGCATCCTGTGATTTTGTGAACAGGGAAGCATATAAAAATCTTTACAGTTATTGAGTGTTCTTATGTACAATTGGCTTGACAACTGTTAATTATCAAGTAGCAATAACTGCAAGACACAAATTTAAAAAGTAACTACTGAAGGACCTTCAGTTTTTGGATTCCCAGTTCATGGACTCTTTGAAAGGCATTATTCTCAGGTTTTATTGGGCACACATTTTCTACCTTAGAAGCTTGAGTAGGAGAAGAACAACAGAGCTACGAGGTCTTTTTACAGTACTCTGAATATAAAGTTTAAACAGCCAAATAAATGTGAATAATGTACACATTACAAAATGAGGCAAACTCATATTTTTCCCATTTGAAGTGTGAAATTGTGCAAACAAAGCAACTGGGCTAAAATAATTCCATGATTCATTAAAATCAGTAGTCAAAAGTTGTGTCTCTTTACAAGTGTGAAATACTACAGAAAATATATATTTTCTTGCGCTCTCTTTGACACGTTAACATGGAATTGTCCATAACTGCCCATTGAGCAAAGCATCATACCCCAGATTAATTTGTGAAAACTAATAAAATTGCCATTAGTTTCCCAATAATGCTGATCTCCTGAAGGATATAAGTTCATAAATTCAAACACTGCTAACCCTGGAGTATTCACATAGATCTTCCTTTTAATGGTCCCCTTTGTCTTAAAAGTTGACATTTAGCTATGTAAGTGAAAAAGGCTTGAAGTTGTACCTGATCGGAAACTCTTATTAAGAGTTTCAAGGGAAATGAAGTTATTCCAAGAAGGAAAGAAGGGAAGTTCTGTCAAAAGTGCCATTTTAAAGCTAAATTGGAGAAAAAAAAAAAAAAGAAAAAAAAAACAGAAAGAGGAGAAAGAGGAAAAAAGTGAATAAAGATTATTATTTTTTTTAATATTCCCCTTCACCTTGTAAATAAAAGTTCTACATTATCTCCAAAATGTAAAATATATGACAGTCTTCATTGCAGTATTCACATATTCAGATTCTCATTATCTGGTTGCTGGAAATACCTGAGAACTTCCCTGTGTTTAAAAAGGAAAAATAACTAAGTTACTAGAGGAAGACTTAAAGCTGCAGTCACATACTGACTTCATATCTGATCTTTAATATCTTTACATTTCTCTTAAAGTCTAACTCAATTCTGGATATACAGGTCCTGTGATAAAACTGTTATATATTTTACAAGACACGATCAACATTAAAAGTTAAGTTTTTCATATATGTTACAAACCTGGTCACAGAGCAACCCCACAGCACATTCTGTATCATAAATGCAAGATATGCAAACAAGATGCAAGTAGCATTGTAATCTTACAACAATTGCCACAGCTCTAAAAATCTTTGACTGAAGCTTACCCTTCTTAACCAAGGAAAAAAACTTCATGGGAATATAGTGATGAGAATAGAATAGTTCCAGTTGGAAGGGATCTACAACAATCATCTAGTCCAACTGCCTGACCAATTCAGGGCTGACCAAAAGTTAAAGCATATTATTAAGGCCATTGTCCAAATGCCTCAACACTGACAGGCTTGGGGCATTGACCACCTCTCCGGGAAGCCTGTTCCAGTGTCTGACCACTGTCTCGGTAAAGAAAGGCTTCCTGATGTCTAGTCTAAACTTCTGGTGCAGCTTTGAACCATTCCCGTAAGTCTTATCACTGGATCCCAGGGAGATCAGCACCTCCCTCTCCACTTCCTCTCCCCAGGAAACTGTAGACAGCAATGAGGTCGCCCTGCAGCCTCCTTCTCTCCAAACCAGACAAACCCAGAGTCCTCAGCCTGTCCTCACAGGACATGTTTTCCAGCCCTTCCACCAGCTTTGCTGCCCTCCTCTGGAAACATTCAAGAACTTTCACATCCTTCTTAAATTGTGGGGCCCAGAACCGCACACAGTCCTCAAGGTGAGGCTGCACCAATGCTAAATACAGTGGGATAATAATCCCCTCTTTTGACCGGCTGTTTGTGCTGTGTTTGATGCTCCGCAGAAGGTGGTTTGCCCTCTTGGCTGCCAGGGCACACTGCTGACTCTTATTGAGCCTGATGTCAACCAGCATCCTCAGATCCCTTTCTGCAGGGCTAATCTCCAGCCACTCCTCTCCCAACTTTTACTTGTGCCCAGCATTACGCTGTCTCATGTGCAGAATCTGGCATTTGTTCTTTTAAATTTAATGCTATTGATCGTTGCCCAGTGCTCCAATCTACTATCTAATCCCTCTGCAAGGCCTCTTGTCCCTCAAGAGTGTCAATAGCAACTCCCAGTTGAGTATCATCAGCAAACTTGCAAATGATGCATTCAACTCCTGCATCCAGATCATTGATAAATATATTGAACAGAACTAGCCCTAGAATTGAACCCTGAGGAACACCACTGGTGACTGGTCACTAGCTAGTTGTAGCCCCATTCACTACATCACTTTGAGTGAATGCCTCCTGCCACTTGAGTGATTCTTCACCCAGCGCACAGCGTTCATCTCACAGTTGAGCAAGTTGTCCAGAAAGATGCTGTGAGGAATGGTATCAAAAGCCTTACTAAAATCCAGAAAAACTACACCCACTCCTTCCTTTCATTCACTAGGTGGGTGACCTTATCGTAGAAGGATATTAAATTAGTTAAACAGGACTTCCCCTTTGTGAAGCCACACTGACTGTGCCTGATGATTGCACTATTCTTTAAATGCCTTTCAAAAGTACCCAGTATAATCTTCTCAATAATTTTTCCAGCTCCTGAGGTTAGACTAACAGGTCTGTAGTTTCCTGGGTCTTCCCTCATGCCCTTCTTGAAAACTGCAAGAATGTTGGCTAGCTTCTAGTCAGCAGGACATCCCAAGACTCCCCAGATATTTAGTAGATCACTGAGAGGGGTCCTGCTGTAATATCCACCAACTCCTTCAGTACTCTGAGATGAACCCCACCAGACCTCCTGGACTTATGAATATTCAACCGATATAACTCATCCCTTACAATTTCAGTGTCTCCACAAATGGAAAGTCACTGTTCTCACATCCATGGTCCTCCCACTCAGAGGAGTGGGCAGCCCAAGCTCTACTATTAGTATTGAAGACTGCGGGGAAAAAAAAAGCATTGAATGCCTTAACTTTTTCTTCATCCCTATTAGTCAAATGACCGTTTTCATCAAGTCTTGGTCCAATATTTTCCTTAGGCCTCATGTTGCTAATGACATACTTACGAGAGCCTTTTTTGTTGTCCAACACAACACTGGCCAGTTTCAGGTCTCGTTGAGCTTTGACCTTTTGTGTTTTCTCCCTACGTGTATGAACCACAGCTCTGTAATCTGCTGGTGAAGCCTGACCCAACTTCTACAGTTCATACAATTTCTTTATACTTCTGAGCTCCATGAAGAGTTCCCTGCTCAGACAAGCTGGACTTCTGCGCCACTTGCTTGATTTATGACACAGTGGGATTGCCTGCTCCTAACAGGTGATTCTTAGAGACTGACCAGCACTTGTGGATTCATAAGCCCTCAAAGGCAGTTTCCCAGAGGACACTCCTAGCTAGTTCCCTGAGCTTAAAGCTCATTACACCAAACATTTTAAAGTCAACCATTCTGTAGTCACTGTGGCTAAGACTTTCTCCATAACCATTGCCCTCTCCTGAAGGCTCCTTTTGGCACCCTCCAGTCTGACACAGGTACAACAGATTCCAAGTAGCACCAGGTCATTTCTGGTTGCATCAGGCAGCAATTATTCCCAAAGCTAATGAGCAAGGATACTCAATAGTGGCAAGAAAACCCAAGGCCTTTCTGCCAGTGAACTCCATTTTCAGAGGAAAGGGTCAAAACTGGGCCAAGTTATTCCAGTCATGTTGGTTAGTGGACAATTCCGCTATGCCACAGAACAGCTAAACAGAGATACCTAAGATATCTAACTGACTTTGACAGTTATACTTCAAAAGATCAAAGCAGCTATATCAGGCTGAGGCTCCGGCCAATAATGTAACAAATTTATGTCACTTGTATAGTGAACAGCAGCTACTGCATGTTACAGTAACTGATGACCTGTAATTATGGAGTTTTCATAAAATTGGTTTATTGGTAAATAATGTGTCCAAAGCACCTGTTCTGATTACGCAAAAATAGTAAAGCCCATCACCCTGTTAGATTTTTCAGAGAACCATAATCGATTTTGAATTATGCAGATAATAAAATGCAAATGACTCTTGTTTACATGAATTTAAGATTATAGCAAAGGCCAACAACCAGTGAATCCACTAGCAAGGCAGAAGCATCTATTTCTAACTCATTGTGGAGATAAGGTGGAAGGGTTCAAGGCACATATGAAGAATTAGGCATTATTTAGAATTCACTAGATTGTACTTCTTCTGTCACCCTTGCAACTTAAATAGCCACTCATACTAGAACAGCATATTTTTCCAAAAGTTCATCATGCTGCCATTTACTTCTTTCTCGCTCTCTCTTTTAAACTCTGTTCATTATACAGGATATTTACATGTAAAACAGTGCCTGCTTTCCAATCAACCTTCTCCTTCCTGTTTGGTCTATTCAGTGATGACAATAACCCTTTGATACATGCATTGAATGGCAGATTATGACATCAGAATCACCTCAAGGGTGAATCTCACAGAAGCAGTTAAAGTTGCGTGAGCACTCAGAAACACTTACAATGTTATTATATGGAAAAGCTGGCCACTTACTTAGATATTTAAATGGGAGCTGAGCTCTCTGGAGAACCTGGCTGTTTAGGCCCATCTCTGCAAGGCACTGACTGCCTTCCTTTCCTTCCCACCACAAAAGCAGCATAGAGGAGTCTTCTCAAAAGCAGAACTTGCTGCTCCTCAGCTTAAGTGCCAGGTCTCTGTGCATTGTTACATGTGGGTTCATGCAGCGTCTGAGCAGGATTCTCAGCAAATGCAAATTATTATAGCTTCAGTCACACCAATGAAGATATGCTTATTTAGAAAAGATGTGGATCTAGTCCATTTTGTAAAACAAATAAATAAAACATAAAAATTAAATAACAAACTGAAAGGCTTTCCAAGGAAATTTCCAGCTCAAAGCAGATTTTTTTTTCACGTGAGTTATAAACCCTTGAAAGTAGCAGGTTTATAATGGAAATGCTGACACAACTTTAACTATAGCGTTGCAAATGGCGATGCTATAATTAAGCTTCGATCTTCTTTGGAAAAAAGGAAGAGGGAGGTTATTGTTCAATGAACTGCTCTGTCATTTACTGCAGCGATTCTTAATTGTGTCTCATTACTGCAAGATGATCATTACTCTACTTGTCTATCTGATTTAGAGACCACTAAAAGTGTCTTGTAACAAGCAACCATCTCCTATGCAACAGTCCTTTGGCTCTCACCCTCATTACTCAGAATCTGTCCAATTATTTGTCATTAAAGAAATAAAAAGGACTGCAGCAGAAAATATGGAAGGTAATTGTTGGAGGCCTGCCGAGGAAAAAATGAAAACTGTTTTCAAGGCACTGGGAAAGTGACATCGTTAATTAAATGTTAGAGAATATGCAAATCAGTCACAATCTCAAGAGACTGTAATAAAATAGAGAAAACAGTATTATCATTTGAGATAAAAGATGGTAAAGTTACCCAGTCAGTGTTAGGTTTAGTCACTTTCTAAGAATGACAATGCCAAAAGGGTTGAAACTCCAATAAAATGAGCAGATGGGTGTATTTCAGCATAAGCTGGCCTTCTGATGTTCTGTAGCTCAGAACTAGGGAAGAAGGCAACGTATGGGGTCCCAAATTAGGATCTCCCATGAATGCTGTATATTTAATCACTGGATACACACACTCAATTTCCTTCACAAAACAGCACAAACAAAATTGAACAAGTATGTCATCATTATTTATTTACGTTATGGAGTTTGTTGTAATTTACACTCCACCTTCATGAGTTCATTTATTTAAGCAGAAAGAGACAGAAAGAGAAAGAAGGAGGGGGGGGAGAGAAACAGACAGAAAGGAAGAGGAGTACAAGGAGCCCTGTGCAACTAATTAAAAACATTACAGGAGTCTTTTCAACTAATTATTTAAAAAAAAAAAAATAAAATTGGTAGAGCAGTTCTGAATCACATATTCCTAAAGGGAAGGGGGCCTACACCCCATTTAACACCCCTCCTCACCCCCCTCATTTAACAACCCCCCTGTTTAACAACCACCTCCACGAGAAAGAAGAGGTGGGTTGTAGTTGTAGGTCACTCCTTTCTGAGGGGAACTGAGGGTCCAATGTGCAGACCCTCTTGTCAGAGAAGTATATTGCGTCCCTGGGGCCCCGGTCTGGGACATCACTAGGAAAATTCCTAGCCTGGTTTGGCCCTTGGACTACTACCCGCTG
Source organism: Limosa lapponica baueri (assembly GCA_002844005.1). Lineage (NCBI taxonomy): Eukaryota > Metazoa > Chordata > Aves > Charadriiformes > Scolopacidae > Limosa > Limosa lapponica. The sequence goes on from KZ505714.1 coordinate 550,116, forward strand.
TTACTCTTTCATGTGGGTAGTGATGAGGTGGCGACAAGTAGCCCATGGGTAATCAAAAAAGACTTTAGGGCCTTGAGAACATTAATAAGGGAATCTGGGGTGCAGGCTATATTTTCTTCTGTTCAACTGGTTATAAGCAGTGACTCTGAAAGAAACAGACATGTGCAGTCTGTCAATACATGGCTCTGTGGCTGGTGTTACCACCACAGTTTTGGGTTTTTTGACAATGGCATGGCTTACATGGCACCAGGCTTGTAGAGGGAAGAGGGTGTTCACTCATGAGTTAGTGGGGCTCTTTGATCAAGCTTTAAACTAGACTTGTTGGAGGAGGGGGATATTATCAGGCTTGCTTGTGACAAGCCAAGGGATGATACTCCAACAACGAGGGGCTGGTGGGGAATATCAAGCTCAAGGGTAGCCTTGGCTGCAGTGATCACAAAATAGTAGAATTCAAGATCCTTAGGGCAGCGAGGAGGGTGTGCAGCAAGCTCACTACCCTGGACTTAGGAGAGCAGACTATGGCCACTTAAAGGATCTGCTTGACAGGGTAACATGGGAAAAAGCACTGGAGGGGAGAGGGGCCCAAGAAAGCTGGTTAGTATCCAAGGATCACCTCCTCCAACTGTCCATGTGGCCAGGAACCAGGTTAGGCAAGCTAAAGCCCAGATAGAATTGAAT
>KZ505714.1:566293-587949 GCA_002844005.1 Limosa lapponica baueri
TGTCCCTGCCCATGGCAGGGGGGTTGGAACTCGATGATCTTCAAGGTGCCTTCCAACTCTAACCATTCTACGAAATTCAGATAATTTTCAGCCTAGGCTTATGTTGTCTATTTGGTCCACCAGGACCCCAAGACTTGTTTCTTTTCCACAGAAATGGACATTATAAATCTATAAATGTTAAACCTCAATATAGATGTAACATAATTTTACAGGCTGGAAAATTAATAAAAGATTTTATGTATATTCAAAATAGTCAAATACATAATTTTTACTTAAAATCACACTGTATGACTGCTATACATTAAAGGTTCTATATGCTTACCTTCTCCGGTGTGAAGATTTACAACAAAATACTCTTCTATTTTAGACCTACAAACCAGTATCCACACAATTTTGAGTGCAGACCTCATTGTAACTGGCTGTTATTCAGTGTCTGCTTTATAACAGATGCCAAAGGTGTCAAATTTGTGTTTCGCTTTGCAGCTAATGATGTCTTCATAATTCATTAGGAAACAATGACATTACAATCAGAAATCACTTTTCAAAAATGCATTGCTTTTGGAATAAACTTCTAGTCAGTGTTTCTACGACCTGGAAGTCCCAAAGGCTTTGCTTGACAGTTTAGCAGAGCATTTCAGGAAATCCCCAACCCTCCACAAATTTTCTGGATACATTAAAACCAGAAACAGTGTTAAACATGACATGATCCTGAATAACTTTCCATTATAGAAACATTTAACATCTTTTGGTGTGTCACTAGAAGTCTGACATTATTTGAGCTTTGCTCCTCTTCAATACTGCCAAATAAGCCAATAAAGGTTTACTGGTTCTTCTGGAAAAGAGTAGGGAAGGTTGGGCTTTTTTTTTTTCTTTTGTTGGAGTTTTTAAGAAAATGAACTTATTTATTCATGTTTAATGATAATCTGGCATGAGGAAAATAAATATGTTTAACAAACACTAATAAAAGGTGTTCTCCTTGTCTTAAAACACCATAGCAAAACATGCAGCTGATTACCTACAAGTACTTATCAGTGCAATTTGAACTGTTGTAACTTAGAACAATGTGTTGTACATTTTTAAAATACTTTGCTAAGCAAACACTTAGGCTTTGCTACCTGTGATGTGGGTAAGTTTACATGTATCTGTTATTTAGCACTGATAAAATAATTTTTTTCTAAGTACTTACAGATCTTTCCAATTAAGTGGCGCAATATGTAGAGGACTATAAGCAAAAAGAATGGAAAAGACAGACTTCCTGACAGCAAAGAGTTAAGCATATATAGAGAGATAATCACCCTTTCCTATCCCACCATCCTTCTTTCCAATATATTAGGATGTAAAGCCATTTACAAAGTTCTTCTGAAGAGCTCAGAGCTTTGTTATGAACACCATTACAATACTTCCTATTTCTTTAAATTATTCAGTTTTTCTGAACTGAACAGAAGAAAATGTCCTAAGGCAGGCTTCCAAAGAAAGGCAAAGAACACCAAAGTCACAGTGGTATGTCCCATGGAATTTTTCAGGTTTGCTCTCTTAATGTCTTTTCCTCCTTCCTTTCCCACCTCTCTGGAATTACCCCTTTAACATGGAAGTGAAGACTATCTAAAGTTTTCCTGATTTTTTTTTTTCCATTAAAATCCAGTTTTTCCTCAGAAAGCAGGATTTTCTTTGAAGTACTTGGGCCAGAACTGGTCCTTCAAATTTTGGATTTCTCTTTATAATCCATTAAATGTCTCCCTTCCTTTTGAAACTATCAGTTTTGATTTACTTTCAGAAATTGCTGAAAGTAATTCAGAAACAACCAAGATGACTGAAATAGCCTTACTAGGCTTTTTTCTGTTGTATTGGTTGAATTCAAGGCCAGTACAAATTCAGAAACAAGAAACTTATTAAGCTGCCTAAATGAAAAGAAGGAATACTTAGGTAATCAGCAGTATTCTGAAAATGAGAAAGATAAATGAAAATTATCAGACCTCATCCCAGAAGATCAATGTTGGTTTTTTGGATCAGTTTGAAACAGGTAATGTTTGGAAGTAAAACCAATATTTTTTTCTCGAGTAGAAGAGCATTGCGCAGAGGAACATGTAAGTATTTTTTTGATTACCCAACCCACCTGATCTCTGTCTATTTTCTTTTATTGTACTCCATCAAATGATATTTGGAGGTCATTTTACTTATCCTCCACTGCTTTTACTCAAGATAATTCAAGCAGCCGCTCTTGTTCCAGATCACCTGTTGCTGAATCCCTACTAAAATTGGCTGATAGATGTTTCTTCAAAGTTTGTCTGTCTAGAGACTCTCATTAGACTTCAGCAGCAGCTTCGGACTGATTGGCAATTGTATTCTCTTTGCACATTTATTGTATGGCAGTTACCAACCACAACAGGTCAGAAACACGGATTATTTAAGAAGAGATTGTTCATCTTATCTTGAAATACCAACTCAGAATACCGATCCCTACTGAGACACTGATTGGCATTTTGGACCAGTGATCACAGAAACCTGGTGGAGCATGAAAGCCCATATTGCCCTTATCGCTATGCTCATTGATCTGTTTGAATCACACCAACAAGAAATGTATCATGCTTTAGCTCCAGGAGCCCCGACCTGCACAAATTCTAATTCTTAACCACATCATTTCTTGGTCACATGGTGTTTTAGTGCCTGCAGAGATGAAACACAGCTGTTATACTGCGCTCACGCAAGCTGCACTTCAACAGACATCATAATGTTGTAAACAGTTCTGATAAACATCTATTTAATCATTTCACTTTCTTTCCCGAGAGCCAGCTTTCATTCCTTCCAAAATGACCCTTGAGTCTTTGCACCAGCAATTTTGGTCCTATATGACTTCCTCAAGCTGTTGCTATTCCCAAGGTGAAAAAAGGTATCTCCTTGGAACAAGCTGATTTTTCTTCTCCTATAATTTCTTGGTTCCTACCATATAGAAACTATGCATAGTGATTTTACCTACAGGTTTGGGGCTTTTGAAAATTTCAGTTAAATCTCTTTTTGTGAACTATTCCCATCAACAGTGCTTGTCAGGATTCTTTACCTCTCTTACACACCAAACCACTTGATGTTAAGATCAGCAGCATTGCCTAGTTTCTACTTTTAATATTGTTGCCTCTGCATCAGAATGTGTACACAGAGGATTTAATTTCTCATAGCTATATGTTCTCTAGTATTGCTACCTCCATCTAGCAGATATTTTATCATTTAATGGCCTTATTTTCAACAGAGATGAACACCTGCATCTTCCCCCAAAGCAGCCCATAATCATTAAGGATGTATAGTATTATTTGGCTACTTATCTTCTTCATTTTCTCTTAATCATATGGGGAATATGAACAGATACTTTAAATAACCTCAGCACCTTATTTTTGCTCACCATTACCATCTCACGTTCTTGTATATAGTTTTGTTTTCCATAGTTTTTGAGATTATCAGTGTTGTTTACCTAAATCTCTAGTCTCCAAAGTATGTTACAAGCTTGCTTTGTCCTTATTAGCCACAAAGGATATTTTAAATGTATAAAAACAAGCATTTGCACTTATTCCTGAAATGACAGTAAAAGGTTTTTTTTTTAAATTTGTTACTCATAGCTTCCTTACAGAGTAAGAGTAGGAAGCACAACACCAAACCCAAATAAACATCTATTTTTTGTGCAAGTAAGCACTAGAGAAAGCAGATTACTTACATTTTAAAGGTAGCTTATTCAGTAACACCCAAGAAAACAGACACAAATCAAAACAAAACCTCAACTGAACAGGCATACGTTGCAGCACAGCTAAGATCCACAATCACTGAATACATTCAAGCAAAAAGTCAAAGGACAAAACTCATAATGATGTGGAAGGTTGTTCACAAAATGACAATCACACCACTTAAACCAAACTCCAAGTCTACTTTCAAACTCATTTTCTTCATATTAAATTAATTATATGATCCCAGGATCCAACACTCAAAATACGTGGAAGAGTGAGCAGAAGCTATCAGCACTTACAAGCTAAACTGGGAACTTAATTCTGTAACCTTTTCACAATTCATTTACACAAAACCAGATAATTTCCATTTTATATCAACAAAAATAATACTAAGGGAAATGATGGACCTACTTTCTGTCCAAGAATTCTGTGTTACTAGATCAGGATAGATAATAACATGGTGTGTTCAAAGACTATTAGTTTTCCCAAAATGCTGTATTGTTTCATTATTGAATTACATCATGTAAATGTGTTACTAATGCAATAGTTAACAAGAAATTGAACAATATGGGATTTGTAGAAGTTTCATAAAAATTAGTGATATTACAGATGAAAAAAAATGTGTTCTTCTGCTATACATATGTTCCAAAATGCTAGACTACAAATTATAATTCGCTATGGTTAGTTGCAGTATGAAGCAAACTAACCAGTTCTCAGCTCATTAGTTCTTCTTTCACACAAAATTAATCAAAATTTAAATCTGTATATGTAAGCAGTTTAGTAGGCTGATTACAGATCAGCAAAGTGTTTTCATTCTAATGTATGGGTTTGGGTTTAAATCATATGTTTAATCATCTATTAATTTGCAGATTCATAAAATCTTGCAATTAACTCAAGCTAAGAGGTATTTTTCCATTACACTTGTGTTAAGTGTTTGCACACGTATGCATGCATATATATGTAAATTTGTGTTGCCTTTCAAGAGAAAGAGCTTCATTTTTATATATTTATATTCCCATAATCTGTTTTACAGGTTCCACGTGTCATCTCACATAAAAGTTTTACTGCGTATTTCACATTGTATTTTCCAGAGAAGGGCCATGAAGATGGTTAAGGGACTGGAATGTCCCACATATGAGGAAAAGCTGAGAGATCTGTGACTGTTCGGCCCAGAAAAGGGGGAGATCTTATTAATGTAGATAAATATCTGAAGGGAGATAAATATCTGAAGGGAGAGCCTAGAGATGACTGAACCAGGCTCTTTACAGTGTTGCCCAGTGACAGGACCAAAGGCAATGGCCACAGACTGAAACATGGAGAGTTCCTTCTGAGCATCAGGAAACACTTTTTTGTGAATGAGCACTGGCACAGGTTGCCCAGGGAAGTTTTGGAGTCCCCATTCTTGGAGATACTCAAAAGCCATACAGACATGGTCCTGGGCAACCTGTTCTAGGCAGTCCTGCTAGAGCAAGGGGTTGGACCAGATGACCTCCAGAGGTCCCTTCTAACCCCAACCATTCTATGATTCTCTGATTTGGTGATTCTGTGACATAAGTAATAAAGTTTGATTGCTTTAGTTTGGTCATTAATGGTTTCTGATGACTTTCAAGCTGTTTAGCCACAAGAAAAAACAAACAGGCTTAAACAATGTATTTTTAGATGTGCCACAATCCACTTGATGAACTTTTGAAAGTATGTCTTTCTTGTTTCCTATGTGAATTTCACACAAAACCCCCCAAAATTTGAAACAATTTCCAAGAAATACATTTTAACTATTAACTGTTCTTTCAAGCCTTTTTATGTAACTACTCTGCTAGTAAAAGGTGAGGTCCATTTACCAGGACCAGAGACCTCCTTTCCAAAGGTTCTCCCACCACAAATAAAAGCTATGAGGCATCATATAAACCACAAAGGAAAAACATATCTGCATAGACATAGCAGAAAAAAGAGACTCTCAGGTCTGTATCAAAGGTCACAGGTCAACAATGCAGAGCTTGAGGACGATGCTGTCTAGAACTCCCTTTTCCACGCAGCACAAGCCTCCTTTCACTGTAAGGAAATGAAATCCCATTGCTGCTATCTCATATACTGAATGTCCTACCGGTTTTACTGCTATATCTCCATCTTGTTATGGGCTTTGATCAGGACATCTACAAAGTATTGAATATCACTGACTTTTTAACACCATACCAATAGGGGGTGGGAGGACAGGCCTTAGTGCACTGCAGAGGAAGTGGCAACAAATAATTCCACCATCCTTGATCTTACCTAGCAAGCATAAAAGAAGATATCATCAGATTCAACTGAGAAATATACTTGTAAATTTGTTTGTTTCACCACTAAAAGTCTGAGTTTTATTTCAAGTCTGACTTTGCTATCAGTCACTGTGTCTCATTAAGCCATTGGACAGCAGGCCAGAAAATGTTCTTTTCACAGGTATCTTTTCTTCACACACATTCTTCTACATGGCAGCTACAGGAAGCAGACAAAAAGATCTGCCTGACCCTGTCTCTGACAGTGGCTGTACAGCAGGCGCCTGGGGAAAAGAGTAAGTGTTGCATGCTCTCCCAGTCCTCAGCAGTTTACAGCTCAAGACTTTCCTGACTCCGAGGTGGTTTCATTTTGTTTTGGTTTAGCTTGAGTTTTCAATGTTTTTTTTTCATGAGTTCATTCAAGTGCTTTTTCAACCTACATTGCATTTCTGCCTCTAATGAGTTCTACTGCTTAATTTTGCATACTGTGCAGACATCTCACTTGGTTTTAGCTAGTCATTTGTTAGTTTTGCTTTAAATTCTCTAGTTTTTAAATGACAGTAGACAGCCCACAGTCATTCCTTATTTTCCCCTTGCATGTTCTTGTATTTTCTAGGCACCTATGGTATCTACTGTTGCTTGTGTCTCTTCCAGTCTGAAAGATCCCACTGGCTTTAATTTCCATCTGCACACACATTGCCTGTACCTTTGATGTTGCCACCTTTCTACAAAGGTGGAATGTTTTCCAATTTGGTTCCAGCTTGGCTTCTCCTTGCTGAGATAGTAGAGAAATTACAACTATGCACGTAATTCAAGATGCAGGTTTATTAACCTGTATGCCAGATGCTGGGCTACCAGAGCCTTCTTTTACAGTTTTTGGCCATTCCCATAGCTCTTTAAAGCCTCTTCAAGCTTTCAGTGTCCATACTGAGTTCTCAGTACCTGGCCATGATGCACTAGAGCAGCAACAATCATGTGTGCCAACCAAGTACAGAAATAATGACAAACTACTCCCAACAGTATTTCTTTGGCCACAGTATTATCCCCACCTTCAGCTGATGATCCACAATGCATTGTGAGTCTTTCTCACAGCTACTGCTTTCTGTTACAGGAAGCTCCAACATACAGTAGGTGACTGGATCTTACTACTTCACGAGGATCCTGATGCCAGAACACTGGGCATGCAAAAGCAGTCTGCAATATTTGCTTCTCCCTGAATGATGAATGTATCACTGGTCACACACAGCTTACAGTGGGCTCTAGACTGTTTGGTATCACTACTTTGACTTCTTTTTTATTGATCCTCCAGCTTGCACATCATTAGTGAATTGATCAGTAATGATTTTATGCCATAGATAAAAATACTAAACAACTCTGGGTCCACAGAACTCAATCCAGTGAAATGTCCACTCAGTGATGCTTCCCCAGCAATTGTTTCTTAGAGAACATAATTTAAATAATGGTTTCACCTAACTGATACATATTGATTTGGTATTAGTTTTGCTCCTTAGTCAAAATGCTTTGCAATACCAACTTAAAACACCTTACATATCCCAAGTAGTATTACATCAACACTTTTAGCAACGAAGCTTACAGTGACAATTTTTTTTTCCAAGGTAGCTTAACAAGATCAAATTTCAATAAATCTATGTCTATTGGCATTAATTAACTTTTCTTGACTCTTAAAAAAAGTCACATTTATTATCTGCCATTCCAATTGTCCACAATCTACACAAGACAGACAAGCTTATAATTACTTAAGTCACTCAATTTCCTCTCTTTAAATATTTTCACAGCATTAGTTTTCTTTTGATCTCCCAGAATTTTCCCAGCATTGCACAACTCATAGACAGTCCAGAAAGCTTAGCAGCTTAGATAGATTATAAAGCTAAAATGCCCAGAAAGGCATTTTTATACAGAAAATTCTCATGAAATCACTCACACAGAGAGAAGAAAACTTAAAGTCCTTAATTCTATTTTATTAAAGAAATTAGTTGTGTTATCATGAGGATTTTAACACAAAAATATTTAGACAGAATTTCCCCTAAAGTAGTTGCTTTTCTCCAGGCATTGTGGACAGTGTTCAAAAGGCACAGCAGTAAAGCAGCTAAAAGTCCATTTCTATGGTTCCTCTATAAAGGATGCTGACCCACACAGGTTCAAGATTGTATTTCATCATGCAATCTTCATCATTTAAAACAAAAGAGAAAGCTTTTAAATTCAAATCACTGAAAAAAAAAAAAAAAAAAAAAACACAAGTATAGCTGGGCTTGTCCAAACTCTAAGCCTAACATTGTTGACACCAAAAAAATCTTCAAAAAGCCTGCCAAAACCCTATTGAGGATGATTGTTTGATGATCAGCTGTGGTTAAAAAGCTGTGCCGAAAGGCGTATATTTCGGAAGCTGCTTTGCAAGCACTTGGATACCATCCACATCAGCTCTGGTACTACCTAGCAGAGACTAACCTCTAGAAGGTAGCTTTAAATTTATGCTGTGCTTTCATAGCCCAGTGCTATGGGGGCTACAAATGAGAGCAACAGAGTCTGAGAAATATTGAACCTGATGTTGCCTTCTCCAGCCATGCAACTTGTACCATAAGTCAGGAAAGATGCTGCAACAAGAATAAACATTTCAGACAAACACCAGAGAGAGCTTGTGTGTTTCAAACAGGATATTGGGTACTTCCTACAGGAGGCCAGTATTGTTACATACTCCAATGAGTGCATCCTTCCTTACGAGAGAATCACTTTTTTCTTTGCTGCAGAATTCTCAGCCTTAGCAGTAAAAATTGTTTTAGAAAGATTTAGGGACTCTTGTGACAGTACTCTTCCTCGAATAAAATCCATGTGACCTGGTAACAAATATATGCAGATAAACCCATTTACTGTTCCAGTGATTATGAAGGAATACCACGATTTTCAGTTGCGTGCACACCATCAGATATATGTACATTACATTTTTTCCTGGATTGACAGGTGTTCTTTTTGGACATTATCTTCTGTGTGTTTCCTTCTGCTTGGTGTGTTCTGACAGCTTTGCTTGATTGCACTATAGATACAACAGGTTGTTTTTTTCTTGGAAGGACAATATGGCCATTCAAAATCACCTCAGCAGCAAGTTATTCTTGAGTTTTTTCCACATAGTAGTTTTGACGTAGGCTAGACAAGATCACTGCATACAGCTACTCTATCATAACTCTAAGCCTCCCGTAACTCTGTGATGTTGCCCAGTGAGTCTTTCAGAGTCTATTTTCTCCAAACTGCAGACAATAGCTACACACATGTAACAGCTGCATGCATATACTGTTCTTATGCATACACAGGATCTTGATAGTTTTAAAATACCACATGTGATAGCACATACTAGTCCTGCAAGATACTGTGTTACAGAGCAAAAGGAAAAATCTGACATATTTTATAAATCAACACACTCCAATTCAAATTTTTACCTGAAGGAAGTTAAAGACAGTACTCTTAATTCTGCTTTTCATCCACAAAAATAAAGCAATGTCGTATCAAGTTTTGGAGGATAAATGCCACATAAAACAATGGATTTTGCATGAGTGAAGTATGGAATGGACGAAAAGCTCCACACTCGCTAATGCTGAAAACACCCACTATTTGCTTTCTGTCAAATTACTCAGAGGTCACACTAGATTTATTCCTTCACAACAGCGTCATGGCAAGTGCAGGAAACAGAAAGTGCACAGAGTAAAAGGTTTGAGGCTTAATCTGTTAAACCATAAATATTTTTTTAACAAATTTAACCAGCAGAATGAGTTTATGCTTCAGGATTGCTTTGTGTTACTTGTCCAAAGTGCTTCTATTCCTGCAGTGTCATCCAAGTTGGAAAACAAAGCATCAAGGTTTCTGGCTCTGCCTGGAAGCTGTGGTGCTTGCCAAGCTTCATACCCTCCCTAGGACTCCCCTAGTGGCTCTCAAACAAATTAAGCTCTACCTATACCATAGTAGATCTGCATAGGTAATATTTCTATTACTGTTCCCACAAAGTAAATCTCCACTCAAAAAAAAAAAAAAAAAAAAAGATTTACTAAGTCAAATGATGCAAGCATTAAATATTAGCTCTTCTGAGGATCTTGCTAGGCATGTAACCAACTTCACATAATGATACTAAATACAGCAAGATAGATTTAGAAAAGAAGGGGGAAATGATAAACAGGAATTAACCTACAGCTCTGAGCATAGACAGTCTTGTCACTGTAGGCACAGATCTTATTCCAAGGCAGATAAAGTACAGTATTTTTTTTCCCAGACTTTTAGAGATTTTATGTTTGGATTGATATGCATCTTCTCCTTTGTTCCTACACCTGCCAACCGTGATACCTTGCCAATTAAATCCTACTCTCATTTGAACAGTCAAATTAATTGTGGGTTCATATGCTGTGTTCACACAAGGGCTGATAATATTTGCTCAGTTGAGATAACTTAGACCTCCATTTCCAGGATATTGAAGTTCATGATACTACAGGGTTCCATGCCAAAGAGCAAAGTCTTGCTGTTTTTTTCCAATTATCTTTCAACATACCATTTGAATGTTTGTTTATTTAAAGAGGTATTTACTTGTCTGGACACAGCCACAAGATATTTCAGCAGTAATGTGTCCCAAAATTATTTTAAAGGATCTTTGCCTCACATAGCTCTAATGCAATAGGAAGTTATTCTCATTTTGAAAGAGGGAAATGGGTTAATAATTACATTAAGGTAACTGATAAAGAACAGAGTGAAGGTCTCCAGCTGGACCTGTGCCTCCCAAGTTTCATTGAGCTGTCTGCTATACCACTTTTCTGCCCTAGCCTCAAGATTGATGTCATACCTTTTTTCCCTCTCGTTGTACTCCATGGCTTAAAGAAGGCTAACAACATAATAGGAAAATGAGATATGTAGCTATGCTTTTCTTCTGTGTTCAAGTTATTGAAAAATATAGTAAGACCATATTTCTCAATGCCACCAGCCTATGCCAACAGTTTCTTCATGAAATATACCTATAAGCACAGCAGCATACTATGTGTCCCAAAGAAACCTAGACTTGGATGAACAGAAGGTGATAAATACATACTGAATTTTCATAAAAATTATTGATTCCATACAGTCACACATAGAAATCTACTACAAAGTGTTTTGTTTATGTGGTTACAAATTATACACGTTGCATTGAACTGAATAAAATCATGTTTGAGTGAACTCTAATAAAGTGAAATGTCACCTCATACATTTGAATTGAAGTCCAGTTACTTAAATGAATCAGGCTGTGCAAATTGCAATTTTAATAATAATGAACCTTTAATTAGTGATGTTACATTGTGGGGGAAAGACTTTTGAAATGCGTGTGCACATGACAGCCCTGTCTTTGATTGCTAAGTTAATGAATGCTGCTTAAAACTGTCCCCTCTCATTTTCACAACTTAGAGATTTCTCAAAAGTAACACCATCTTTGAGGACTATGAAAAACACCAGTAATACACTTGCTTGTAGGCACTGTATGAGAAATATGCCAATCTGATTATAAATATATATATATAAAAAAAGATGAATTAGACAGCAAATTTATTCTACAAAAAAAGTTTTTTTGACCCTAAAGAAGGGTCCGTTTAGCCTGGAGAAGAAAAGACTGAGAGGGTATCTTATCAATTCTTATAAATATCCAAAGGGCAAGTGTCCAGAAGATGGGGTCAGGCTCTTCTCAAGGGTGCCTGATGACAGGAGAAGGGACAACGGACACGAGCTGGAACACAGGAAGTTCCATCTCAACATGCAGAAAAGCTTCTTTACTTTGAGGATGACAGAGCACTGGAACAGGCTGCCCAGAGAGGTTGTAGAGTCTCCTTCTCTGAAGATATGCAAAACCCGCGTGGATATGTTCCTCTCCAGCCCGCTCTGGGTGAACCTGCTTTGGCAGGGGCATTGAGCTAGATGGTTTCCAAAGGTCCGTTCTGATCCCTACAATTCTTTGCTTCTGCAAGGGTATAACTTTTTAATTTTTAAAGTTTTTTTAGTTTGAAGGTTTTGGCTGGGTTTCCCCCCTGCTTTTTTTTTTTCTCCCATGTCAGGAAAGTTGTTATTTTACCAGTCCCAGTTTCTGCCTTTAAAAACTTGAAAAGATCTTACACAGCTTGGAATAGTTCACCTACAATGAATAGATCATGACTGAATATTTTTAAACTGTCCCTAACTGGCTCTCTAACTTCTAGAGGAAACTCAGAGAATTGAAATACTTACTGTTTTTTTCTAGTCTAGAAAGAGTCAGCGGGGCTTAGATGAGCTACTCATTGACCTGGAAAGACTGCTATTTCAGCCTTGCTTGCTACAGAATCGTTGTAAAAGACTTCTAGCAACTTTGCTCTTACTAAAAGTTATTCTACTTTGCTGAACAATGTGGCTGTTACCCACATTGCCTTCATTTCTAAAAGCACTTTAAGGGACAATGCATTAATTAAGAGAATACTACATTGCCTGCACAACATCTATTCCGTGAACTACTTGCCACAGAATATGGCTAGTGCTTTAACATGGTTTTGTTCAATATCTGTTACTGATATACAAACTGTTATCTGAGACCACTTCACTAGTGCTAGGACTTCTCAAGGAACTATTTATTCTTAGCCAGAAAAGACGAGCCCAGCGGAACAAAAATATACCAGGAACATATGACAAAGCCATTATCCAGAAAGGTTTCTTGATTTAAAAAGGTATTTCTGAATACAATCAGCTGTAGCAAGAGACCAGGGATTTGGGGTCTGTTTTTAATGCTGTTAGTGAATGACTTGCTTTTTCTTAAACTCCTATTCTTAGAGGTGTTTTAAACAGGCGTGCACATTAATTCACTAGAGAGCTGACAATACCTCATCAGAAAAGAATCAAAAGACAATGACAGTCCTTCTATAAAAAAAAAAAAAGGAAAAAAAAAAAGATTTGTGCTTATATGTTTTGGTTTTACAGCAAATGACCAATATATACCTTTTACTTTAGAAAATCTGTCCTTACAAGCTACTTACAGCTTGTTCTCTAAGGTGTTCCCTGTTTAAAATGAACAAATGTTCAAGAACAGCTGTAATTCATTCTTACAGGGTAAAAGGCTTAAATAAGTACAAGGGGCTGGGAGGGTTCCAAGGGAAATTATGCAAGATCATTGCCTAGAGCAAAAAATGTTGGTCATCCTTGACTTTAAGTCTATCAGTTATTCTAGATACTCTGTACCCAAAACCTACAAAAGAACCTAATTCCACCATGACATGAGCGTATTGTTTCTACTAAAGCTTGTTTAGAACACAGACGGAGTTGAAAATAACTATGCAGAATGGAAGGTAGCACCCAAGTCCTAGATGCACCCTGTAGTTCCAGTTTGCAATTGTGAGTGCCCATATCAGAAAGGACTACAAAAATAATTTTCTCACAATCAGTTCCTGCATATTTAAAATATAAAAAGTGAATTAATTGCATTAATATAGAAAGAGCATTAATAGTCTGCAGGCAGGCAAGGTTGCTTCATGGTACAACTTCAGGATCATGGCCTATATGTTTGTCTCGATGGGTAGCAAACAGTGTCACCAGCACAAGGAAATGTATGTTACGAATAAGATCAGTGCAGGAGCATCATGTAACCAGACCATAAATATCTGATGTAGTTTCTGAAGCAGTAATTTTGCTTATTTGAGGTGAAAGTAGAGAGAAGAAATATAATTCACTTCTCCATGTAAATAACTTAGTTTCAAATTACAGTAGTTTCTCCTCAGACATTTTGTCTCAGAATGGACACATTTGCAGTCACTTTTACTCAGAGAAATGAACGGACATCAGCCTCATTATTCCCCACAGCAAGCAGCTATTACACTGATTAAACCGTTTTTATATCACATTCTGTGATGAGAGAAAGGCATCAGCAGGATTATTGCAAAGGAAAAAAGGCGAAGATAACGGAACAATCAGATGACCGTACCTTCCAGAGAAAAACAGCCAGGCCTGCCGTAAAGGTTCAGCAATTTTTCCTGCGTGGTGGAAGACAAACCAGGTCTCCACACTCTGATCAAGTGTCATAACCAAAGCAAGTGCGATTTGAGTGAAGGGTGTTTGCATTTCTCTCTCTCCTGTTGTTTTCCCAAATATTATCTAATTCATTGCTTTTTCATCTGTTAAAAGGGCCTGATACAGAAGTGAAACTTTGTTATAGGCCAAATCCTTGAAAATATATCATCCCATCCAGATACTCATCTTAACATTTCATCAAGAACAAAACACAAGCAGAGACTTTTTCTCTCTGCATAGGTCAAAATGTAATAAATAAATAAATCACAATTCCATTTTTTTCTTCATTTAAAAGATGAGTCCACTAGTGATTTTTGAAAGTTCTTGAATTCCACTACATCACACAAGTAAGAATGTGCAAAAGCAATAGACCAAGGAAACACATTCACTATGGTAAAGAAATATTTTCTTTCAGATTGTCAATTTAAAAACTAGAATGACTACTAAAATAATTTTAATTTTCTTTTAAATTAAAAATTGAATCCCTCGTTAAAAATAAAGAGAAAAAGCAGAGAAGAGAAATTATCTATTAATCACATGTATTTTTATTTTCTCCAAAAGACTTGGTTTTGATTGATTTCTTTTTTCAAAGGAGAGAAGTTTTTATAATAGAAGAAAAGAAAGCTAAAGTAGATATAAAGCATGTGGTTAAAATAACTGAGAGTCTAAACATGGTGATTGCTTGGTATCCAGCATGACCACTGTCAAACTATTTGTGAAGAAAAGTAGGACTCCCTAGAGAGAATGCTATTCCAGAACAATTTTAGGGGAGCTGTACTTTTCAGCAAAGAATACAATAAAGCAGATTATTATCAGAAGTTCATGCTCTTCCTGCTTTGAAATAGTCTAAGATCATTGCAATTGACTAGTTATACTGGGCCAAATCCTTGCATAAGTCATTTGAAGTGTACCTACATCAATTTACAAGAACTATGGATTTGACCCAGACAGTTTCTGTTTAAAGAGATAGGCTGCAAGTTAAACCAGGCTAGCTACAGCAAGCCTTTTTTATTGAACTGGTAAGTTTTAATGCAATTAGAGGGGGGATGCCTGGAGGGCAAATAGGTTAAATATCGAGTTAAACATTGAAGAAAGAGAACATTAACACCAAGCTTGGTTTTGAATTCAGCAAAATATTTATAGAAAATTTATTTCCAATGTTTTATTAAATTGTTGCTAGGAGGAAAAAAAAAGAAAGCCTGTTTCAGGAAGGTACATAGAAACAACTGGGAGGCAATAGATTGGTTATGTTTGTGATGAGAAGTACAGACTCAAAAGCCAATTGGAATTGGTTTTTACCTCATGATAGGGAAAGTATCAGTAATCCTCCTTACACCAGTAAACGCTGCAAAATCACACTATGATTTGACAAGTTGTAAAGTTCAGTAACATGATTGTAACTGGAGAAGGTGATCCAGAAAACTTTCTCAAACTATGGAATAATTTAGACGGAAAGGACCTCTGGGTGTCACTTAGTCCAACTTGGTTTGTACCTTCATTGAAAGAAGGGCCAATTTAAAGCATTTTTCTCAGGAAATTCAGTTAAATTCAGTTAAATTTTTGTTTACTCCATGGATGGAGATTCATGGTACAGATCCTGATAAGTAAGAGTTGCAAGCCATACAGTTAGCTGATCTTTTGCTTAATGATTTTATTAGTCATAGTGCTAATAGATGCAAGGCTAGGAAATGCTGTAAAACAACTCAGTAACTCGCTTTTACCAAAAACTGATTTTCTTTATGGATTGCTGAGGACTCATTTGCATTTTTTATACATATACATCTGTTGGAATCAAGTTTCAACAACTTTTAAAACAAAGCCAGGGAAACCGTAAGTTCAACAACCAACCACCACCAACAACAACAACAAAGAAAGCAGAAGTTCTAATTCAACATTCCACTTTAATTTCAGCGAATTTTCCAGAAAAGTTCTATTTAATTTATAATTTGTTTCAATTCATTAGACTCTGATAAAAATCAGATCAATTTTTTTTTTTCATTCTGGAAGAAAGAAAAAAAAGATACATTAATTTTTAGAGGGTTTTGGTTTTTTTAATGTTCACTCTGAACATTAAGCTCCCTCTCCTCTAAGAGAATCTAAGAGCTTTATTTCTTAGAGATATTGTCTGTTACAACTGACAAAATACAAAAACAAAACAAAAGAAAAAAACATACCCATTAGTGACAAACAAATTTCATAGTCATAGGTTACATTAAAAATTCCCAATTTTTTGACATCTCATGCAGGTAGTATAAGTTGTTCATAGGATGCTGGCATTATTCTTTTTCTGTGCAACACCACTCACATCACATCAAGGCACCCTTTACAGTCTGGTAAAGAGCAGTTGTGTGTATGGTAGTGAGTGTCCCTAGTCTCACTCAGACAGTCTTTAGGAAGTACAGAAGACAGTAATTTGCTTAATTCAACAACCCTGTCTCTATTCTGATTTTTTTGGAACTGGTGCACAGCTCAGTCACTGTCCAGTACTATATAGCAAGGCCCTCTCCAATAAATAGAAGTCCTCTCATTTATTTAACAAGTGTTAATAGAAGTGCCTTAGGTATTGAATGACCCTTTTTCCATTAACTTCAGCTCTAAAAATATACACAAGCAACACAGCACAAACACTGTGCTTTGCTCAGTTAAAAAAAGAATATTATGCAATTGGTCCCCCACTGAAATAATCTTAATTTCCTTCTTTCTCCTCCATTTGATCACATTATAAAACATTTTTCCAGTTTAGACAGATTTTTTTTTTTGCTTCATTACATTAGCTTTTTGCTTTCCCTCAATTCTGCAGTGAGCAGACCGCGTGCACACACACACGTGCACACACACACCCCCTCCCTTTCTCAGTCTCTCTGCTTTTAGCAATAATTTGCACATAATGGAACAGCCAGAGGGGGGTTTGATCAATGACCTCTGTCTCGGAGATGCTGTTCCAAGGGAAACACATCTGCCAACATAAAGTATTGGAGCAATCATAGCTCAGTGAGCGCTGTAATAAGCAACTGTTACACTGGAGCCATCAGTCATGTTCAGTTACAGACCTGAAAGGATATGGCACCTCAGGGAGCAATGTCCTTCCATAAATTTGGGCAGCAATGAAGAATGATTTGCAATCAAGTAATAAAAGGCCTAAAAAAGGTCCACCATGCATACTAACATCCAATACAGCTGACAAAGAAAATAAAAAACCTTGGCATTGTTTGCTCGTTATGTAAACTACACAGCTGTCCAAGCAATTAAGATATGATTTTGGGAATTCTCTCGTAAAAATTTGCTAACAGCGCTTCCACTTGTGAAAGTGACATTCTTCTTTATCAGTAAAGTGCATTTCATTAAGGTAATGCAATTTCATCTAGCTTAATAGTAGGAATTGCTTAACCTTATGGCAAGAGTACGTAAACAACATAAAATTAATGACACTCCGTGCATTGTGGGAATAGATTTGCATTAGTGACAGCATTGATCAAGTAATAGAGAAACTAACGTGCACTTCCAATTGTTAGTACTCTAGAGATTTCTGTTCACTATCTGCAAAGTCATATTTCTGATCTTCTGGTTGCAAAACTATTAGAAAATAAAATTCACAGTAAACTTTGCAATTTTTTCAGTATTAATACTAATGAAATAAGCATGATAAAAAGGGCATAGGTCTGAGAGGATTCATCTTTACAGGCAGGCTAAAAATATAAATGAAACAGAAGAGACATGCAAGGGTCTTTCAGAAGTTGTGATTCACTTTAAATGTGCAACACTCCCATGATTCAAGAGGGTTTTTTCTTCCATTCCCTCAGATGAGAAAATTTTTAAGTGCTACAGCCACCACTTCATGTTCTGATACTTTTATGGATCCAGTTATAGGAATGCTTATTCTTATGTGCTGTACTTCTACCATTAATGGTATGGCTGTGTGTCATTGTGCAGGATTATACAATTCTCTAGTATGTGAGATTTTTCACATGCTGAAGTCAAGAAAAAATACTGAGGGCATCTAAAGTCACATCAGCCCCCAGCAGGATCTTCAGTGTTTTGAATTTCCCTTCTCCAGTGACGAGGTATTACAGACACATAGCGACTGTGCAAACATAACAGCAAAGCCTGCTGTGGGTAGACTGCTCCCTTTCTTATCAGGAGGTGCTTTTCTCTGGCCCCTCTTGATGCCCAAGATTAAGAAATCTATGACTTCTTAGGTCTGGTGACTTCCTGAAAAGTCTTGCTTAGGACAGCATGAACATGTGCAGCCACAGGAGTAGCCCGTTAATGCAATTGAATCTTGATTGCTAGTACTTATATACAACACTAAAGACCTGCTTTCAGCTTCTCTTTATTCCAAAGGAACTACTTAGTACAACTCATCTGAAATGCTCTCATTTAATTCATTTTAGTGCTGGAGTATGAGCAAGAAACCCATCATAGTGGTAATTGGAAGTAGAGAGATGGAGAGTGTTTTAACAGAGATCAGCAGGTCACCTCCGTCAAGGAACGCTATTTATGCTGACACATTTATTTTGGTTTGTTTTGCCCTTTTTCAGTTTATTATAGAGCTTTTAATTTCAAAGGCAAAAACTAATTCTGTCTTTCTTCCAGACAAAGGATGTAAATGGAATTATTAAATATAAATCCCCTTCACTTATAATACTTCATGACAGAAAAAATGTTTCAGGCTACAGAGATTCCAACTAAACAAACATACATAGAGTAGACAAGGTAAAAACAGTATTGGTCTCAAATCTCCTTAAGCAATAGCAATCCAAAGTGTTACTTGAAACAATAGTGGGTGACACTTTCAGATAATATTGGTTTATCTCTTTGTTCAAAGTGTCCTTTTCATATCAAAATCATTCCTCAACAGGAAAAACATTCAAAGTTATGAAAACAGCCATGCAACTAGAGGGAAAGGACACTTTACCAGCAATTGTCAGGCTCCTTGATTATACAGACCTAGAGTGGAAAATCCAACAAAGGGCAAATTCCTCTTACTTAAGATGTGCCAGGATGCCATTCCAGATGGCAAGCCAGACACATTGCTGAATTAATGACAGCATGGTAGAATGAACATTATAAATCTCAAGCCTAAAAAGCCTAAATCAGTATAATTCCTAAGCCCATCAACAGGACAATTTCTAGGTAGAGAACAAGCAGGTCTCTGCATGGATGATCTCTAAACCAAGTAAGAAGGGGATTAAGAGGATGCAATATGCAAGTCCCTAAAGGCATTTTAGTCTTAACCAGTTTACTGCACATCACAGTAGGACTCCAGGATACTGTAAGTAGTTAACAGGGTTAACTTATGACAGAGGAACTGATCCCAAGCAATGCTAAACAACTCCTGCAGGGTTTTACAAGTCTGAGACTCAGACTTACAAAACAAGCCTTTCTGCGATTATTCAAAGATACTTTTTTTTTCCTTTTTTGCAAGTAAGCCTACAGCAAATCTAGGAAAGCTAGGCAAAGATCCCATCATCTTTATTTGCTATTATCCATCATGAAGTGCTTTTTAAAGGGGAAAAATACACTTTGGAATAAATCTGGATAAGAGATTACTGCCTCTTTCACAAATTAGTTGCCCATTCTTAGAGGAAGGAAATAAGCCTGACAGGAGGCATTACAGGTAGTACCAAACAGCTCTCCAGAATCTGTTAGTTTCTAGGAGAAGTCCTGCAGTCATTGCTCATTTCTAAATATGAAACCATTATATTGTTTTATAGTTTTCCAGTTATAGCTCCCAGGGCTTACAGAAAGCACTGATATATCAAAGACAACATCAGGAGGGGAAAAAAAACCCATGGATTTAAACAGAGATCTATTCCCACGCACCAAGACAGAAAAAAGTTTCTGAAGTTCTCCTGGAAAGGTTTATTAAATCAGAGGAGGGCCACTGTGTTTCCTCTAGCACTTTTACTTCATTGATCCCATTCTTCTCTGATTTGGACTCAAAAGGCTCTACTATCCATTTGTGGTTCTTCAGTTTCCACAGAATCGTTTATTGCTCTGTACACAGCAAGGCATCTTTTTCTTAGAAGACAATCTGTCAATACTGTCCTCAGTCATGAATGGGAACCTACTAATCATTGAATGAACACAGTAGATCTGAGGGAAACAGAGATAGATTTGAATGCTTTGCTTCCACTTCATTTTTTAGGTTTATTTGAAGTGAATAATTGTGTCCATCATATCATGCTTTTTAATCTGTACCTTTTTTGCGCCCCCCAAAACAGGGTTCTGATTTCCGTGAAAAGTTAGAAATTATTTCCCCCTCCTTATTTTCCTCTCAAACACTTTTTACTAGAAGTTACTACTGTTGTCATTTTGTAAGTGAGGATATATGGTCTCCTTTACCCTGGGTGACACTTTTTATAGCCTAGAAGACTCTACAGCTCATATAATACAAATGATGACAAGTTCTGAGTCATAGTCAGCACAGTGGCCAAAACCAAGGTACCTCTTCTCTTTTAGGTCTGACAAAACATAAACATCTAATGAGAGCGCTTCATCTACAAGGAGAGGGCCAACGTATAACCCTCTTGGACCTTCAGGCACTTGTGGTAAATTGCATCATTTGAAAATAAGGCTGAGAGTTTTAAAGAGTTCACGCCAACAACCATGCATTTTATGTCATGATTGAAGTGTTCAATTTTGTTGAAAGCCACCTATATCACAAATAACTTGCCCTGATTAGACTTTCACTTATCTCAGGGTCAAATCAACCTCAAAACTAATTTCAAACTCAAGAAAGCAAATATTGTACTGCGTAATGTCCAATACTTTGCACTAGAACTACGAAAATATTGCCTCACCTAATACAACCTAACTATCATGAAATGGAAATCAATTAACAAAGACATTCCTTTTATTCATCCTTCCCCTTCCTCCAGCTCTCATCGTACAAATCTAACATATGAGGAATTTTTAAATAGAAAAACACATGAAAAACATACAGTTCGCATACGCTTGCATCATCACAGACAGGCAACAGTCTTTATTGTATTTTCCTGATAGATAAGATTAAAGGAACTGCAATGCAATGTAAGGTGCTCAAATTTCCTGAATGGTGAGTATCTGCTTTACATGACACAATGATTAAGCAAGATTTTGTTATTTTAAAATGTTTGATAAAATAGATCCTAGACCGATGAAGACCTAGCCCTTCCACTTTGTCCAGAAGAACCTATAAACTCCCTAATGGCATGCCCTAACCTTGCAGTATCTTATCTTTGGCATTCATTTCATTTAAATGTAAGACGAATAAGGACTTATACATAAAGACACTCTAAAGATCTGTCTTTTATAATTCTGATACTTTGATTTAATTCAAAACAGGAAATAGTTGCCATTCAATCTCATCTCCCTACTACCACAACCATACTCCTGGTCTGCTTTAAAATATTTTATGAGAAGATATAAAGATAAAAAGTGTTTACACTAGCCATTTGTCATGTAGAAAAGCTATTGTTCATTCCAAGTGACTTCATAACTGGGTATGCATTGGCAGCCAATACCTATTCTTTAGTAAGCATGTCCTGCCTATTTAATTACCATTGATCTGCAATTAAAAGCTTTCTCTCTCTTCCCCTAAACAATTGTTATTTGCTACATAATTTGGGCCAGACTCATACAAACTTGAAGGTTTCAGTGGGGGACAAAAAAAAAA
>KZ505714.1:594673-669218 GCA_002844005.1 Limosa lapponica baueri
GCTTACCTATGAGATGCTGTGGGAGACTGTGTCAAAAGCCTTGCTGAAATCAACGTAGACAACATCCACCGCCCTCCCCTCATCTATCCAACCAGTCATGCCATCATAGAAGGCTATCATGTCTGACTAACCTGATGGCCTTCTATGATGGCATGACTGGTTGGATAGATGAGAGGAAGGCAGTGGATTTTTAAAATGAATTTGGTTTAAAGTGCTTCTTCTCAAGACACTGCAACTTCAGCAGGAAAACATACGTGCAACAGTCACCCATGTTCTCAAATCGTATGTGTAGTTAAAGCATCTTTAAGACAGTTGCTATCTTCTCAGCTGATTTTATTACTACTTTGAAGAAACAAACTCATCTAACAGAATTCAAGTGCTGGAAAAAAGAAGCAGATGTCTTAAGGAAGTTACCAGGCTGAGAAATAACAGGCTTACTAAATCATTGTTGTTCAGTTTATGTAACGTGAAATTTGATCATTAAGATATAGGAGATCCAGAGGAAGGATGAGACTTTGAAACATCTGGTTGACCTTCCATCTTTTTTTCCAACTGTATTGTTAGATTAGCAAATTTGAGTCACTGCATAAAGCTGTACAGTATATTTATTTGCAACTGTTTCAGGAGCAGTATAACAACTGTCAGTCAGGTTTTCACAAGAGGAATTTATGCTTGTAAATAAAGCTCTACTTATGCAAATACCAAAGTTAATTTTAAAAACAGTATACTCATACAGTACATAAAGATGGGAGAACATTTTAAAAATCTATTTAAACAGTATTGATAGGGAGTGTTTCTCTACTGTGAGGTAAGAGAGCAAGGTTTTCATTTAAGAGGCAAGATTTCTGGAACTGATAATCATTTTCTGTATTTCCAGTTTAAAGTCAATGTAACTTATGGAGGACGTTGTGTGCTTCAAGTTATCAAGAAATTTGCAGACGACTGCCCTTATTAGTTAAAGATCCTTCCTTTAGAGATACCTATTTTAAAACTTCATAAACATTTTCGCAAGCTTCATTCTACAGCTCCTTCTCCACCTCCCAAAAAGAATTATGGATTAGTCACGATGACCAACCAACTCTCTCTGTTTGGAATCAGGTTAGAGCATCACTAGCGCTATGTAAATAACATGTTAGTTGCACAGCTAGACACTAAACTGCTATACAAAGGGTCTTTATCAACTTGACTGTTTAGCTGGGAATTTGTTACAACACTATCTAGAAACACTTCTCATCTAATAACAGCTTTCAGATTCTTAAGCTACAAAGTATTAAGCTACATCTATAGTGTTTACAGTTCAAATGCCAGGGTTTGCAATGAATGCACTTCAGGCTTATTCTGGGTATCAGCATGTACTCAAATTTTTTCGTGTTTACCTTTCACACAGGAAGGCTAGTATTTGACTCAAGAACAATAACAATTCTGTATAGATTTAACAAGGACAAAACAAAGTCTGTATTGATATGCAACAGAATCCTTCATGATTTTATAATAGCCTACAAGATTTAGTAGAGAATAATAGCCTCTCTGTAGATTTTCAACCATCATATAGAATTTAATCATCTACGAATTTTGACAGTGAATAAATCAGACTTAAGTGTGTGTCTGAATTACACCTATGGATCACAGCAAAGTGAAGAAAGTACATAAATACACGTCAATCAGATGACTGGCATAATCATTGCCAGAGCTAGTAAAAAGGATATTTCCTTTTTAAAAAGAAGAGATTACAGTAGCTGAGCTTCTTTGAGTTACCACTTTTTACTATGGAGCAATTTCAAATTGGAATTCTGGTCTATGTTTTGTAATATGAATGTACATCTTTTTGAAAACTTCATGAATGTTGGAATGAAATTATGTTAGCAAATAATTTTATACTTTAAAACTACATAAACTTTTCTTTTTTCCCCTTGGTCGATAAGGGCAGTTCTGTTCCTGTTCACCAATTAGCAACTGTCCTACAAACAAACTATTTTGCTTGGCCAGCTAACGATTACCGTTCAGTAATCTCCTAAAGTGTTATTTTCCTATCTGCCCATCAATACACTTGCATTTGACCAAGGATGTCAGGTGGCATCTCAACTAAAGGTAAATAAAGTCACATTCTTTCCAAAGGGTTGTGCTAGATGTTGCCCTTTTGATGATACACTTCAGATTTCTTTTGCATTTTCAGAAACAATATTTTCCTATTTGAGAGAAATAGGTGCATAAAATTTAAAACAAACAAACAAAATCTAACGAAAACCCCAAAACCCCAAAACCAAACAAGCCAGTTCAGACATGTCAACACTACTTGTACAGAGATACAAGCTGTCCAGAAATTCATACCCCTCTCACCCCGATGCAGGGGACCAAAAGTGCAAAAGGACACCGCAGTAATTTTATAACATTCCTGAATTATGGCATGGTTTTGCTTTCTCCTTCATGTATTTGTTACCAATATGTAAGGAGCTACTTTTTTTTCCCCCACCCAATGCAGCAATAAGCATCATAGCAACTCTTTGGGAAAGAAGCACTGATCCTTTTCAGATACATTATACAGTTTTTCTCTCACGTTTGTGCATGCATTAAGAGTCAGTGCAGTTTGCTGATACCCAAAAAAAAAAGACGAACCACGTAGGAGCTTTTCATAGGTCTCCCCTCTCTGTCAGCTCCGAGACTGACACCTAGTGCCCAGGCCGAGGATACTGCTCAGCTACTAGTCAAAACACCCGTTGGAATTATCATTTCGTTGATTTCCAATAAAATGAACTGATTCAACAGGGCTGAAAGACTCCCACTTCTTTTAGCACCCAATTTGCATACATATTCTAATTCTCATTCGAGTCTATTAAAAGAGTAGCAAGCTTATGGACCATGTTTTCAAGCATTGTTCATCTCTTAACAGTTAGAGTTGCTGGATCATTAATATCAATAATGAGCTAGAACTGCAATTAGTGTCTAAATGAAATATGCCACAAATTACTGATTTATTGTTATGTTTGTCAGTAAAAATATACTATGGCACAGTAGGGTAAGCACAGAAATGATATCATTCCAGAGACTTCAAAACTGCTAGTTTTTCCTGGAAGGTATCTGAGAAAAATATTGAGAAACACTGCTATTTTATTGCCAGATGAGTTGTGTGAAAGACACAGTACATAATACAACAGGAAAATCCAGCAGTTTTTTAAAACTGCAAACTCTTAAATGCTGTCTGTTAAACAATTATTTGCTTGCTTGTTCATCTGACCCACTTGCCTTCTTCCTCAGATATTTCTCCTTCCACCAGCTTTAAACTTGGTATCTTCATAGTCTTTGACTAAATTTCAGACACTTTCTCTCACTAGACTCACCAAAACAAAACCATGCCAGACTGCTTAACGACACCATTCTTCTCCTCTCTCTTGTGTTCATTTTCCAAAATCTCTGGCAGACCAAAGTCCTAAAGCCAGGTTTGATTCTCATACATCATTCATGCATTTCCTAATGAAGTCATGGAAATACTGATCTCACATAGATATGTTGCTTGTAGTGCATAAAAAGTCTTTGTAATCCCAGGTCATATAGATGCCATTTCTACTATTCAAACATTACACTGCACTGAGAAGAATCAAGGAGATCTGATTATTTTTTTTAAAAAAAACATGCCATGGGTTACTTCAACATGAGTTTCAACAAATCCTCTCTTCTCTGAATTCGTCTCTTCTACTTGATTTAGGATGTAGACAGCCTGCTTCAGTCCTATAAAGTGGTGGGTATTTTATTATTTTCCTATGTACTAGCATATGTATGAATGTATAAAATATCCTAAAGGCCTAGTATTATAGGTGGACTATCAATTTCATGTTAGTTTAGTTTTCATTTGTTATAAGACTTTCAAAGTATGGCCATTGATTAGAATGTGACATTACAGCATTAGGAAAAAATCACTTCACTTAAATCTTTTTGTCAGCAAAGAAAGATCATCATTTGTGGATGATAATCAGTGAAATACAAAGTAGTCAAATTGTGACAAACTCTCTCTAGTTACTAATTGCAAATCAGCAGTTGTTTATATAAAATTGTATACCAGATAGTAAAACAGCATGATTCCTAGTGCTCAGTTGTGTGGAAAAAATTTACACTGTAGATTGCCTGCTACTCAGTTAGATTCCTTTAAGTATTTCTTTAACAATTTCTGAAAGTTCTCTGAGAAGATGCCTGCAGCAGCTCATGAACTCTAATAGTCACAGAAGACAATACAAACTTACCTGCTCTAATAAAAGTGACACTGAAATTATGAACAGTGAGCAAAAAGACCATAAAAACTGCTTGTGGAAGAGCCACATTTTTGGAGTTACAGTTTATTTGCAGAGTCTCCCTGTGAGCAGTTTCCCAAAACGAGTTTTACAACATATAGTCACAATTTCACAAGCGGTTTGAAAGTCACCGTAGTCCACCAAGAAGGCAACCAAACATTCCTAAATCCTACCTTCCATTAAAAAAAAAAAATACAAACCCACAACCCAACTTGAAAAAAAAAGGCAAACAAATTAAAAAAACCCCAAAAACCAAAAAACACAAACAAAACTACACAAACAAAAAAAAACCACACCACAAAAAAAAAACCAAACCACCCCTGGATTTGTGATATACCTCACTCGCTTCCTTACAGGGGCTCTAATAATAAACTTTTAATAAACATAAGGTGATGGGGAGAATATATCCATGTGCTTCTTAACAGTTGGCTTTAAAGCACTCTACCAAGAAGAGCAAGTGACCTGGGGGACTCAACTGAATGGTTGCGCATGCATAGCACTTTCAGTTCCAAGTATCCAGTGTGCCATGGGTCTCTCACTCCAGGAAACCACAGCTCTTCACAATAAAAAAAAAATTGAGAGTCATTCTGGGAAGATTTAGGTTTGACTTTATAGGTGTAATAGCAAGGGCTAGAAAATAGATGTCACGTATTCTTACAGTTTAAAAAAAGGCTCTCCTGAATGTTTATGATGACTACTGGGAAAAAAAACTGAATGTAATTAAGCCAGAAACTCATACTATTAACTTATTTCTCACAAGTAGAGTCCCTGAAGAGCTTGTTCCTAAATCCAGTTTCACTTCTGAAGAAGTATTTTAAGCAGATCAAAACCATGGAATGCCACATGGATACCACCTCATAAAAAGGATATATTTTACATCATTATTGTCTTGAAGCACAAGCTTATATACCCAAGGCTGGACTCATTGATCTGACATTAGACACCCTTAAAAACATTCTGTGCATCAATCTTGTTGCAAAAACTCTTGGGTTTGTGTTCTGTAAGTCAGGTTGCTCTGTGCATAAACTGTGAAGTACAGTCTGTATGCCTGTAAGAACTCCAATTTACAGACCTACTTTCCATACAAGCTTATGGCCTCCTCGTTGTTTTAGATAAGGCATGCTATGGGAAGAAATATTAGTCAGTCATTTTCGACATGAAAGGCAAAGGGCAGACCTGGCGTTTTGTCATTTACCTCTAGACATGTCTTAGTCATAAAGGTCAAATTTTCTATAAAAAAATATTATAGTGTCATTTTGTTGCCATGGGATTATTCATGCTCAAAAGCCTCCTTTTAACTTACGCTC
Source organism: Limosa lapponica baueri (assembly GCA_002844005.1). Classification (NCBI taxonomy): domain Eukaryota; kingdom Metazoa; phylum Chordata; class Aves; order Charadriiformes; family Scolopacidae; genus Limosa; species Limosa lapponica. The sequence continues at coordinate 600,261 of KZ505714.1, forward strand.
TTGTCTTCACTATTTAACATTCAGCACCAGCATCATACACCACCCCTCATCATCATCAACATCAGAGACACTAGTTCAGCTTTAGCAACAGGAAAGTCACTAAAGGCTTGGAGGCTCAGTTCAAATAAGCATTCAAAAGTTCAACTGTTTATAAAAATCATTTCTATTTCTCGAGCAGACTGGAAATCATATAAAAATAAGCTCTGTGGTAAGTTTAGGCCATGACATGCAGAGGACCTTGAAAAGCAGATATGAATACATTAAGCAAATATCCTCAGGAGGCCTAGAAGGCTTTTTTTTCTTTAATTGGCAATTTCTAATCAGTAGTGCCTATCTTAAAAAGAAAAATGTTGACGTTTAGAGGCAAAATTGAAAACAGGCATAAGGGCAGACAGAACTCAAAGCCCAAATTGATGCATTGCTTTGGAGAACATTGATAACCAGTTTAGCATATAAATGCAAAGCATTTAGAAAGCAAATAAAATACCAGTTAGCAGGTATCAGTCTGCAGGGTCATCCTCACACAGCTCCCTCTCACCTGTCCTATTACAGGAGTACCTAAGTAAGACTAGATTAGTATCAGCTCCCTGCAGCAAAACCCTGACTCCCTTCCTGATCTACTATACCAGTCAGCCATTTCCCATTCCTTCTGGTCTAAGGAGCCTGCATTTTGAGGAGAAAACATAACGTAAGTAAATTGGAAGGATGGATGGTCAAAAAACAAAAAAGGGTGCAAGTATGACTAGCCAATGGGAGAGAGTTGATGTGCGGTCCTTTGGCATGCTCTCTCATAGACAGCCCGCTATGAAGACAAGCATAAAAATGAGCAAACTGTACACATAAATCTGCAGCATATTAAAAATGAAAACACACACTACCCTTAGCAGTATCTTTACCTGTTGGCAACTATGCAGCCAAAAAGTATGTTTTCCCACCCTCTGATGATTCCAACTGATTGAAGGGATTTGGTTTCGACTCTCCCAAAAAATGTGTCTTCAGGGAAAGTCTATGGAAAATTTCAGCTCAAATAAGGTATATTTCTGACAACAGTTGTAATGGAAACTTCTGAGAAACTCTCCCTGAATTTCTGTGTGAAGAAGTGTCAGAAATGTTTGCTTAATTTTTCAGTTGTTACAACACTGATTAATGTACAAGGACAAAGGCCTGAACAGGAAATCACCACATTGTACTAAAAGATGGAACTCAGAGGACAGTGAGGTGTGGAGAAGTGTTCATGTATTTGAAGATATTTTGGCGAAATGTGCAGGTTTTTATTTGTGACTCCTAAAGGACTGACAACACAAAAGCTGTTGGTTTTAGGCTTGCACAGCAGCACTAACACAATATTCCTAATGCACAATCTCATTGCATTAGCCAGCTAGTGAGTGTCACTGCTTCTGAAAAGGAAAAGCCTGGTTGTACAAAATCATTCTGAATCAGAGCTAGCAAAAGAGTGGCCTTTTCCTCCCCCTTCTCCCCCTTCCTCAAGGAGCTGGCAAGCATGTCAGATCATTCATGTTAAATTATGCTGGATGGCATTGAGATGTGCACTGCTGTCATCTAACGGCTGAGTTGCAGCTGTCAAATCCTTTGCACTGTAAGTCTCCTGTAGAAGTCCAACAGTAGTCCAAAACAGGGAAACAGGCCTTTATCTGCTAATTTACAGCTAGTTTGAACCTGACAAAATAAACAACCTTTATGACAATCAGAGAAGAAAAATAATCTTATCAACTCTAACACCTTCTGTTGACCTGAAGACAAACTAGTTCATTAAAATCCCATGGCAAAATTCAGTTATGGCACAAGGTACAATAATCTTGTTGATTTAGTCAGCAACTTATTTGGCTATACATTTTAAACCCTCACAGAAGGCAGAAAAAGGGAAATTAACTGAAATATAAAAAGAATATTCATACAAGCAAAATGTTTGTCTGCATACCGATACCTTGGATTGTGCTGTGGCTTTAACAATTTAACTCAAATTAAATTAGAATTACCAACTGAGGCTCAGTAATAATTAAGCTTGTACCTTTTACATATTTATTGCTCTTACTGACCACTCTGTTTACTTAGTAAACGATCGTTCTTCGGCTTTGCTGTGGTTCAGTCCGTGCTAGGAAAATACCAATCTCTCCCAGGTTTTAGCTTTCTCAGTTCCCCTGCATCATGGTTTGACCTGCAGGCAAATGAAGCCATTCAAATATTTGCTTATCTTGTCATCTGTTCTCATCAGACCTTGCAATTCCTGTCATGCCCCACATATCAGTTTAAAGCATAACGTCATTAATACCTCCAGTGCACTAATGGATGCTTCACACATGAACGCATTAATGAAATGTGTTATTGTTTTCCCTCACAGGACATTAACAATCTCGCTCACGCTGAGCCCCTGAAGCCCTGCAGTGCTGCTGGAAACCACTAGCTATCAAATGAACCCTCAGTTACGCCTCAGTAAGTTTAAGTTCAAGTTTATCACTGAAGTGTCACTCATGTGAGGAGAAGATACAAGCCTCTAAGGTCTTTTGGGCACAGCTTCAATTACCGTAAAGAGTAACAGGAGGCAATAGCTGCAAGGGAAAAATACACTATCGTATAAATGAAACCCTGTCAAGATAAAATAGGAAAGATTTGGGTGTCAATGTAGTCATTTGTTTCTTGTTTCTCCCCTTTGTCTGTGGACTGATGGCTCAGATAATGAAGACAGGATTGGTTTTCTAGAGGATAGAAACACAAATAGTCTAGTTTCCTGATAGAGACGTTAAGTATAAGAGGCAATAAAGTTTCCTTACACAAACCGTATTTAAAATCACTTTTCTGTATCTTTAAAAGTTATTTCCAGAGGAGTTCTGAAATGCTCACAGCAAGTTATGCAGCTTTCACATACAGCTTAGCTAAATAAGGATGCTTTTTTTCTGTTAGGCTGTGATTGCAAAAGCACTTTGGCAGCAGCAGTAGGGTAGTAGCTTTTTCACATCACAAATAATGTCACTATCTTTTCTATATATGAAAAGGAGAATATGAATCAAGCTTTTCCCTGCCTCCACATCCACTATAGTAATCAGCCTCTGAGTCCACATTTTAAGTTTTTATTTCACAAAGCCAATGGATGAAGTTGTCCAGTGTACGGTTAGCCTTTAAAATCAGAATTCAGAGTAGCTTGTAACTTCGAATTTTCCATAGGGTGAAATGCCTATTAGAGTATAAAGTTATGAACAGGAAAAATACAGCAAAATACTGGAACTTCACCTAGTGTTTCAGGTATGAAATCAGGAAGTTCTCTTATACTACAGTCATCCTTTGACTCTCACTTTATTCTCAAGCAGTGACACTTCAGTATGGTGGCTATGGGCCAGCTAGCAGTAAGGCCATGCTGGGAACAGGCAATAGAGTTCACTAGCTATAGAGGAAACGAGTCAGCAAGTCCTGCAAAGGCCATTCCTGGCATATTCTAGGAGCTGAGACAGTCCAAGGAACCACTAGCATGCCCCTCCTGTGAACTATCCTGAAAGCCCCATTTTTCCTCATCAGTCCAAGACGTGGTATGAATCTCAGGTCTCTCAAGCATAGGAAGGTTCCGATGAGCAACCCGCAAGGTCAGGAAGGTCAACCACCCCTATTTCAGTTTATTGCCTATTAACCTCTGAAGACACGTCCCTGAATGCCTTCACGATGATATAGTGTAAGTTCCGTATACATTCTGCATATTGTGCCAAATAAGACCCACAGAAATAAAACATAAATGAGGAGAATGAGCAACCCGCAAGGTCAGGAAGGTCAACCACCCCTATTTCAGTTTATTGCCTATTAACCTCTGAAGACACGTCCCTGAATGCCTTCATGATGATATAGTGTAAGTTCCGTATACATTCTGCATATTGTGCCAAATAAGACCCACAGAAATAAAACATAAATGAGGAGAATGAGTCTTGTAATCAAAATTAACAAACCAGCCAGGAAATCAGGAACTTTCAATGCCATAAATGCATAGCTTTCTTCTATAGGATAAAGTGGTTTGCCATGAAATGTCTAACTCTGCCCTGAGTACCCACAAATAGTTGCTGTTTCTTGTGTTTAAAATTTAGACAAGTGGAAGCTTTATTTCAGAATGTCTAGTACTTACAATGCAGAACCGTATCTGAGACTCATCCCCTTGTTTCACACAGCCAGTCTTCTTGGGCAAAACTTTTGTTTTCTCTAATATATATTTCCATAAAAAGAGAGTGGTAAAATCAGTGTCAGCACATGAGAGCTTTTTCCTCCCTGTGGATTTATTAGTGTACCATGTCCTCCTTATCAGGATCTCACAAATCAGTGATGGACCAGTGTCTCTGGCTCAGATATCACAGACTGTCTGCAACATCCTGATCTTTTCTTTTTATTGCCATTAGCTAATCAATATGTTCCGTAAACCTATGACCACCTAACGCTATTAAATGTGTTACTGAACTTCATTTCTGAACATTTCCAACCAAGCATTTTTCATTACCTACCCATTTCTTCCTCTTAATTTGCTAATGGGAAGACATGCAGGAGTGAAGAATTTTTATCCCATTTGCTGCTGAACAAGCTAAAATAAGGCATGCACCACAGCTAGCAAGCTTAATGATTTCTCCCTCCTTTTTAAAATGTGTATTCACATATACGCAGAAGAGAGGTGTGTTCTAGCACCAGAAACGTTGATTGTTAAGTAACGGAAAGGATGAATTGCCTGCTATTTGGAGATGCCATACAGCATAGTCTTAAGTACATGGTCACATGCTTCCCACGTGGCTATGAGTACACTCAAGTTGAGTAACTCAACCATTAATTTGGCAATATGCGCAGCAGTAAATTAAAGTGCCAGGGAATGTTCCTAGATACTGAGATCCAGTCCTTTCTAGTACTAAGTTCTCATAATGGCCCCCATTGCTGTCCTAAATAACTTTCAGGCACAGCTCAGAAGTTGGGAAAGGCCTTTTGCCCCTGTTAATTGCCAGTTTAGGGGCAAACTTTGCTTCAGATGTCAGCAGTTTAAAAGAATTCAGACATAGGCTTTCTGCCAGGTGGCTGCAATATCAGAAAGGCTCTAACACCATTGAGCCTACTAAGGTAGATTACAGCCTTTAGTATCACTCCAGATATATATGTGTGTATATATGTGTAATGATATATATACACACACATATATGTTTCCGCATTAAGTTGTTATCGGTTTTCTATTTAATCACTGCATATTTGTGTACAGGAGAATAAATACATGAAACATTTTGGTATGTTCAGATACTAGTGTGCTACTTGGCATACCAAATAGAAGAGAAAATACCTACCTATGTCTACATTAACAAGTAATTCAATGCATTTAGAATGGATCTGTACATTTAAAGAACAGGTGCTGAGGCCTCTTCAACTATACATCTACAAAGCACGCAACACCAGGGGGTGCTACTTCGGCTTAGGGTGCAACCCAGGGCTGAGCATTCCCAACACACATGTAGTTTAAAGTTATCCCATTCTCTAATGTATATTCTTGAATAGCTGAGCACTGAAAAATTGTTTTTCTTAATCTGTTTTACTACTATGGATTCCTTCTAGCTCCTTTCGCCCAGGGAAATAGTTCCAAAGAGCAGCAACAATGCCTGCCTGATCAATAATGAAAAAAGTCTTGCATATTCAGATCCCTCAATTTATGGAGGTGGATTTCAAAATCAATTTTAAAAATATATATGTCAAGTGTCTTAAGAAATTGCAAATTAACTCCAGCTTTGGTAAAAACATTACTTGATCACAGGTGCTGCTGCATTAATTCATTTGTTTGTCTTTCTACACATTTTCTTAGTGCCACTTTGATTGAAATGACATCTAGTGCAAGGTATAAAATTTGGGCTAAATATGTGGAACTAAACCTAAAATTTGCTTAATTAACAGCTATCTTTTCTCTTTGTTTAGTATTTTTTTTCCACAAACTGGGAACAGTTGCTGCTTTTACTCCTACCTTTCCTATCAAAGCATTCACAAAGCACCTTCTCAGTCTAAGGAGAAGCTCTACCCAGTTCGTACTGCCTGCCTGAAGCTATCCATTCACTGTATCTTTAGCCAGAGTAGCATCTAGCCACATTTTCATTGGAACAATGCCCAGACATGCTACATTAATTAAGGAAACTACCTTTTATCAATGAGCATTAGGGATTATTACCCAAGAACTATACATAGATATTTATATATACACACACAATATATATATACACACACATATATATCTGCAGAAAAGTAGCCAACTTTCTATTGAAAGTGCCCAAGGACCAGATTTTTAGAGGTTTTCAGGTGTCTAAAGATTCAGTGCCAGCTGGGCACGTACATTGTTTTGAAACCCTCCCCCTTGATACCTTAAGATCAAATTTTTAAATGTTTGCAGATGACAGAAGTTCTTCATAACTACAGGTAATGGGAGAAACGGGGGGAGGGGGAAACATAGCCCATAGGGAGAAAAAAACTTTTGCTATAGAGCACAGAATGCCAACTCTTACTGGTCATGCCTGCATTTCTTCTAGTGACCAGTCCTCAGAACAGCTGTGATCACAGCATGCCTCCTGTCCATGTGGCAGCCTGCTTTGAAGTGACTCCCTGTACACTACACCACCAATAGGCACACAAAGCTTCATGCACCTTATAGGATGCCCTCTGGCTATACTCCAGGCCGTGTTTGCAGGCTCATTTTCTATATGGGCAGCAAGGTCAGTCTTTGTGTCACAATGTAAACAGTCATCAGCAACAGAGAGAAAGCCTACGTGTGTGTTACTAGTGGTGAATAGATATCTCAGAGTCTGACTTGTATTTATCTGATATAATAAGATGTAGTAGGTTGCAAGACTTAATTTTCACTGAGTAATTCTGCTGGAAAAGACAGAGATGGAAATAGAAAGTAGTACAGCTAGCAAATGGTGACAGCAACAGAAAACAGCAGATGGAGGTCTCAGGGTAACCATGTGCGGCAAATAGGGTTACTCTTCCTATGAACCTCTAAGCAAGACCCATGCTGTCATATTATCCCATACTATGCTGCTTCTCTCTCATTCCTAATCCAGGTTACATCACCAAAAATGTACCAGGGTGACAGGACTTCTGGGATTTAGCACAGAAACCCAACAGAAATCAAGTCATAGATGACATGATCTAGCTTATGGTTTTATCCCAAAGAGTGAGGACATTGAACTTGTTAACCATTGGAAGGTGACGATTTATTTTTTTTTTTTAAATTGGACTATCCAAAACATTTCAGATTTTTTTATGCATTTTCATTACATCTCCAATTTCAACTCTCTAAAATAAGTAGGGATATTAAATTTATTGCTACGAACACAGGCTACCACTTTACAGTGTTAGTGCACTTCACTTTAAATCTCTAGTGAAATCTCTAGTGTCTCTACAAGCAGCATTTGTGGATGACATTAAATACTGCATAGGCAAGGATGATACACCTGATGCACATGAAAACACAGCTTACTATTTTCAAGGACAAGAATCAGATTTACGCAATACTTCTAACTAAGGAAGTTACTTGAATCTTTTCAGGAATAAGTATCAATTGTAGGATATTATCTAAAGAACTTCATGTTTTCTGAATGTTGATAGACATTTCAGAGGAAGTTCCCTCTCCAATTTAATATCATTAATGCAAAAAAATAGAATTAATAACTTAGTTGCCAAAATACACTAAAAACCTTCATGGATGTCACCTTACAAATCATACATAAATTCTACACTAGTTCTCTCACATAATTAGAAATTTAAAGTACTTTGCACTACTGAAACTAACTTCAGAAAATAACTTTCAGGAGTGCTTTAATCTGTTCAGGAATGTATCAATGAAATCTTTCTGTCAATAGAAGTAATTCGCCTGATTCAGTTGTATTCATCTTTCACTTTCTGCAACTGATTGTACTGAATTAGATTCCGATCCTAAGACAAGGGGTTAATAAAACAAAACAACTCTCCTTCTTGTCGTAATAATTTTACTATAATCATCTGCTTCAGAAGTCCCAAGTTCATGTAGCCAGGATGAGGAATCATACCACAATACCTGAGAAAGCAACCAGTACAAGTATGCAGTGAACCATAACAAATAATTCTATACACTATATTTCTAAATACTCTAGTTGCATAACTTCAGATTTTGAAAAGCACTATCTGAAAGTTATGACTGAACATCAGAACGAAACATTCCCTGGTTAAGAACAGAGTTTTTTTTATTTGAGAAATTGTTGCATTTGGATTCTGCCTAGATTCCGGAGCCATCACAGTTCACATTTTTTGGACTATGACAGTACGCTGCTACATAGAGGTCTGAGAACACAACAATTATTCAGATGGGCGCAGCCTGAGTCAATATAAATCACCATCTTTGCTTATTATAGTGGAAAAGAATGAAAAAATAGCATCAGCTGAACCTTAACAAAATGCATCCTGTGTTTGCTCCTCCACAGATTGTGCATCATTAATGAATGTTGAATCAGAGACATTATTATTTTTGCATCATCATGGTAATATTTAATTGTATCACAAAACCTAAAATTCAGTTAGAAATACTGGAACGTGGAATGTTTATAATCTAAGATATCAGCAGTAATATTTTCAAGGACAATGGAAAACAAGAAAATGTGTAACATCCAAATGTCTATCCTTATTCAGAAGTTAATTTGTTTAAATAGTCATAGTGATCTTCAGGAAAAAAAAAAAAGCAACAGCACAAGAGAAATATTTAAGATTACAATCATTGGTTCCTCATGTGCACTTAAGGTGTTAGAGGTACTTTGTTACAGAATTCGTATGCATTAGTGAAGGGAAGATTAAATTGCAAGAACATGGTAGTGCGTGGAAAGACTTAAATTAGATTTCTTAACATCCACTGTCTTTATATATATAAAAATAAATGCCTTGGTCTCAAATGAAGCTACCTAGGTTTCTGGAAAATCTCAATTTTGTTAGCCTGTCTACTTCTAACTCTACTTCAGTTTAAGTAGGCTGCAGCATTGCTTTTCCCTTGGCCTCTGAGGCAAAACAGGCAGTTCATTATACCTTTGTGAAGATGAAACCTTTCAGCCAGACACAAGAGGCATCAATTCTCACCAATCCTACACATGCCGTGAACTTGAAAAAATCCCTTCCCTGTGGGGGCATTTGTTGGTATCCTGGTTTAAACTCAACAGTCTGGTGTTCATAAAAAAAACAGGAAGGATAACGTGCACTAAACAATGTCTCATTGATGTTGTGATAGCAGATGTATCATTTGGTTCAACATATTATTTTTACCTACAGTCTCCTGTCAAAAAATAGGACAACTTGTATACAGTAGGTCACCTTCTAATTTCATGCAAGAATTTTGGAAACTAAGTGTGGGGAATTAATAAGGCCCCTCTTGATGACTTGATCTCGATAGTAACAGCTCACATGTGTGTGTGAAGAGTGTATAAGAATGGCCTACCCAAATCTGTTATAAAACATTTGCAGAAAACCTGATAACAGTATGAGGCACTTAACAAAGACAAAGCTTGGGTGAGACTACCATCAGCCAGATCAAACTCTAACCAAGAGATTATCAAAAGACTTTTAATAAAGAGGAATCAGTCTGGAGACTTTTTTTTTAAATTGTGATTGAAGGAAAAGACCTTGGTAACAGAGCAGCAGTCAAAGTGGGTTTGACAGACAGACAGAAGACCCCTCACTGGTGTTTTGACTTCTGCCTAGACCTGATGGAGCAGCCTCCCTGTCAGAGATGTAGCCTGTACCACTTAGTGGGGTGATGGTACAGCAAGAAAGGCCTGCCACCTCAAGTAGGCCTGTGTGACCTTTTATGGGGGGTTCTCACCAGTAGGTGGTCAGAATGTCATGGAGGGTTACATGGATGCAGACAGAGCTGGAGCACGTGCACCTCTCCCAGAAGGTGTGCGGAAATAGGGGAACCTGCCCAGTTAGGAGTAGGAGCAATCTTGTGATCCACAGAGCCTACTGTGATGGGATTAGGACTTTGGAGAATTACTATTTTTGAGGATGAAATAAGCATGTTTAGATATTTTGTAAGTGCCTAGTGTTGTGGTTTCTGTTGTATTGCTGATACTGACCTTGAATGTGTAGTTCACAGATTACCAGATAATTACATGTTGTTAATAAATCAATAAGCAATTCTCATCTGATTTAAACAACATGAGTTGAGCAGTTTTTTACCCCGTGACACTAACTATGACAGTATTTATTGCCCTCAGCTGGTACCTGTAACCATTCCTTCCCAGAAGGTCAGAAAGGTTAAAGACAATAGAGAGTTTCTTGGATTCCTTTCAAAATCTGACGTTTCTCTCTCCCACTCCTCTTTTGCTCTAGGCCAGTTAACTCTGAAATGGAAGCTGTCTCACAGCTAAATGACTGCTTCTCCCTTGCCAAAGAACACGCTTCATTCTTCCCTCCTTCACAAACTGTTCTAAAAATCGAGATTTTTGGAGCCCTACCCCACTACCTAACCAGCCAAGCTATTGCCTGTTTTGCTAGGACCCATTTTCTCCTTCCATTTAAGCAGCTCTCCTACAAAGAAGTCCACTGAAACCTGCCCATTTGGACATTGCCCATGCGCTTGACAGAGCTACAAAGCAGTGAAATTATGACACTGAGGAGTCTATAGTCACTGTCCCAAACAGTAACTTCACTTAATTACACAACATAAGACAGAATTGAGGCATGGTGCATCTTTCTTAAAAACACCATAGCATATAAATAGGCTAATTAGCCCCCAAGTTATTAAATCCTAAACTTGTACAGTAAAAGTAAAAAGCTTTATGTTAATTAGCAATTTCTTTACAAATATAAAGCCCAAAACAGTCCTTCCACACACTTAATTTAATAAGCATATTGCTTATCACTAAGTCTGTCACAACAGCACAGCCCTGTGGGTAATTACCTTATCTGTTTACTAAAATTGCATCCATCAGTTCCTTTCAGTCTGTTTTCCCCAGTTAAACAGGGTTCAGGAAGAAAATCATCATCTTATCTGTATTTTACCCCATCAATTCTGGAACAAAGATTCTGCTATAATCATCTTTTCTGGTTTCCATGTATGTCATATCCCATCTCATTCATCACTTAACTTTAGATTAGCATTATTCAGTCTATTACCTTCTCACAAAATTTTCCCACAAAGTTGTATAATTAAGAGATTCTTGTATAATTGTATATTGTAAGTTGTATAATTAAGACATTCTTAATTATAGCTTAATGATAATTTTCTTCAGGTAGAACAATTGAAAAACAATTATGATGCACATTGGACAGCATTCCAGGGCCCAGGAAATAAAATGCTAGAGCACTACCTTTCCGTTTTTTATTGAAAGAGCAACAAAGAACAGCCTTGATTATTCGTACTAGGAATGTATGAGGAATATCCATGTCCCACAGTTTGTTGTTAAAAAAATTGGCCTATTTAGACCATGCCAAGAATTCTCCAACAACAGGCCTACCACCTCTATAGTAAGCTTTTTTTGTAGGCTAAGAAAAAGCTAAAGTTTTTAATATTAACACAAAGCTGGACATGGTGATAAGTAATACCAGAATTGGGAAGAGGAATATTTATTTTCACAGAAAAGACAACGTGAAGCACAAAACAAGTAGTAGCAAGTGTTTAAGACAACATCTAGTTGGTGACGCAGAACAATTGGTCCTTAATATAAAGGCCTCAGGTAAAAGAAAGTTGCTCATTCAGCTGAGTAGGCTAAATATCCAGGAGAATCCCATTGGTATTGATTGTAAAAGAACTTCAGCAACTAACAGTTTTGTAGCTGAAACAAAAGATAACTTTTTAGTTCAGAACATTTGGGTTAGCTTCCCACTGCAATCTAAGGAAATTGCATCATAGGTGCTTTGTTGTTTGATAGTATAATTAAAAGTTTCATTTACAGATGTCTCCATGAGGAGTAACAAATGCTTCAGTTCTGATGATCCAGTAGAGTTATAAAGCACTGGTTTTCACTTTAAAAAACTCTCAGTTATATGTAACCAATAAACAAAAGTACCTATGTTTTTTAAAAATGCAAAAGGGCAGGTCCCTTATCTTTATAGACTTCAAGTCTAAATGCTTATTAAAGGAAACCAAAGTACAAAGTAATGAAATGTATGAAAGAAAATAAGACAGAAAAAAAAAAATCAACTCTGCCCACGCTGCTGGGGAAGAAAAGAAAAATCCCAAAGACAAAAAGACCAGTCAATTATCATTTCTCATCATCAATGTAAACAATATTTTATAGACCAACACCTTGCAAAGCAGATGAAAGATAATAGATCTAACTTAATCTAGATTAGGTAAATACAGCTAAATAGGAGTTGCAAAACTCTTTGAACTCAAGACCAAAGTTAAGCAATCAGCTTGCATAGTCTTTGAGAATTCAGTGCCAATATACCCATGTGGAACCGCCTCAGAAAAGTTGAAGCAACATGAGTTCTCTATGTACAATGTATAACAAATGTGCCTGCATGACAGCGTCAGACATGTTTACACAAACATCCAGTACAACTGTTAGTTTTCCCCGTATTAATGTAATGAGTTGCTGAAGTGTCATTTACTCGTACCTTGTCTGTTACCTTAAGTACAAACAACTGTTGTTTTAGACAGTACTGCTGCAACTGTGCACGTTGGGAATGGGGAGAATACAAAGTACATACTGTGCACCTACTCATCTTTCTAGTATAAACTAATTGAAGACAAACAGCAACCAGGCTACTGATCTTGGAAATAACACAGCTTCTATAAGAAGTGAAGTCATTGGAGAATAAAAAACAACTATTCACTTTTAACAGTATTCATAATATTATAATTGACCAGAGATAGTGATTCTCATGTAGACTTAAAACACTAATAAAAGCTTGCAAATTGTGAGAGCTGTCAGTCATAAGAAATGAATTCTTGTTCTAATGGGCACCAAACAGTCCCTACAGAAAGGGGAAAAAGCCCATTGCTGTACTTTGTGGGTCCCCAAGAAATCCAGATGGAGAGCATGAGTATCTGCATTTCAGCTCCATCCATTTTGAGGGAGGGATGGCGCAAGCAACGCCCTTTTCTGGAGCCATCCACAAAATCCCGAGGGAAAATAAGGTCTTCCCATGTCCCATCATTTGGGCCTGCAGTATATGTATAACACTTGACTTACTGAATTTTAAAACAAATTACTTTTATTTCTCACTAATATTCTAGGTAATTAAAAGTCAAATCTATGATGCAAACTGTAAGCTCCATAATACTTTTATTAATATTGTCACAATCTGAAGTTGTAAAGTTGAAGGGGGAATTAACTGTATGTATTTATTTACATTGCTGAAGCTATCATCATCTATTTATTTATTTAGTACTAATTTTTATATATGACAACCTCTCAATGAATCAACAGTGCTAAATCTAGTACCCACTGAAAATATTTCAGATAAATTTATGGTCAGTTTGCTAGAATCTAATAAACAGTCAAATGTAGTAAATTAAACGTTCTATAAATTTATGGTTTATGCTCAGTGATGATTATGCATTAAAACATATACTGAAGAATCACATGATGCTTATAGATAACCACCAAATGAAAGTATGAAAAGACAGGCTGTATTACCTAAAGTGAAAAATTAGAGGATGGTACAAAATAATAATAATGGGTGGAGGAGTGAATGGTGGAGCAGATGGGGAGGACAGTAAGGTGCTGAGAAATTGATTAATGATTGAAGCATCCTGAAGAGCAAAACTACTTTATAATCGGTAATTTGCCACCGTTAGTCAACTTAAATTTATTTTCTTTTTTCAAACAGCCTGTTATACTGAAAGATTCCCCTACATGTTGTGAAAGGATGTAATACTTTCAGCATTTCTTTAAGCCAAAGGTCTTGTGAACTTATTGACTATTAGGGACATGAAGTTCAAATGCAGAAACTCTGTAATAGCTCTTGTGTTCAAACAAGAAGGCCCCAGCAAAGCCGTTATGAAAAATAAGGAAGTCTAGTGAGAGATGAATCAATTTTGTGCACACTTTTGCCTACATGCACACAAAAATCCTATACAAAGGAGTCTACAAGTCTAAGTGCTGCATCAAATAGAAGAAAAGCAATTAGTGGTCTCTATTGCTGTGCTAAATAGGAAAAGGCATAGAGCCTATGGAGGGGTAGCAGGAGAGGTTTTGACCATGCAAGTATTTGTATATACAATTTCCAATCTGACAAGGAGGATGGTGTTGCAAGCAATCTGTGTTTCCCAAATTATGATCACAGATCATTTGCTGATCTGTTAAGACCTGACTGGTTATATGTTCTGTTATTTTCCTGTAGTTGTCACCAGCTGTCACCACATCAAACATTCTCTGAAAGATTACTTTTCTCTGTAATGAGAGAAATTACAGTAATGAGAGAGACAGCAATGAGTTGGTCTCAATTAAATGTAGATCTATGCAATGGAGGCTATAGTCTACCATTATTTAGCACACCAAATATATAGTTCATAGTTGTAAGTAAATCAATGCTTTGACATGCCATCAGTTTTTCAACAAGAAAAAATTACTATTTTCAAACACTACTTAATTCCTTCTTTCACATTTGCAGGAGATAATCCACCAACATGGAATTTCTGCTCCAGTGACCACCCCAGCATGTGTTCTGCTGCCACTGACAGCAACACTGCCCTATTTGCTAAAACATTAATCAGAAGATTTACCTCATGCCCAGCAGGTATTACAGGACCATTTCTCTTTCATTCATTTATTTATTTATTGGGTTTTGTCTTTTAGTACAAATCTGAACTGCTGAATACTGACACCATTGTTTCTGTGAGTTTAAGGTGTGATACGTTAGGCCTTAGTTATCAGATATTTGTAAATCCAGGTCAACAGACATGCTTACACTTGATCCAAAAGGCTAAATCCCCTCTGTTCAACCGACAGATTTGAGCAAAAAAGCCACAAAGAAGGATTATCTCGACAAGAGTACATAAAGGTTATTCTTTTAGCTGCTGTAGTAGAACACAACTACTTAAAAGCCCTGTCAGTTAGCAACCTCCTTTCAAAAAAAACCCAAAACAACCTGAAAATATCAACTCATACTCACAACTTTCATACCTTAGTAGAAAAGAATCGCACACATCAGCCTAAGCTTTGTCTGGCAAAGAACTTGGATGTCAGACACATTTCAGCCTATGCCACGAAATAATCCTTTCTTCGTGATGAAAACAGACACAAAAAAGGCAGAAAAAGTAAACAAAATTTGATGGCAAGGCAGTAGTTGCATAATTGTTTGGCTACACCCTTGTATATCCCTTCTGGGGGAAAAAATAATGGTAGTCAGTAGAATCAGACACTGGGATTAAATGACATAGAGACATTAAATGACATTCTTCCCAGGAAACAAATTATTTGCCACCATATGCATCATATCCTCTCTGGTCTGAAGGATAATCTGTATGTGTCAGTTATGAGCATATTTCAAGAGTGGCTAAGGTCCTTATCATATGTAGAGTAAATTGAAGAATTATTTACTCAGAACAAAAATAAGTGGAAAAGGAAGATAAGCAGGTTTAACTTTTAGTGACTTCTCATCCTTTTCTGTACTTTCCTTAGTATTATACCTATCTTAGTTTTAAATGTGTTAATTATCTTGTTCAGTGTCAGTCCTTTTATTCTATAGGATAGAAAGGAGGTATAGTTTTAAACAGATGCTCCATAAAATTATACAACTCTGACTGCAGTGTTCTCAACAAACCTTTTCAAATTCATATTCCAGAATCATAATAAGGCCCATTTGCAAACTTAAACAATTTCTCTTTGACCATGTTTTTACACTTTGATTAATTGCAAATTAAAGGCAAGTGAAAATTACAGTCTTCATAGAAGCGTATACTATCCATTGATAAATTTGTGTAATTCCTCACATACTATAAATCTCAAGTGTTAATTTAAGTTTTAGCTCAACTTGTCTTTCTACTAAGAAACCAAGTATCATTACTGAATCAAAACATAAGGGAGACTGAGAAGGACCATTTCTCTACCAATAACAGAAAAAACTCTACTGGGTGATTTGGAAGGTCCCTCTGAGCTAAGTTGCTGTCACAAATAGCATCTAGTAGTTAGTTTCTTCCCAGCTTCCTTTTCTTTACTCCCTGCTGATCAGGGAGAACTCTAAGGTTTTGAAAGGGAGTGGTCACACCGATATCCAAGGAGACGAATGTTTTATTAAATGTATCACATAACAGATGAGTAGGTGTGGTGGGTTGAACTCAGCCAATAGCCAAACACCCAGACAGCTGCTTGGTCGCTCATCTGTTCCAGAGGACGGGGAGGAAAAAGGAGAAAGGTGAAAAGACCACAAAAGTCAAATGAGTTTGTTCAGCCCACGGCTTGGGGTCCATCTGTTACAGAGGTTGCTCAGAACAGAAAACATAGTTTGTTGTGTTGTCAAGAGGCAAAAGCAGCTCAGGCAGAGTCACCACCACACTTGCCCCATTTCTTGTGATGTTCATCCTCCATTGTTTTGGTGGTTCCTGCTATAGAACTTCCTAAAACATACAATTCATTCCCTGGGTTACAACAGGTTAAATGTATATCCATTACAACCTCCAACACTTGGCCCTTTGGATCAGGCTATAGAGTTACTACTGCAAGACCATCCACCCGTTGCACACATATCAGCATGGATCCTCCATGGGCTACAGTCCCTCTGAGGGTGTACCTGCTCCAGTATGGCCTTATTCACAGGCCACAGTCCTTTTGGGGACCCATTCCTGCTCCAGGTCATATTTGACTTAGCACATATCCAGTACGGCAGTATAGGCATGGCAGCAATGCCAGGGTCATATGCCAGCCCAGACACATGGGCACATACTATTATCAAAATGTTACCAGGCACAGCAAAGTAAGATGATAAGCAGTGTATCAAACAGCAAAGAACAAAAATAGCCACTAACAAGCCATAGGCTATAATATACAACAAAGCAAATAAGCTCTGTGGCAAGTACAGGAGCCAGCCAATTAAGAACTAAGCAGTTATAACAGCTATAAATTCATTCTAGCACTCTACAATCAAATCTGACTTTATGTCAAACCCTTTAAGCCCCATGTTGTGCAACAAAAAGGCCTGTGGTGGGCTGACCAAATAGTCAAATACCTACTCAGCTACTTGATCACTCCTCTGTCCCTTGGGAAGGGGAGAAAATAGAAGGAAGGCAAGAAGACTCGTGGATCAAGACAGATAGTTTAATGGGTGAAGCAAAAGCTGCATGTGCAAGCAAAACAAAGGAGGAATTTATTCACTGTTTCCCATGGGTCAGCAGATATTTAGCCACTTCCTGCAAAGCAGGGCTCTAGCATGCATAATAGTAACTTGGGAAGACACAAACCATAACCACAAATGTTCCTACTCCCTCCTCCTTCAGCTTTTATTGCTGACCATGATGTTATATGGCATACAATATCCCCTTGGTCAGTTTGGGTCACTTGTCCTGTCTGTGTTCATTCCGAGACACCTGCCCACCGCAGCTGAGTTGCTGAGGAGGGAAGGGGAAGGGGGAAAGTGAGAAAAAGCGAAAGCCTCGATGCTGGGCAAGCACTACTCAGCAATAGCCAAAACATTAGTGTGTTGTCAACACTCTTTCTGTTACAAATTCAAAGCAGAGCACCGTATAGCCTGCTATTAAAAAAAATTAACTCCATTGCAAATAAAAAGGCTACAGTATGGAAGAAATGACTGATGAATTAAGGATAGTGTTACTTCGCTGGTGAACTTTCTTAACTTTCTATAGTCTGCAGCTTAGGGACTTCCTGAGTTGGTGGCATTAAGCATTTGATTGGATAGCTTATTTTATTACTAGATTTTTAGCTAGATTTTTGGTGAATTGAGAAAGTTCACCAAATAAAAACCTAGTAATCTCTTTTGAATATATGTAGAGTACTGGCATAAACATTCTGTATGACAGATAGTGTTACTGTAATCTCAGTTCAGAAGTGAAAAATGTTTCATCTCTACAGGAATGGTTCTGCCCAGTAAATTACACATGGAAGTAAGATTTTGTGCCACAGAGTGCATGCCCAGAAGAAAAAATAAATAAATAAAATCTATTTGCACTGCACAGGCAGTCTACATGCATGCCACTAGGTCAGGTCATCGAAGTAGGTTATCACGCCCCAGGTTATCAGACCTTATCAGACCTTTGGAAATCTTGGAGGAGTGGTTGGAATCCACATATTCCACACAAAAGAGTTTAAGGAGGACTCAAAAAAAAAAAAAAAAAATGGCCACGCATCCTGATTTTCCCAAATACATGGCAATCAGAACCACTGCTCTTAGGTCTTTTCTGGCCACATGCTTGCATCTCCCAACTGAATACTTGCACCACTAGTGATTACTTTTCCCTTTGATCTTTTGTCATATTCTGGGAAGCTCATCTTTTCTGCATTGATTTCTTCTTCTCACTGTTTTATCTGTCCTCACACATCCTACCGGTTCAGCAAAGCCTGTGTACTCTGGCTCTTGCATGCTCAGCATGAAAGCAACACACTCATATCATCAGTGCCGACATGACTTTAGGTACCCCTCAAAAAAATCAATACACAGATCAATCCCCATCCACATTATAAGGTCTGTATTCACAGCAATTTGAATAGAAAAGTTCACAGAAAACTACCAAATAGTTCCATAAAATCCATTTTGTATATTCCATGTTGGATATGGATGCAGTAAAAGATCACACAAGAGAACAATTTTATATATTTTTGACCATTTATAGAAGTAATGATTTTGATATACATTCTTCTTCTCTCCCTCTACAACAACTTGCACTTCAATTCTACTGACATTTACTTTCATTTGTGTTGCAAGAAAAATTAAGGTTGCATTACACTTGTTATAATTCTATCCCTCACTTATAACTTCGGCAAATTTTACTAGTTAAGAGTGAAATTTTCATGCTTCTCTCTGCTTAAGGGTATATTAAATTTATTTAAATGTATCAGCAGAAACAGCTCAAGCATTTCCCAGAAAGAGGTCAGTGAAAAAAAAAGAAAATTGGTGAAACTACCTATTTATGTCAGGTGGTTTGTTTAACTCTACTAGCCACTTCATGACTTGCATTCTGCAGAGGGTGAACAAACAATAAAAAGGTTACATTTGTTATCTTGATACAAATACACAGATTTGAAAAAGCATTTGGAGAAGAGAGAAATCTTATTTTGTCCAAGCTTTAAGTGAGATCTGTATCTTAATTTTTTGAAAGGTCTGGCTTTCCTTGACATTCCTAAATCACTTCAACCAGGCACTTTGTCAATCTGTTAATTATTGGCATGGGAGTCTTATGAAAAATACACTTTTATTTACCAGAGATAATACTATCCATTTGGCAATATCTTCTGGTACAACAAAACAGAACTAAATCTTCTGCCATGCAGACCTATATCATCTAGGATGAGCAGACTGAGTTTACGCTTGATTGTTCTATCTTCTATAAGATTTCCCAGAAATATTATACTCTTATGCCAGAGTCAAGGGTCAATCACAGGAAGTTCAGGTGTCAGCCTGCCCCTGGTTTCTAGCTTACACACACTAGCGTTTCAATGAACACCATATCTCTAGTTACTTATGTTAAGAATACAAGCAATGAAATGTAAGAATATCTTTTTGCGTAAGACAAATCCAAGGCTGAGATGCAAGCAATGAGTATTACATGTGCTTTATCCCTTTTGGGTTTCCTTGATCCCCTGAAACAAAGGAAAAGAAATGATTAGCTAAATCACTGAAATTATAAACCTAGACCACTGCTCTGGTAGTTTAAACGGTTCACAACACATACTTGCACTCTGACAAGTTTAATTTTTTTTTTTTCCCCAGACAGATGGTATTCAACAATGAGGAGGGTTACTATTCAGAATAATTTATTTTAGATAATCTGTTTTAGATTACCTAAGTGGGGTTCTCACTCCTCCATTTTACATCTTTCATATTTCCAGAAGATAGCAGAAACCAGCTCCACAACCCAAACGCTCTCCCTCCTCACTGCTGGTGATTCAGCTGAATCTCACTGAAGCTAATCATGCTGTAATTAAGAAACCCTTAGCTTGACCAGCTGTTTGACTACCTTGATTGTTGTGGACTCAGCCTCAACAACACCTGACTTATGCAGGCAACAGGAAAAACAGCTTGGACAATGCTTACCACAAGTGCACAGCCTAGGGTTTTCTCAGAATAAACTCGAATTTTACAATATAGTGGTCATGCTCTACCCTGCACTCAGCAGTGTAGCTTTATACTGAATCTGCAAAGGACAGGATGAAAAAAATTGAAAAAATTATCAGATAGAAATAAATTATACATGGCGTTTAGACTTTCAACACTCCAGTTAAAGCTGTCTTGCAACAACTTTCAAGGGGCTAGAATAGCCTTACCTTAGTGCATACACTTCTTAAAAAGAAAATCTGCAAGACCAAATGAGGAAAAATCATTTGTCTCCAAAGTTAAGTGACACAAGAGGAAGTTCTTTTTTTCAAGTGTTTAAAGTTCTTGTTCTGAGGTCAGAGGTGATTTACCTTCTCATGGTAAATAGGCAAATATGGATTCATATCCATAGCTCAAGTAATGTGCCCGTGTCACCAAGAGGGCCAATGGGATCCTGGGCTGCATATGGAAGAGTGTGGCCAGTAAGTCGAGGGAGGTCATTATCCCCCTCTACTCTGCACTGGTGAGGCCACAGCTGGAATACTGCATCCAGTTCTGGGCTCCCCAGTTCAAGAGAGACAGGGATCTACTGGAAAGAGTCCAGTGTAGGGCAACAAAGATGATTAAGGGATTAGAGCATGTCCCTTATGAGGAAAGGCTGAGAGATCTGGGACTCTTTAGCCTGGAGAAGAGAAGGCTGAGGGGAGACCTTATTAATGCTTACAAGTACCTAAAGGGTGGGTTGAAGGAGGATGGAGCCGGACTCTTTTCAGTGGTTCCCAGTGACAGGACGAGGGGCAACGGGCACAAACTGGAACATAGGCAGTTCCATTCAAATGTGAGGAAAAACTTCTTTACTGTGAGGGTGACAGAGCACTGGAACAGGCTGCCCAGGGACGTCGTGGAGTCCCCGTCTCTGGAGATCTTCAAGACCCGCCTGAATGCAGTCCTGAGTAATGTGCTCTAGGCAATCCTGCTTTAGCAGGGGAGTTGGACTGGTTGATCTCTAGAGGTCCCTTCCAACTCCGACAATTCCGTGATTCCGTGAAGTAGATGCTGCATGCACATCTTGTGGAGAAGTTCCTGAACCACAAACAGAAGAGTCCTTGAAACTGTGGTCCCAAGGTAACCACTAAAAAAGGAATAGCAAGCATCTGAATGTCAACATTTCCTGCTACTTAAAGCAGAATGAAGCAAATCTTCAATCTAGATTTCCAGTCATTTTTGGCAGACAGATACATCATACAGGCTGGACTCTGGAGAGGGTATAATAACCTCAATTTGTCATGTTTCTCCTGATAGCCTCTCTAACTGATAGTTATTTCCTTGCTAGGGACAAATCCTCCTAAGCACTAATAGGCTTTTATTTGCTAAATTTTGAAGGGATAAACTGAGTGAATATAACAAGCCTGTAGACGTTATCTAATAGATCCTACTGACTACAGTAGTCAGAAATAGTCCATGAGAAGTGAGTGGCCCAAATACCTGTCAGGTCCCTCCTTCTATATGTGCAATCGGTTGCTTTCAAGCCTGGACTGAATTCCAGGTTTGGGGTTAAACTATTAGGCTTCCTATGTACGGAATCCATTTGAAAGGCAACCCTTCTCCTTTGCCATACTTGTAGAATTACTAATACCAGAGTCTGAGCTGGAACGTCAGTGACACATGAGAAGGCACAGCTGCTAAGACTTTTAGCTTAAAAATTCTACTTTCTTGCTTGTTCCAAAACAACCCTTATCTGTCTCTGGGGAACAATGAAAGTAATTGTGGACTTGGAGCTGCAAGAAAGTGGCTGGAGATGCATATGACTGCTGAGTTAGTTGAGATGTGAAGACTAACCTTCTATATCTACCATTCCTGGATTAACTTTTAGCTGACTGCGTTTCATTCATCTGCTAGGACAGCCAGTTCAACTGAGTGAGATTAATTATTTTGGAGTACTGGTAATACAATGGTTAAGCCTGCTCTTGTAGGCTAATCTAGATCCACATCATGCATGCCATGCAATGATTGTTTGTTCCATTGTCATCTTGTGAAGATTCTATTAAGGCCTACATAGAGATTTGCCTACACAAAACAACTTTCATAATCAATCCCTAAAATACAATGCCAATTAGTTTTTTTTATTTGCGCAAGGAATTAAGATATCTTCACTTACAAAAACTATATTTGCCAATAATTCCTATTTCAGTTCTACCACAACACACAGCAACACTTACATTTATTATAAACAAGTTGTTCAGCCATATTTTTTAATATATATGTTGAAACCTAATTAGCCCCTGAAGTCAGCTTGATGATGTCTTTTTAAATGTCTCCTTTTCTTATTTGCAATAAGTAAGCTTTTAAACACAAAATATTCTAAGCAGTATTTCATCTGAATCCTATCAAACAAAGTTATTGAAGCATGAGGTCTATATAACCAGTGATGCAGAAGACTATGCTATTACATGGATAAATGCTCCAGAGTTACTGAAGCAACACAAAAACAATCATAGAAACATGGCTTTTGAAACCTCATGAGCAACTCACTTTGGAAAAAAGTTTGTGTCTGTGTGCATATATAGGTATATATTAATATACATACATACACATAAATATAAGCCATTTGACATCAAAACTCCAGAACAGATACTCACACCTTTGATTAAAAAACAATTTATTATTTCCCACTTCCCTCCTCCCAAAAACAACAGAAAACAAGCCAGAAATCAAAGCTATTTGTGACAAATAAATAAATAAATAAATAATTCTTATTTCCTCATGGTTTATTGTTCTTTTTCCCAGGGGAAAAATATCTTATATAATAAGATTTTGTAAAAATATCTTATTATAAAGAAATAAAAAAATATCATTTCCCAACCCATTTGGCTCTGGAAACACCATCATCTCACAGTAGCTTCAGCACACACCATCTTGCAGACTTCTTCGGGGCTCCAAGGGGACTCTGCTCAGGCTCTAACACAACTCATACTCTGTTATCTTTTGGGGTTAGACCCTACCTCCTGGCCTACCATTTAGACAGCCAAATTTATGCCCATATATGTAGAGCATTGGGGCATCTGTACCCCTCCCCCAGGTGACTGGAAAGGGCTATTGGGTATCTAGGCCTGGATGCCCTGGCTCCCAACCTCTCGGAAGCTGCAGCCACCAACCCATCCATCAGGGTGGTGGGTGATGCCAGGGCTGGGACTTTTCCAGATAGTGGATGTGACTGACTGACCTTGACATTCTCTGTTTAAAAAAATCAAAAAGGAAAAAAGCTTACGTAAAACAATGCGAGTTTATATAAAGCAGTACAGCCAAGCCCCACAGAGGCCTGCGCCCCACTCCCTGCACGGCGCCTGGGAGCACAAGGTGGCACCAACACCTGGAGCGGGGCAAGGCTGGACACCGCAGAGCAGAGAAGGTGGCTGAGCACAAAATTTTACTCTTCTTGATGCAATTCACCCGGCGATGCGGAAGAGCATGCTTAGCAGCCTGCAGCCATGACATCCTCTCAAAAATAGCTGCTGTTACGGGCTGCCCACATAAATAGCAGTCTCTCAAGGCTTCCATTTACCTGCTTCATGCTTTCTGTTCTCCTCACTCCCCAGCCCTCCGAGCCCGTTTCCCTTCATAAACATTAATTTCCTCAACTACCCTCACCGCAGCCTTGCTAGCCTGCAGCAGGGCAATGTTTGCTTTCTCTCCTCCACACACAATATGGGAGGGGTTTGGCTCACAAAATCCACCCTGAGGCATACCCCCAACAGCAGACATCAGCACTCACCACCTTACCACGCCACTCACCCCGGGGAACGCCATTGTACACCACCAACAACCTCTGAGGGAGGGGACAGCCCTGCGGCTCCAGCCTCACACCCTCCCACCCCCCTGCAGCGTGTTGTGGGGGAAAACCTTAGGGTCAACCTCCAGGGGCCGGGGTCCTGCTTCACCCTCACTCACCAGCTCCCAGGGTGTCTCAGCCTCCTTGGCCGTCCCCCCCCAAGCACCAGCCGGCACCATGCAGGGCTGGGACTTCTCAGGAGTCCAGCAGCAGCTGGTTGAGACAGATGCCATTTATCCTTGTGTTTGTGCAGCACCTGGAAATTTTTAATTCAAGCCTCCCATGACCCAAGGGGCACCAAACTGTCCCCAGCCACAGGTAGCTAGCCCAGGCCTCAGTGAGAAGGGAGCGATGGCGGGCCAGCTCTCACCTCAGCCCACAGCCTCCACAGTGAAGGCAAAGGGGACCATAGCGCCAGCAGGCCGGCATCTTTGATCCAAGGCAGAGGCTTGCCACTTAATGAGCAGCTTTTTCCACATTTGCAAGCGTTTTTCATGGCACATAGTACAGCTAGCATGGAGCTCATTTGTT
Source organism: Limosa lapponica baueri (assembly GCA_002844005.1). Taxonomy (NCBI): domain Eukaryota; kingdom Metazoa; phylum Chordata; class Aves; order Charadriiformes; family Scolopacidae; genus Limosa; species Limosa lapponica. The sequence goes on from KZ505714.1 coordinate 624,796, forward strand.
TCCAACTGCAAACATTTGTTCATTACCCTAGGCTGATCAGCAGGGTAAAGAACAAACATTTGCTGCATTGATGAAATGGGGCAATGAATAAATACCTTGGGACTCGCCAGTCTTAACATTTACAGTTGTTTTAGTTAACCTGACTTAATTGCCAATTAATGCATGCCACTAGACAACCAAAAATTCTAATCATGATAGTCCCAAAGTGAATGCCTTCTATTTCTTATATTTTAATTATTTACTTACTCAAAATTAACAAATTCAGGCTATCAATATACATATGTAAAGAGACTCTTAAAAGAAATAATCTCTTCAGCCGACGAGATACTCCAGGACACAAAACATGTCACACATTCCTCATTCTGTGCAACGTTGTCAGTCAGAGGAGGTAGAATGCGAGTTTTTTCTTCCATTCAAAGACCATAATGGAGTGCTTTTCATTAGAGAAAAATACCCTAAGCAATTTGTTTTCACAATAATAATAACAACCTAAAAGACAAATGAAAGCAATCAAAGAATGAAACTAATCCAAGTGTTTCTGCAAGATAGCAGCTGGCATCCGTAGCCACAGATATATCTGCTGCTCCACAAACTGCGACATGAGAAAAGCCAAACCAAGATACAGCAAACAAAATGTGCTACGGGACAGGGTGCAGTAAGATTTCTGAATGTGAAGCTCAGCCTTAGGGTGATTTTCACAAGCAAGTAATAAGCCACTCAGAAGGGTTGTTTTACTGAATATGGTACTGAATTTAACTAACATATTATGAATGGTCTGCTATACTAACCTACTTTTTGACAGTATATATTTCTAATGTGGGGTGTTTATGTGCGGGTTTGTTTTTGCAACAGGAGCCTAACCTGAGGGACGAAGTGTCAGAATAAAAAGTATTATATTGGACATTGCTGCCCTCTAGTGACTACACAGAACAAACAATTGGAAAAGAGTATTTGCTGCAAAAGGTTTACTCTCAAGATAAAAGTGATAAAAGCTGGGTATTATTGAACTATGACAGAATTTTATGAGAGTGGAATCTTAGATAATCTTAGCCTAAAAATATCATTTGAATAAACAAAGTACTTGAACGTAAATAAATAAATAAACAAACAAACATTTCTGCAAATGGAATGTGTAGTGCAATTACAGATTACAATCAGCAGTACTTTTGTGTTGCATTAAAATACTGCATGACAAGTAATTCAGAAAAGTTACAGCTGCAAATGAAATCTATATTATATGACAACTAGTTCAATGAACAAATTGATCTAATTTATCTAGGAAACATTTTATGTTTGTGACAGTGTTTACACTACTGGGAATTTTCACAATAAACAGTGTCAGACATTTCAGCAAAAACCAGCATAAATCATAAATGTGAATCATTGCCTTCGTTCCATAAATTGCACGTATGCAGAATTGCCCATCATTTCAGTAGAAGTAAAAGGATACTATAAGGTTTGTTAAAGATTCAAAGTTATTTTACACAAAATCTGTATTTTATGGTAGACAAGTTGTTTGGTAGTCCTTCATACTGTAGGTCCAAATTTGCAGTATTTTGTGACTGCATTTTTTTGTTTAGTTTATACATGTTAACCCTTACGGGACCTTGCCCATATTACAAACAATGGTGGAAATCATACCCTTTGATGCAGTTTCTTAATGCAGAATCTTAAACCTGTTTGTTTCACTAGCATAAATACCAGTTAACTGGACTAAATTATAACAAACTGAAAGATCATAACAAACCACGTCAGTGAGAGCCCTGTTTTTCATCTTTATATGCAGCAAGCTGGTGGATAATGTCTGAATCCGACAGACATAAACCTCCAGTTAGACTGCACAGTCGTTTGTAACAATATAGTCAAATTACTGGAGCTGGGCCTGTAATCACATAGCTTGTGTAAGTTCATTGGTAGGAAAGGGGTTTGGGAAGGATTAATGCACGCCTAATGTTTCCTAGTGTAATCATTTTTGAGAAACTAAACCATTGTTTTGCAAAAGTAATTTCTGGAGTATTAGATGGTTGCTTTATTAAATTATGGCTGATTTCTCAAATTTAACTTCCTTAAACTGGGATTTCCTCCCACTAAAGAAAGCTATTGCCACTCAAGTACCATTACAAACTAGGAAAAGGAATAGTCTCTTCAAAAATTCCTAGTTACGGTATCATTGTCCATATTAAGGCATTACCTAGGCCTATGTTTGGCACTATCAGGACATTAAAAGTCAGTGTCTGGCCCAATGAGATTATAAACTACGTAGTTCATGCATTTATGTAACCCAGACTACTTCTTTTTCCAAGTTGTCAGGCTATATCTAAATAGCACGGACCACAGATGCCCCTTGGAGGCTCCAGGGAAGCTTATCATTCCTCATTTCCTCACTCCCATTTCCTTTCTGCTAAAACCCAAGGTGAATGTGCAAAGCAAGGAGAAAAGGAAACAAACATGTTGTGAGTGGGGAACACGATCAAAGCACATACTCAGGCCTAACATCAAAGTCAGTCCTGAATTTCAGATTCAGATTCAGAAATCTTTCAGAATGCCAATGCCTTTTGGTTTCTTACGCATTTGTGCTCTAACTAGCACAACACATTCCAGTTTTTGGTTAAGCTAGGACTACAGTGTTCCAGATGAGTATAGCAAAACTATTTCTTCTGTCATTAGCAACCTTTTATGTCTGTAATGAACCTGGCAGAATGGAGGGCGCTAAATACTAAACAGCTATCTAACTAATAATCAGCCTCTGGGACACACACGTGCTCTCTTCTAGATTCCTGCATTGCACTTTTCTACCCCACCCATAAGCTCTTATCTAAAAGGAATTAGTGATAAAAACAGTTACTCACATTTTCCTATCTGAAATCAAACAAATGCCAACCACTCTCAGAGAAAATGTCTACCACCTGGGCTCTGCTTTAATAAGTTGGAAAAGAAACTATCACATGATTATCTGAGAAAGTTGGCCCTGAGGCAGAGCAGAGACAGGCCCAGGAGTGTCAGAAAACAGAGCACTGGGATCACAGTGAAGTAGAAGGGATGGAAGTTTGCAAAGGAATAGCTATGGGTGAAAGAAAAATAGAGAAGACATGAATAATTGGAAGTAGATGAATGAGAGGGGTATGGGAAAGAATGGAAGGATAGTGAGAGTATGGGATGGATAGACAGGTAGAGACACAGCACACAGTTAAAAATAAAAAGACTAAAATAGGAACTAGCAAACTGCAGGCCTTGGGACCAGAACAGTAAGCCTTTTTGGGTGTGTTGTGTGGGTCAACTTTTGGCCTCCAAATATTTGGTTACCTTTTTTGCATATATGACTTTCCTTCAAGAAGAAAATATTTTAAATGTCTTGATATATGAAATACTCAGTTGCCTAAATCCTTAATTTCAAATTTAAGGCAAAAGTAAGAAAAATATGGGATTTAATAAAATATTTTGACAACAAAATGTTTACAGAAATAATCTTGAAAGAAAAAGAACCAGGTTAAACGTGCTTATACGTCTTTCATTCAAAGTTATATAGGCCCTGTGAGAGAGACTGGAATAATTGAATAATTGTCTCAAAGCTTGCTTGAGCCTATTTGACTGACGAAATCTGGCAACTTTGCAGCTTACAAAAAAGGAATACATGCAAACCTCCTGTGGCAGGTGCAGACCCTCCACCTGTCCGGAGACAGCGCATAGGATATATCTGTGTGCACCGGATTTGCCTGGAGATAGCATGTGTGCATGTGCTGGGATATGTATAAAGGGACCGCAAAGGCAAGCCGTGGGGGCTTCCCCACCACCGAAGACTTGAAGATTGAGGATCAATGGGATGCTGCTGAATCTGGACTGAGGACCAGTGGGACGCCGTTGGATCCACGGTGGCGGCTATCTTGTGCTTCTCTTTCTGAATTCTTGCTTACTTTCCTCCTAACATTTCCTGCCTTTCCTATCAGTCCATTCCTCTACACTTATTAAATAAAAATGGCTTGATTGGCAGCATTTGACCTCCTTTGTGTCTTAATCTCACTCTTGGGATCATTACGAACCTCCCCCGAGCCCGAAATCTGACCAGGACTTATCAGGCCCCTACGTGCTTTGCTGGTTGGGATTTTAAAGCTCCCCATCTAGCTTCAAATATATTCTTTGGAAGTAAAATTTTACCACTTTTATTCAGCAAAATCCTATCAGTGGCTAATCACCAAAGATATTTTACACTCCACATCACCTATTTGTTCCATTCACTGGAAGTGTCATATTCTATTTTGAACTCACTTAAAAGCTTGATTTGACATCGTGCTCTCTGGAAAGCCACTAAACACAGGCTGGATGTCTCCTATCCTCCCCAGTACTTCATTATGTGTAAATACACTTCAAAAAAAAAAAAAAAAAAGGAAAAAAGTTTTTCTTTAACAGCCAGAAAAAGCTCGCTCTCTATCACACACATGAAATGATCCATGTATATTCCCCATTTAAGGACAGATTTTATGCCCATCACAGCACTTCACTGCTCCAATTATTCACGTTCCTCTTCAAAAAGCACAGCTCTTCTGTGAGAATGGTACTGTTCAAATGGTCCATGAAGTCTGGGACCACCTAGCAACCTAAATCATCCATGCAAATCTTGAAAGAGGACCACTCTGAGGCACCTTTTACTCAAATGCTGATGTGCATTCCCATGTAATTACAGATAGAATGCAAAAACTGTCACAGTACCTTTGCCCAGGGAAGTAGTTGAGTCACCATCCCTGGAGGTAGTTAAAAGATGTGTAGATGTGGCACTTAGGCACCTGCTTTAGTGGTGGACTTGGCAGTGTTAGGTTTATGGTTGGACTTGGTAATCTTAAAGGTCTTCTCCAATCAAAATGGTTCTATGATTCTATGTACAAGGTAGCCCAAAGCACTTCGCAATAAAACATTAAAAATGTGGGTTTCAACAATAAAAGTAGATGCCAGTATGTGCTTAGCAACCTTGGATTCAGAGCAGATTTACGCTACGAGGAAAAGATGACAAGAACGCTGATGTCACTTACCTTTTATAAAAAGCACTATGGAAAAGCTCCTGTGATTTGTATTTTAATTTTTTAAGGGAAAGACAGTAGTCATTGCTTCACATATATGTATCACACACAGAATCACACAGAATGGTAGGAAGAGAACTGGCTGGAAGAGAACTTCAGGGATCATCTAGTCCAACCCCCCGTGCCAAACCTAAAGCAGGTTGCACAGGAATGCATCCAGACAGGTTTTGAGTATCTCCAAAGGAGGAGACTCCACAACCTCTCTGGGCAGCCTGTTCCAGTGCACTGTCACCCTCAAAGTAATGAAGTTTTTCCTCATTGTCCTCATTTGCCCCTTGTCCTGTTGCTGGGCAACACTGAAAAGGGTATGGCCCCATCCTCTTGGCACCCACCCTTTAGATATTTATAAACATTGATGAGGCCATATATATGCATGCATAATGCAGATATATATATACATGCATATGTGTATATAAAAGAAAAAAAGAGTTATATACTCTAATGTGCATGTGTATGTATGTATAGGCATATTTATGTATATACCTCCCTAAACCTGATCTTCTAGAATTGGAATATTGCTGTTACTAGTCACTGCTTAGCCTTAAACTGTCACTCAAGTTTGGTCATTTCAGATGACTTGCAAATAGATGTGGAAAAAGTATATGTATTTTTGTGTATTTGCTGAAATCTCTTACAGTAGAGTTTATTTCATCTATACAGCTTTGTTCAGATTTGCAACAGGTTGACCAAGGACAACGGTTAAGAATGGGAAAAGTTAGGGTTGGTAAAGATTGTGTATGGTTTAGTTAGGATGCCTGTGGCCCACAACTCCGGTTACAGGCAAGTTTAATGTTACAACTCTGATAGTGCCAGAACAATGTCTTCAGCTTGGGGTAAAATAAAGACCAGCAGAAATATTTTAGAAAATACCAACTACTTCACAAATTGTTACTATAGTTCATAGTTTGGGCTTTAGTTTAGATTCATCGAAACATTCCACTGAATTGATAACGTCTATTTTTATTTGCATCACATATACACATAGTTTAAGTACAGCACCGTCTGCTCTCACAGGCCTGCTTTAATTTAACATCTTTCACACAGTTAATTTGCACTATTATTTTATCTTAGAATATGCATCTATATAGAAAGGATAAGTGAGTTTGTTTAGTGGAATCAATCCAAATGTCAGGCACTTTGATTTACTCAATTGGTAAAGGGAACTTTGCTCATGAATTTACTGCTAAATCCCTGAAGACCTTCTCTGACAACTCCAGTAACAGTAGGTTTGTGATATGAACAGAACAATTCCCCAAGAACTACGAAAGAAAACACCCTACAGGAATGGATACAGACTGAAGTGGAAAGCTACTTTCGCAAAAAAAAAAAAAAAAGCCATGAGGCAATCAGTATTCTGTTCTAAATATAGTAGCTTTGGCCTTTTTCCTGTTATCCCATATCTTAAATGTTTCCATTGGTCTTTAATTCCAGTGCAAACACTTTTTTCTCTCACAGTTGGAGCTGGGGAGCAGAAAGAACAAACAACTCAGTAAAGAGGATTCTCCATACTTTTAAGGGTTCTATCCTTGATTGTCTTTGATTTTTTTTTCCAATTTTTAAATAGGATCAAAAAAAGATCTTTTGCAAAAGGAAAACAATAGTAAATTCTTAGCAAAGTCAGTGACTATTTGCACAAAGCAGCAAAAGAGTGTAAATAGAAAACTATCAGGCAAGTACTTTTAGTTGCAGTAAGATCAACTTTCATTGCTGCACATCTCAATTTCCTTGGATTACAACACTAGCTTATGAACTAGAATTCCTCACTGACCACAATATCAGTAAGAAGATATGTCCCTTAACGTAGGACTATAAAAATTGTTTCTGATTATATGCCAATAGTATCAGGTATTAAATATGGCTAAAGGTTTCAGTTTCAACAATAATTTTTAATTTGTGAAAATTATAAAGGAGGCAAAACTACATTTAAATTCTTATTACTTTTATGGTCACGGGAAGAATAGGTTACAGAAATAAGGGGCGAAAATACCTAAAGAGGAAAATTAATAGGAAAATAAAATTTGATGTCTTTCTTACTAGCTTTGTGTGCTAAAAGACAGGAATTCAGGCTTTGAAAAGAGCATTTTGAGGGACACACACCCTACCCCATCCTTCCAGGGCTTATTGCTCTGTGGCAGAAAGGGGCACACATTCATGCTTTAGCTCCAGTTCAAATCACTAGTGAAGGTGCACATAAGCTTAGAAGAATAGGGCTTGCTGCCACATTCTGCACGCTGTCCCAACCCACGCTTTTTCTGTTGCTCTAACTCCAATTAAATTGGAGGTTGATATGCATGAAAACATAATGCCCTTATGGACTTCAGAGTAGCTAGAACAACCAGCTCAAGCAAATCTAAAATTCCTTGAGAAATGCCACGAAGATAAAACTTTCACTACAAATCTAGAAACAGAAAAAAGATACAGCGTACTGCTAGCTGATGTCACTCTAAACTCATCTCATCAAGGAGCTCAAGATGTCAAAACTTTGTAAGGCAGAAGAGCAGATGTCAGTAGCACCCAGGAAAGCAGCTGCTGTTGTGAAGCCTAGAAACATCTGCGCCAGATCCAAGATCTAACTTAAAAATCTATGATGTCTCTGTTAGGCTGTTGTCAACTACCTTACTTTTTATTAAAATGGAGTATATTTAGTATTTTGAGAATTGCACTTATTAAGAATATATGTGCAATAGGATACCAGACAACTAAGTGCTTTAAAGTTCCTATTGGATCTACATAGAAGGCAGGGCTCAAAGAGTTTTTATGAATGGAATTAAATCTAGTTGGCAGCTGGTCACATGTGGTGTTCCCCAGGGCTCAGTATCAACGATCTGGATGAGAGGATCAAGTGCACCCTCATTAAGTTTGCAGAGGACACCAAGTTAGGCAGGACTGTGAATCTGCTTGAGAGTAGGAAAGCTCCACAGAGGCATCTGGACAGACTGGAATGATGGGCCAATGCCAATGGGATGAGGTTCAACAAGGCCAAGTGCCAGGTCCTGCACTTGGATCACAACAACCCCATGCAGCGCTACAGGCTTGGGGAAGAGTGGCTGGAAAGATACCTGGTGGAAAAGGACCTGAGGGTGCTGGTCAACCTATGCCTGAATATGAGCTGGCAGTGTGCCCAGATGTATTCCAGGTGGATCAGGAATAGTGTGGCCAGCAGGACTAGGGAAGTGATTGTCCCCCTGTACTCAGCACTGGTGAGGCCACACCTTGAATAGTGTGTTTAGTTTTGTGCCCCTCACTACAGGAGGGACATTGAGGTGCTGGAGCATGTCCAGAGAAGAGCAACAAAGCTGGTGGGTCTAGAGCATAAATCTTATGAGGAGCAGCTGAGAGAACCGGGATTGGTTAGCTTGGAGAAAAGGAGACTGAGGGGCAACCTCATCGCCCTCTACAACCACCTGCAACGATGTTGTAGCGAGGTGGGGATCGGTCTCTTCTCCCAAGTAACAAGCAATAGGACAAGATCAAATGGCCTCAGGTTGCACCAGGGGAGGTTTAGACTGGACATTAGGAAAATCGTCTTCACTGAAGACATTGGTTATCAAGCACTGGAACAGACTGCCCAGAGAAGTGGTGCTGCGGGACATGGTTCAGTGGTACACTTGGCAGTGTTAGTTTAACCGTTGGACTGAATGATCTTAAGGGTCTTTTCCAACCTAAATGATTCCGTGATAACATTTTAAGTTGCCAATTTTAGCTTTTAATTTGGGGTTTGGGATAGTTTTTCCTTTGAAATATGGAGCCCTAAGTATTTTCTATTTGAGATCTAGAACCGTATATAGAGCATAGTTGCATTCCTTTTGGCTATTTTTTTCTTTTCTTTGTTACCTTAACAAAATCACATATTAGTGGTTAAAGAGAGTGGCTAAAGCATCTCTGAATACAGCAGCATAACTCCAAGACTCACTCAGGACTCACAGTGAGGGACATCTATAGTTCAGATGTAAGTTGATGACTGTTCACTGAGGCTAAGAAGTTGGAGGCAGCCAGTTCTGTTGGCCACAGAAACTGGTGAACCCTGACGACATTAAGCTGGCGGGTTACAGGTGCTATGCTGGACTGCTGCTCATGAGCACTGACAAAAAGAAAATACACTGAAGAAAGATTTTATTATGTAGTGAATTGTAATACAGAAAATTTTGAAGCAGATTTTATTATGCAGTGAATTGTAATACAGAAAATCTGTACTTATTTTTAAACATATATATGTACAAAATTACAATGAATGCAGTGATCTGTAGTTTTGAGGAACAAACTGCATGAACACCACAGTTTTACTTGTAAACAGTATAAATTAAAGTTTCAAAAGTTTTCACAATTTAGAGCCTTATTTATATAATATACAGACTTCTATTAAAAGTTGGCACATGCAATTGGCACTGAATTTCTTCCTCATACTAGTATGAAAACACACTTCTATTTTAAATATTTCACTTTATATTGATTGGGAAACCTTCACAGCTTAGGTTTACTTGTTACTCAGCCACCTAATGACTAATTTCCTATAAACCCAGATATCTATAGCCATAATTCAAAGAGCAGAAATTGTAGAAAAAGGACAAACTGAGTAACACATTTGAATCTACATTCCACATATCTGAGTCAAAGTTTATTGTACCATAAGAAGAGTTTTTTCATAAAACAAGATAGGTCAAAAAAAATGAATAAAGATGAATATTGATGTTACCAGTCCTAAGGATACCAATAAGAAAGGATTATCCCCGATAGTAATACAGCGGGAGAGAAATACTAAAATAATTCATGCTGTAAAAAGCCTCTCTAATCCATTAGTAGCCTAGACAGAGTCAGAGGGATAGCATTACATGCCATATCAAATCTGGAAAAGGTAGTGGCGAAGGGCATTTGAACTGCACATGAGATATTGGTCCATTTTTTAAATTACCTAATACAGTCAGAAGTATCTTGGAAGTAGGTTTCTTTGTAATATAGTAAAGTGCCTTGACTATATGAATAAATATCTCCCTTGGTTTACGAATTAGGGATCTTTCACTGAAATTTTTATCCCTAAAAAGTCACCTGATATTGTTGTACAGCAGTGGATTGTAGAAAAAAGAAAACCTCTGCAAAAGGTTCATCTATATATGAACAGACTGCCTGCACTAGCACAGAACCTATTAGCCTAACTGGGGATCTGCATGGGTGCACATCTACATGATGCTCCTTGCAGGAGTGGCCCGTAGATATTTCCCTTGGAATGCATTTTAAACAGGCTATACAGATTTAAAAATGTAATTTATTTTTCCTAAAATAATAGAGGATTTTACAGTCAATACAAAAATAGTTACACAGAACAATACTTAAACCGTGTTAGGCCACAACTGTACTTCTAAGTAGAAGAAGCTGCAGCTTGTCTTATTAAGCCACTAATGTATGCTAAATAGGCACAAAGTGATTACAAGAACTTATGTGATCAAAACATTTTCAGAGTATCTCACAGAAATTATTGCCTCAGAAATGTGTACTATGCCACAATTAAAAAGGGTCGAAACCAATACAGGATAAAATAATACTTCCATGTCAACTGAATAAAAATAATTTATATACAGATCATGAGGAAAAACACGAAAGGCCTTTCCTTTTCAAATAAATACATGTATTAAGAGAACACATCCTCTACTAAAAAAATAATTTTGTACGATTAAATGAATAGTTCTTACATACTAAACAAAACCATAAAACCATTCTAAGTACAATAGTGCAACCATGTCAGACCATAAAGCTGATGTTTGCCATTCTACATTTTAGGTAGAAGGCAAGGCAACCATTCGAAGCAAAATAACAGGAAACTATATATCCATTATTTCCAGGTATAAATACATGCTTTAATTTCTAAATTTAAATATTTTTTCCAAGTTCTTTTGCTTTCACATGAATTCTACATGGTATATTATGTGAACATTCATGAATTCTACATGGTATATTTCACATGAATTCTACATGGTATATTATGTGAACATTCACTTGATGGAACTGATCATCACAGGATTTCCAAAACCAGTTCCAAGTGAGCTATAGCTATATCCCCATTTGGTTGTGCTTTTTCAGTAAGTTAAGACATTGACCATAAAACTAGTCCAAGGTAAAACTTTCTTAACAGTTTCCAACCCTGAATCTTTTTTAAAAAACAACACTGTTTCAAACTAAAGTTGCTATACATGACACATAAAAAAATCACAGAGCTTAAAAAAAATAATTCAGTTTATATAATTTGGCCAAATAACATGAAAGATTTTGGTCATTAAAATAAATGGAAGAAAAGTACCCAAAATATCCATGGCCCAACCCTGCAGAGAGGAAAAAATAGGTGTGAAGGCAAGTCCCTGGACTCACATCCTTCAACCAGGCTCTCTACAGGCATGGACATTCACATGGCATTCTCTGTATGATAACAATCTCAGATATGAAAGCAATTGCTGCACACGCACACACGCTGCTAACTCTGTGATGTGGAACCCACATTATTGTTATTATACTAGTGAAGAGAAGGCTAAAGGGGATCTAACAGCCTACAGATACTGAAAGGGGAGTCACCATGAATGCAGCCCAATTAGTCTTGGTAGCAGGTGATGATATAATGAAGGGAAACAGCTACAGATTTGCAGCCACCAGGGAAACAGAGGTTGGGCACAGAGAAAAATTTTTATAAAGAAGGGGAGTGCAAGCATGGGAACAGGTTGCCTAGAATGGTGGTGGCATCTCTTGTCTTTGGGGCTTTTCACATCCTGGCTAAACCCACACCTAACCTGACCTAGGGCTGGAAAAAGTCCACCTCTGCTTGGGTGCTTAGGAGGTCGGACAAAACCACTTCCACAAATCTTTCGTGCAAACAACTTTATGTGATTCTCTGTATCCAATCAAAATGTCTTGCTCATGCAGGTGTGTCAACAAGGTTTAGGCAAACATATTTCACCCCATTTACTGCAGGCCGACCACAGAGCTGCTCAAACACGGTAGTTCAGGAGGCACACACAGAACACTGAGCCTCAGTTTAAGCCCTACAAGTTAACAGACGTTAATAACACTGAAGGAACAATATTTTGGAATGTAAGAACGTAAGTAACAGCTTACAACCATACCTTCTCATCCTGAGAAAATGTAAATACCTACATTTTGTAAGCTTACACTTCAGAAACCAAGGGCTGGGTCATCTCCAACTCTCCTCCCTACTGCTGCAGGAAGAACTATCTGCAAGCACAATCCACATAAATTCTACTTCCGTTTCACCCCTTAGGAGAGAGAGAGAAGCTTTTACACACAAAGAACACAGAAGTGGCCCTCATCAATAGGCTCAGTTAAGTGTGGTTTTCTCCTCAAAGAAGCTAATTACAGCTGTGATTTTCCCGTTTAAATAATACAGGGTTAATAGTAAACAATACATACATGACCAGGCATATTCCTGGTACACCTGCATCTCCTTCATTCTCTGCCACCTGCTCCAGATAAGTCTCAGGACTACAGTGATGCTTCCTGTACTGCTGGGTGGGAAGATGCTACAATGTAAGGTCTCCTGCATGGAATAAGGTACTATGTGAAGATGCCCTTAGTACTTCAAAAAGGACACCAAACATGTTTTCTCTTCTAGGGCTGAAGCACAATACAGTGAAATAAAATGTCTTACTCTTTCTGCCATTAGATTTCTCCATCTTGTTAAGAACAAGCTTTCAGATAGGTAGCTGAAGATTAGCTGCTCTGATCTACAGGTTTGAAAAGATACCTAAAAACACTGCTCTTCCTACTTTACAACTGAGTTGTTTTTTTAAATGGTGAACCGTCCTGTTTCTGAGAACTCCACATTTTATAAAACCGATAACACAGCACAGGCTATATACAGTGTTCAAATATAGTTCTGATAAAATGCAGTAACAGCTGCTAGTCATATGGGTTTCAAATCAGTCCATAAAACTTTATCCAAGGTTGATTTACTGAGCGAGGTTTCAGCCTGTAGATGTTTTATTAATATACACAGAAAAGACTGAAACAGTTTTTGCTGGCTCTGAGGAGCCCCATCCCATTCCCATCAAAATTAGTGAAATCTGAGAAGTGGAATATGATTTTTAGCAACTTTTACTACACTACAGGACTGTTGAGAATTATTATTATAAGCACTAATAACTCAGTCTTTTCGAGATGCTGACACCTAAAGATGCTGACACCTACTGCCTGCTGCTGAGTTTCTCAGAATTTTTCTACAATCAGGCACAGGAATTCTCATTAAGGTAAGCAGTTGCTGTTCATTTCAGGGACTTCTTTTAATGAACAGCTTATACAGATGCTTGTGCATGTGCAGCAATTCTTTCAACTGCGGGTTTAAAACTTAAAAAATGCATAAAGAATATCCATTAAGAGACTCCTCTGTACTACTACAATCCCTCAGTTAGTGTCTGAATGGAAGACGTTTGAAATACAGGAGAAAAATTACAACTCATATCTCTCTGTAATACTAATAATAATATAGTTAAAACAAACAGGAACACATTGGACCATTAACCCATCTCAGTACATATCACAGGTATTATACTCTCTCTAGAATTGTGAATGGTAATAGTCCATGCAAGTGTTCCTTTCATTTCTGAGCTGTGTAGGATCAGGCGCAAAATCAACTTCTCAGTTCTTAATCAAACCCCAACTCCCAAAATTAAATAAATTCTAACTCACCAACTTTTGTAAAATTACACCAGAACCTCATGCACTTGCCACTTCCTTCTCCCAAAGAGACCATTCTCCTTCATACCCTGAACTTAAGGTTTACCTGGATCTAGGCAACCTTTTAATGGTTTGGTGTTTTCTTGGGAAATGTTTCATCAACATACAACTTAAGGCCTTCAAAAAACTAGATAAGCAGACATGAGCAAAAAGAGATTTCATTAATTGGAGCTGTAATTTTTTCTTTTCCTATGAGAGATGTATGACATTATCATGTTCTGTATGTAAGAAATACTGAGCCCATAAAGAAACAAGCAGGTAAAAAAGATAAAATATATTATAATATTGTATGCAGTGATTACTGTAGCACTGATTCTGAGCTCACTTCATCGACTTGTATTATTTAAGAAAAGTGAAGCCTATGGGGCAAAGCAAGTGCACAAATACAAATGAGTAGCAAGTAGAGTAGATTTTTAACATGATGTTCAATTTCTAAATACACAAATGTATAAATTCACGATAAAAAGAATACGTTATTGAAATCCTTCTTTTTTTTTTTTAAATATACAAGGTATTTAGGTCAGGAAAAGTATCTATCACTTAAACATTGCAACAGTTTTTCGTGAGTGCCGATTTTTTGACAGGTGTCCCAGCCAGGCTCGTTACTGACCTTGTATCATCTTGATTGTCACTTCGTTTTCGCACTTCGCTGTAAAAACACCAAACAAAGAAAAAAATGCACTGAATTAATATATTAATGTTCACTGTTCCATTTCTCCCTGTATATCTTACAGAGCTCACCATCATGTATTGTATGGTTAACACTATGGTTTTTAGTGCACAGAATCCACATGTCTCCTAAGTTTCCAATTTGGGAATAATATCAGTATTTCTATACAAATCATAGTGATAGAAATATAATAATTTCTGATATGTAATAAATCCACAATGTTCTGGTTTCCCTTTTCTTTTGATCACTTTAATTTGTTTGCATCAGTCTATTAATAGTCCATTTCTATTACACAGAAAGAGAATACATTCATAGCTGAAAGTATAAAACTAAATAACTGCAATGTGAAGTATAAATTTTCCCTCATTGGAAAATGCATCTTGTTGGATGTTTTATTATAAATGCAGACTTAAAAGCTGTGTATGTATGTGATCTGTATTCTTACTACGGCCCCCTTGAATGTCAAAAGCCAGCTCTAAAATTTCTTGCTTATACATAAAATAATTTAAGTCCTACTCCTATTAGTAGAATACATTCATGAAGTTCCTCTCAGCACACTGTATTATTCAACATAATGTAATGTTCATTTAGAAATTTTTATTTCAAAATTAAACGCTTCTTTCAAAGAATTACTAGGGCTTGAGTAAAGAAATTGCAGCCAATGATTCCAGACCAAGGTTCTGGGTAATGCCTGGACCATTTGAGAATTAATGAACATCATGAAGAAAAATACCATTTTTTTTTTATTTATTTATTTTATATTCTGAAAAGAGAGGCTCCAACTGCTAAAACATTTTTTTTATCCTTGAAAAAGTTAAACAAAGTTACCATGTATAAACATTAGAGATAATTTTCCAACTGTGAATAATGTTATATAACTGTGCTATGTATGTTTTCCAGTTTCATAATCCACTGCTGCCTTCATGGCCAGGTTCTTGGAAATAAGTCATTTAACAAATCAGCAATTAACTTCACATTCACACTGACATACAAATAAATGCCTACATTCTTGCTGCACCTCTGACGGATGCACTTGCCTGGAAATATGGGTGCTCTTGAAAGTCGCATGTGAAGAAGCAATGATCCTCTCTAGAATGCTAGTATTTTTTATTCAAGTCATGTTAATCACTAGTATTTTAACAAAGAATAATAAAATACTGACCGAATATCAAAAAGTCTAATTATTGCAGTAGGCTGCTGCAAAAATCACATGAGTAGAGTTTGTAATTCTGGCCTTGAGCTCTACATATTAAACTGAAAAATCAGAGGCTGACGATTCATTACATACCACCAGCCCTTCAAAATTATATTGGAACGAAGAATGGTTTGGAAAGGTAGTAGAAGTGTCATGTTTGGCTCACATATTATCACAGAAATACCAGGTTGCCAAATGGATATAATCAGAATTTCTATCTTTTAAATAACTTAGAGAAAGAAACATCAAAGAAAATACATGGAATTAGAATGGTCAGTAACAAAACTGAATATATTTTAATATATGTGAAAAAATTAAGAACTCATTATACATAGAATTATATGCATTTGAAATTAATTTAAGAAAGAATGAAGAAAGTATATCCATGTACCATTAAAAAATTTAATTCATTCACCAAAACAGGTTTTAAAATTGTGAGCTCCATAACTGAGCTCTAATTTAAATATTAATTATTGAGACAGCTTTGTAACATTCGCAAGCAAAAATGTTACTTGATTAAGCTGCGAATAAATCCTGTCTTGTATTTATCTATAAAGATTTAACATGGTATTCTTTTTAAATTTTTTTTTGTTGAATTTTATTTTGATACAAAGTTAAATGTACATGTGTGTTTTTGTATGTATGTCCACATATAATGTCCTTTTTATAAAATAGACATAGACATATTTATTCAAAAAAGAAACACGGCCACTTACCGAGCAAGATGAAGAACTGCTTCTACAATATTAGATCCGTCTTTAGCACTTGTTTCACAGAATAGAGCATTATAATTCTGTGAGTAAAAAAATAAAAATGTTAAGCCAACTAATCTGAAATGGTTCCTACGTGGATACGTATATTCAATTACAAATGGTCTCCTCAATAACACAAGATGAAACACATTTCAATGAACAAGATCTCTTCTGGTACTCTTCATTCTCCAATATATTCACTTTAGTACTGTGAAGAAAACAGTAATAGCTTTATAATTGTGTCTTTTTTATATTCAGTATATTCTGAATTAACAAACTGAATAAAAAACACATCGTAGGCTTAATGTCCAATCTTCTTGTCCACAAGACTAAAAAATAGGAAGAGAGTTGTTAGAACAGGTTACTGAATCCGGCTTTTTAGCTACGCATAAACTACAGCATCTGGTATTCTAGGTCAACCAGAAATATCATTCCTAAGTAACAGATATGATAACTGTCCCCATATAATGAATCAATTGGGCAAGCACTCAGCAACTCAAGACTCTAAAGATTCTACATCTTTTTCTGCAAAGTATGGGATATGTGAGTCACGTATCCCCCATATAAACACACCTAAAAAACTTGTCCACACTTCTATTTATACCTTTTTTTTTTTTTCTGCAGACAGGGCAGGAATACAGGATAGTCTCTTGAAGATTAAAATATTCCACCCAAAAGCTGGACAGACCCAAGCCAGGCAAAAAGCCTCATGCACTCACTAGCATGCTTCATAATTGCACTGACAATTTCTCTTTGGCAGCAGAAAAACTCAGTCTCCCAGCGCATCCACATTTTCACAATAAAGACTGAGAAGACTATCCCAGCCAATAATGAAGTTCAGCTCAGTGGACACTGAGATGTGATTTAGCCCTGCAAACATCATCAAAATAGGACAGTTTTCATGAAAAATATCCATGAATCCTAATTACTAGATTTGAACAAACGACCAGAAAATTACTTTTCTTTACTAGTTTCTCCTGTGGTTTTCAGATTGAAAGGTTAAAGTTCTAAGACCATTTCATACCAAAGAGGTATACCAGGAGACCTTACCATAGCCAGCTTTTCTCCATAGTTTATAGGCACACATTTTTGCCCTTGTTCTGTAACAGCTTGACGGAGATCTGCTTTGTTTCCCACCATCATAATTGGAATATTCTCATGAGTTGCATCCTGTAAAGAGGATTTTATTCCTTTATTGCTAGAACACTCAGAATACAAAAAAGTAACTAGCATCATCACATCACACAAATTTCCTTCCCACAAAAAAAGGCTTGCACTCATATCACAAAAAAATGACAAATTATGAAGGAATTTCATGTGTTAAATTAATCTAATGGAAATGATTACTGTGTCCAAATTCTATGACAAAATTACTATGGGAAAAGTGACCAACTCCTGTACCATGATTAAAAGAAACGGCTTTCAGAAGATGAATTAAAGATTTTCCTTATCACTTTCCCTCCTATTAAACACCTCTTGTACCAGAGAAAAACCTCTCCATTAAATGCAAATACGTAATCAAATAAACAAACAAAAAGTAACACTAGAGAGAAATATTGACAATTTCATTTGAACTATAGCTAATTTACAGAATCTACCATATTGGTTTAAAATGCAAAGACTCCAAGGAATGTTCAAGCCATGCAGAAGTGGCTGTCTGAAATGGGCTCTCATGTTCATTTCAAAACGAAGTAAATGGGAAGAGCATGATTACATGACACTCCTGTATACAAAAAGATGTATCAGTTTTAACACTAACAGA
Organism: Limosa lapponica baueri; assembly: GCA_002844005.1. NCBI lineage: Eukaryota > Metazoa > Chordata > Aves > Charadriiformes > Scolopacidae > Limosa > Limosa lapponica. The sequence continues at coordinate 642,974 of KZ505714.1, forward strand.
ATACATCAGGACACATTTAGGACTTAGAGCTTTTACCTCTAAGAGAGGCTGCAGTCTGGCTAATTCCAATACATAGATATCCAAATTTTATAAATAATAAGGTTAGCGATGCAGTGAAACATAGTCTGTAAGTTATATATACTTCAGGGTCTTACCTCAATCATATCCACCCATTCTCGCACATTAAGAAAGCTTTTTTCACATGTTACATCATACAGCAGTAAGACACCATCCGCTCTTCTGAAGTATGATTTAGCAATACTTCGGAATCTTTCAGAAAAAAAAAAAGATTTGCATCAGGCCACATTATCAGAAAAGAATTCAATTTAAAATCTTTAATAACACAGCATTACTTTATTGCACTATTGAGTAGGACTCTCTCCACACTACAAGATGAGTTTTCTCATAGCTTCTTTCGTAAGTAATTCTTCAAAAACTGCTAATGCTGGTCTACAAATGCTCCATAAGGATCCATAGGATACTGTCCTAAACAGCAATCAACATTTTTGTATCAAAACAATCTACACTGTATCTATTCCAAATAATCTGCTTTGCACTGGACTTTTGATTAGGTGGCAAGACTTTTTCACTTACATATACCTTCATAAACTGAGTGGGTTATTCTGCTACACTTGAAAAAATATGAAACCAATAAACTTATTCCAGAAATTAATTAATCAGTTACAGTCATCTTTACTGTTAGCATAATACAATCTATTTGACAACCAAGTACAGCAACCAGGTATTTGCATTATACGTTAAAACATTCTTCACAAATTTATTATATGGGAGGCAAATGATTTGGCCTATGACTACCTACTTCACATAATCACCCATTCGGGTACAAGTGAATACATACAGCCCAATGCAAATCTTGGTTAATGAACAGATTACACTGTCTTGCAAGGTGTTAGATTAACCTCTTAATAAGGCACCAAAGCTGTCAGTAAAGAAGTAATGGCTCTCAAGTAAGGATGTAATAGGATTTTAAGGAAAGTCTACATAATAATTTGAAGAACTTTGGCTATACATTCAGCAATTTTAAGTTTTTGGGAAGAAGTTTTCATACACTAAATACAACACAAATAAAGATCAGGACTTTCAAGGAAAGAAGAGGAAAGAATGGTGAAGGGAATATCCAAGATAAAACAGGCTCAGAAATACAGGTCTGTAAGGAAAAAGAAAGCTAAAGGCTAAAAATGGAAGAAACAATGTACTCCATCTTTTTGCATTGCAAGAGAGGGACATAGGGATTTAATTCATAAATGCTGTGATGAAGCGCAACTATTTCCCTTTGCAGAGAGAAAAGATTACCTCAAGCATCACCAAAGCTCACAAATTCCACTTGGTTTTGGGTCTTAGCAGAGCAAAAGCACATCTATTTATAGACATTTACATATGGCCATACTGACTTACTACAGGGCCATACAATACTTAAAGGATTTTTTTTTCACTTAGATGAAAAAAAGCAAACATCTTTTAGAAACAAAACAATTGAAATTACATAAGTGCAGAGAATCACTAACCTCTCCTGCCCAGCTGTGTCCCACAGTTGTAGCACTGTAGGTTCTCCATCAACAATTAGTCTTTTCATTTGAAAATCCACACCTGGAAAGAACAATGCATACAGTCTAATAAAAAAATATCAATAAACTTAAGAAAATCCACAGAAAATGAAAAGTTATGTGCCATATACAACAGTTATTTCAAAATTCATCTCTTTTATAGATTATGAGATTTCAGTCATTCACATAGCCTTAAACAGCAATAATTCCCTGAACGTATTTAATTTGTCTTTAGAAAAATATTTAAATAAATATTTTACCCACACATTTTCCCAGAAGCATTGATACAAATTTGGCGTTATGACCAGTAAACAAGACCTCTCCCTGCTTTATTTTGCTAAACATTTATAAACTATTATTTATAAACTATTTTGCTAAAGTTTTATGGAAGAAGAGAAAAGTCTGTTTTATAAAACAGACTTTATTTCATACACCAAGGATGAAAAAGATAAATTAGAACAAAAATCCTGACTCAGAGGAAATAAAATGAATATATAACTATGATTTGATTAGAAGACAAAAATTCAGGAATCAGTAAGACAAGTTCATTAGCTGACAGCTATAATAATATATACAAGTCAGTCAGAAATACCTCCAGCTGCATTTAAACCAAAGCTTCAAGACATCAAAGGATAGTATGAAATGCTAAAGAGCAAGCCAAAAAGACAAAAAGCAATGAAAAATGCAAAAAGGATCATACGCACATTCTAAGTTCATTAAACTGAAACTCCATTTTCTGGCGCTTTGTGCTGTTCAGGAACAGGCTTTGTGCTTTGCACAGAGAAAGTAAATTGGAGCAGTATGCTATTACCCACTCCAAACAGCAGTTAGGCACTTCTAAGCTTTAGTACTCAATTAGATCTCACAGCCTAAGAAACTGCTAAGATTCCAGAAGCGCTGGCAAGCAATCACAGAGGGTAATCTTTTCCCCCGCTTCTGCAGAACAGCAATGAAATTCACTTTAGTATTTTAAGAGCAACTATACCCAGGGTTGCACTGGTATTTCCTCGAAATTCATTCTTGCAAAGTCTCATAAGGAAACTGGATTTTCCCACTGCTGCGTCTCCGGCGAGAACAATCTTGTAAGCTTTCTCTGAACTGGGGTATTTCGGAGTACATTCGCTTGCATCTGACTGAAAATAAGAAGAACCCCTCTGTTTCAACTCATACAAAGAATATTTCCTATATCAATTTTTTTTTTTTTTTTCCTAAAGAACTGGTTACCTGAGGGGTGAGAGCGGATATGTATTTCCTTGTTGAAGCAACTGAGCTGCTTCGACTTACTGGTCGTGAGGGCTTCCAGTCTAATACTGTACGGCTGTTATCAGGACTGTATGCCTCTTCATCCCTGATCTCTGGAACCTGAAAGTACAAGCTAGTGTGTTAGCCCTGGTGAGAAAAGTATGCTTCTTTGGAAAGGCACAGCTAAGACCGATTAAAACATTTGTCTTAAGAGTTTGGATTAAACAGAGATAAATGACCAAATAGAGCTGTGCAATTCTAGTGTGTGATCATTCTGTTCTTACTCACATTTGCTGTTTACTATAGCCTACATTTGGTCCCTAAATGTGTTTGCTGTTTGGCATATATGCTTTCAGTACAGTTTCCAGAATCAATTTCCATATGGAAAATTTCAGCTTAAAAAAATAATTACAATAAACAAATACTTTATATCGAAGCTTATTTTACAAAAATTAAGAATTTCACTACAAGATATTACTCTCTATGCTATTACTAGTCAAGCTAAATGAAATACAGCACAGCTGTAATCTGCACTATTCAAAGCATTTTCAACTGCAGAGACTAAATGTCTCTACTAAATGCTCTGTAAAGGATCTGCGCTAAAAAAAGCCCTGTGTTATGCTGTGCTTGCTACTTCTCTTGCTATGTAGTGATCAGTAAAACTCTCCATTTGACTAACAATAAAATAGACACAATAACACATTCCTACATGTCTAAATTCTCCAATATCTACTGTGTAAGTGAATGCATGCACTAACAATATTCTTTGTCTCATATGTGTGATTTTTTCATTCACTGCCACAGCATAGTAAGAAAAAGTGAACGGAAACCTGTTTTACTTCTATAGTATCTTCTTTTTAATCATTAGAGATGGGCTCCTGTCTGCATGCTGTTTAACAATCTTCAAAAACCACACGTACTTCAAAAATGAAGTTATTATCTCAAAAATCTATCAAAAATGTCAAAATAAATGTTTTATTTTAAAGAGGAGTGGCAATTTATGCACTCTACAAAAAAACCTGTCACTAATCTTATTTAAATGCATATAACCCAAATATTTAGTTTTAACTGGCCTATGGGCAAAGATCCATTTAATTTTAAAAACAGGAAACTAATTTTATCTCCAACCAAAGGTCTTTCTCAGAGAAGGACTAAGTCGGGCACTTACATCTGTATCAGAAGCATCACCACCAAAGCTTTCTTGCATACACTGTGACCTTTGAAAAATCCTTTGATGCCTGTATTCCACTTCTGAATCATACTCATTTGAATCTCTCAGGGTAGACAAACCACTGTCAAAACAGCTCTCAGGTAAGCTGTCAACTTCACAGTTTATCCTTTGCATAGGATCACAAAGGGCTAAAGAATCATAATCTTCATCCACACAAGAAGAATGAGATGATCTAATAAGAAAATATTGGAGGGGGAGAAAAAAAATTAGTCCACCATTGTTTTTCCCAACAAAATCTGTGCTATTCTGGAATAGTCAATACTCAGAAATGCTAACTATACAGTTTAAGACACACAACAATGTCTACTTCACCTTTCTAAATTTATTTTTCAATCATATCTCTTAGGATGCTCAGATTAATTTACATAATTTATGTTATTGATGATGACTTCCCATGTCTCAGTAAGAATGTCTATTTATTCATATACAGAAAAAATAATTGTTTAAAAAAGATTTAGAAAAAGATGTATTATGAAGACCCCAAAGGCAGAAAATGATAGTTCATGGTTTAGCTAATTTGGGCCTATTCTAAGACATAAAAAATAACCTTGAAATACTGTATCTAATTTCAATTAATGCATTTGCTCACAGAGGCATGCAGGCCAATAAGTAACAGCTATAAATATAGAAAAAAAGTGTAACCAAGTTCAGGAGATCAGCAATGGTGGAAAAAAGTCACTGAAAAGTGTTTTCTTACAGTTTGGCAGTTTGGTAGGCTAGGCAAAACCTAAGGTTTTACACAAAGTTCTTTTAAGAGTGAATCTTAAAAGAAACAAACTTTAAAAAAAATATACTACCATTACAATTATTATCCTGCTCCTGCAGCAAGACAGAGACAGGCACAAATTAAAGTGAGGTAGAAAAGGTCTCCAAGTCACAGCAGAGAAGAAAGAACTGGTTTGGTTCTGTCCTATTGGAAACGGATGTGAAGCACTAAACTGGTAGAGCAGACAAGATCAGCATCAATTCTTGTAAAGACAGTTTGCTGCCACAGAGGCTGGGAGCTCCCAGTGCAACGGCACACCACAGAAGAGTACACAGGGGAGAATCACCAAATTATGAAGTTGTTACTGAGTCAAATACAATTCCTCCCTGCAAGTGGCCAAACAGGGGTGACAAAGGCATCGCTGTCCCATGCAAAAACATCCAGAAACATCTATTTTACATCTTTTCAGGCTAATGAATAATCAAATGAATGAGTGCGATCTTTGCTGTGAAATATCACAACATCCATGCTATTTGTATTCACGCACCTACTAGCCTATACCAAACCACTGAAATACAGAGGAAGGGTGCACGCTGTAACAAAGTTAAGCTTGTCAGGCATTTCCTGAAATAAAGGTCTTTAGTAGTTGATTTTCAACCTCACTGAAGCATGAATTCAATGCTGGGAATTTCATATGTGCTTAAACCAAGTTAGACCAAGGTGTATGATACAGGTAAGAAACGGAACAGTATACCTACTTATGTAAATTGCTTAAAACATGTTAGAATCAAAATCAGCATCTCCTAACACTGATCTGATGTCAGGAGACAGACCAAGTACTGAAAATGGACAGGGTTTGGGACATTCATATCTCTTTCTGTCTTCTGATACTACTAAGTCACACCTGATAAGAGCAAGTTTTATTCCTACCCCATAAACTTTCTTCTAAAGTAGCCTGCATTTCTCACTTTTGTGGGAATGCAAGGATTGCATCATGTGGCAAGTACTAATAAATATTCACAGAGGAGGACATCACTAAGCCTCCAGAGAGGTTTTAGTTCTCTCTTCAGAAAATTACTCGATGTAATATGCAACTTAGTAGTGGATGCGTCTCAAAATTTGCAGAGCAGAACTGGTTTTACATGCATTCAGCAGAAGGTATCAGTTTGTGACAAGCAAAACTTTACAGCCTACATCTCACATGGAGACAGCAGAGTAAGTGTAACACTACTGAATGAATGGGGATGTTAGTGTGAAGCAGAATCCAACCTAATCCCTACCAAAGATACTAATCTCTCTGGCAGAATGTAAAACAGACTACTAAAAACTCTAACAGAGATCTCTCTCCAGTTTGAAGAACCATTGAAAGAAAAATGAGACAAAACAATCTAGCAATTGAGTAAGGACACGCATTTATGCTGGCAGTTCCAGCTGTCTAAAAGAAAAAAAAAAAAAGGGTGAAGACATGAAGACATAGCATGATCTACATGACTTGAGGTTGGATCCAATGCCCAGTGACTTCAGTGAGAGTCTCTGCAATGATCTGAGGAAGCTCTGATCAATGACCTGCATCCAGGAAGTACAAAACCAAAGTAGCTCAATCATTTGATATTAACATTTAGATAGCTTATTGTTCTTTGTGGCTCTTACCCCATTAATATCCCAATGCATTAACTACTCTTCCACGTGAGTGTGAGATGAGGATGCTCATTCTTTTGAATAGGCCCACATACCTTCGTAATAATTATGACATGGGAAAACCTGACATATAGGCTGAAGATATGACCAAAAATATTTTATTTCCTAAGTGCTGAGCAAGCTAGCTAACAGCGGCCCTCGGTAGATTTTTATAGTTTCTTGGAGATAAGGAGGGAAGATTGAGAATCAAACTAGAATCAAAACAGTCCAAGAGCACACAAGATGTTATCGGAACTCTCCATAAGTTGATGATTTGCACTGAAAAGAGTTTTCCTGAGCTTTCTGAAGTCATTGAAAAGATTTCTATTGACTTTTGGACCATATGCTATGGTTACACATTCCTTCTGAATCAGACAACGATTCTCTGTTATTTGACAGTATTTGCTCTTCTAAGAGAAGTCTGATGCCCTAGTCTTTTTAAATTCAATAAAAGCAAACCCAGCTTACCTATCATACCGTGGGTTTAGAGGAGACTGTCCACCATTAAATTTAGGACTGCTTCTAGAAATGGTACTTCCTGGTGAGGTGTTTGCTAACCTCTGTGACAGATACATAATAAATACATAATAAGTTTGATGAACACAGTGCAAGCATCTAGATTTGTCAGGAAAAAAAGTGTGCATCATCAAAATTACCACTGTGTCTTTTCATATATACGCAAGTATTTATTTTTAATTAAACCTCATGCTTTATATAGGACTGGATGTCAAAAGGGCCATTACATACCGCATTTAGCTTCCACTGTTGCCTCAGTACTGAACCTGCTAGCCACACTCAACGACAAAAGACAATGGAAATTCCAAGAGGATGATGTCATTGACTAGACTACACCTGAAGACTTTGCAATGCTAAACTTTTAAAAGTAATATTTATAAAAATGGCATATTCACTACTAAAGTGAAAAGGGAAATGTCACTGGCTGAGCTAGTTTCAGTAGTGATACCTCCCAGTTCTTGAGTGAGACAGTGAAGGAGAGATCCCAATTGACAGGATGTGACACAGTATTTCATACGTTCTGCCACCCCTCTACATGTTTATTCGCTGGGAACAGTTTCCTCTGTCTTCTCTGTAATCTGTCTCCCTGATGTTTCAGGGTGCAGCAAAAGGAAATGGAATCTCTTGTTGCATTTGCATCTGCAGGTCTGCTAGCCTGTATCAGCAAAAGGCACTTGTGTTCATTGCTGGAGAACAGGCAATGACCCCTATTTTCCTCCTTACTGGCCAGTATTCTCTGTGGGACCATTATTCTGGCCTTATCCTTCTAAAACAGTTAATTCCTTTCCTGATGATACAAGGGCTTGTCCGATCATTAGTTTTGGAGTTTAACATGTTTCCCAACATTGCAAAATGCCAGGGCAGAGTAGATTTTTTTGTAACTTTCAAGCCTTCCTTTCTCAGGTTTGGAGGCTGTCGGATTACATCTGTTACAACAGATCCCTCTACAGCTGTGATAGCCCAAAAGGGTCTCCCTGAGGCCCCTCTTATCAACAGTCCCCGATATTCATTTTCCCAGTGATTTGCCTGGAAAATAGTTCAGATTAGGTTAAGACCTTGCTACTAAAAGAATGCAGTTTTCTGAAAAAGTGTGTTTTCAGGACACTCGCATATACACAATACAAACATATTTCCTTTAGTGCAACAGAAATTGCCGATTTATTCACCTCATCAGATACATTCGGTCATAGCATATTAAAAAAGTCACTACTTTCCAAAGCACCTCAGAAAGGAGCTGTGCTCTAATAAAATTCCATCATTTCACAGAACATAAGTAATATCTAACAAAATTCAGCTACACAAGTGAGTCCACTAAAAAACCCTCATTTTTCTGGAAGTACAAACAAACTTGCATTTGGTTAATTGTTAATTTTTAGTTAATTCTTGTTAATTCTTAAACCTCCTAATACAACGTAAAAAAATTATAAATACATACCAACGATCTGTTGTACTTGCTGAAACTGTTTTCAAGTGCACTTCTCAAACCATCGTTGCTGTCATGTAGCTTCCTATTAGCTGATCTAGCAAGGAAATATAGTTTAACTTACAGGACTACAGAAAACATTAAAAATTATGTAACTTACATTGTAACTATTGTAACTATTACAAATTAAAATTTAAAAAAACATATATCGAAAAACCTTTTTATTTCTCTTTAGATAAACACTAAAGAGTAATGTGGAACTTGAAATGTGTTGTCATATACGAACAAATGACCATACATGAAAAAAGCATGATAAGGTTTAGCCTCCAGTAGCAGGCTAGGAAACCCTGTTTCACTTCTGTAGCGTGGTCTGTGGTCAGCTGAGGGGAAAAAAGACACTGTAGGAATGGCCGCAAAAAAAACAGCTACGGGGTAGTTAACTGGTACAGCCATTTCTGAAATAGAAAGTGACTACCCTTTAAGTATTGCTGAGATGACTCTAAGCATAGACGTGGTTCAGCTGCTTGAAAGAAGGAATATGTTTTGGATAAAGGCATTAACTAAAGATACAAAAAAAACCTATTCACTGTGACCCTCATTGAAAATAAATGTTTGTGCGTCCCTTGTATAAAACTGCACGCACTTAGCACTTTCCAGATAACAGTAAGACAGGAAGTTATTGGAGAAGTGAAGTCAATAAAAAAAGGAGCCAAGTGATCATTTTTGTAATAGCAGTGACAGACTCAAATCTCATTCAGCTTATCATAAAGAAACGAAAGTCATTGAGGCTAAGAAAAAAAGAAAAATCAATGAAGGATTAGTGTCTCTCTAACATAGTAGAGTTAGTAACACAGGACCTTCTATGAGAATTGATGCCATTTCAGTATTTTTACTTGGCATTTTTTCCCAAATCTCATCCCAGACTTTTGCGTACAAAAACATTTACCCCCTAATATGTTGGCACATAGTTTGTTAATAAAAACCTGAATTACTAAGAACATACTGAAGTATTTCAATTTGTCGTTCCAGATTATCTCTGTCTTCAGTATACTCTCGAATCATTTCTAGGTCTCTGAAAAAAAAACAAAAAAAAAAACAAACCCAAAGTTATACTTTACAGGATATCCTTTTTTATTTTTATAATATTGCTTTGACAGAGGGCAAAAAGAGGTGAAAAGATATAATTTCAATATTTCTGAATACAGTTTTCCTATGTTTTCATCTTTCTGCTGAAATATGTTAAAAGCAGTTTTATGCAACGTAAAAATCACTTGGTAACTTTGTTGATCTCTGCCATTATATCTCAACAAAGACTGTGAATGAAAAATAAAAGATCTGCAAAATAACCATATGGATCTGCTTCCCTTCCCCCTGAAATACCATTTGTGTTATCTGAATATAACCACATAATGAAATTATCATTTACGCTCCTTTAAATGAGTATCTAGAAGCAGCTTTCATTCACTTTAGAAAAAACTGGTCGAGATCGATGTGGTAGGCTTCCAAAACTATTCTCCCTAATATTCATACAGATACTCATCTGAGTGCAAGTCATGGAGTAAAACATTGCCTGATTCTATAACGTTTACTCCTAACTGAAGTCCCAGTAATGGGCTTCCTTGCAAGATTATGAGAGTTCACATCATATCCAGAACTCGCTCTGTCAGAAACCTGACAAGAAGTGAACAGTAGTCATGGCATACACTGCGAGGTGACAAATGCGTACCTGCCATTTATGGCAAATTTAGCAAGTAACAGTTACCAACTGCATACATAATAACTACATCAGACAACAGATTTTTTTTTTTTCTGGTGAAAATATTATTATGCAGAAGTACCTTACCTCTCAGTGTTCAAAGTCTGATCTGCATACTCGCTTTTCAAGCTATCTAATTCACTCTGCAGAAAAGCTATATTTGTTTGTGCTTCTAAAAGATCTTTCTTAAGTTTCTGATTTTCCTTAAAAAAAGGAAAATATTAGATGTTAGCTGTCATAGTCATGTGCATAAAATGTTGATATAATGGTAAGACAAAACCCATCAAATTTAATTAAATAAAAATTAAACACAAGAAAATCTCAGCATAAAGGGGAAAGAAAGCAAAAGAACTCTAAATCAACAGAGAAGTCAGTAAATTAGCATACAAAATCCACTGAATTTTTATTTTTCCATTTCAGTTACACAAAAAGGGGACTGTATATTTCAAGCCATTTCTAAATGTTATACCAAGAATGTCCACGCATTTACACAGAATAGGGTTTTTTCCAAGTTAAAGATCCTTGTACACTTATCAACAACTTTTGGAGTTTATTTCTTAGCTTACCAGTACTAAACATAAAAAAAAATAAATTAAAAAATCCATTCTGCAGAGGCTAAAACTGAGAGTAAATTGTCAATAATCATAATCTCTTACCAGCAACATATCATGCATTCTTTTTTTCAATTCAATCACATCTTCCCTGTGATTTACGTTTTTGGATTGCTCCTCCAACTAGAAGGATAAAAAAAAGTGCGATTAATGTATGTTACTGATTGTTCCGAGTCAAAGTACAAAAAAGTAACGGAAATCATATTAAATATCCCCTAAAATGTTTTACACTTATTGAAGTTTTTCACATCCAGAGTTTTCCCAACTGTGTCAGTAGGCAGCATTACTCCAAAAATCACAGACTTTCTATACAATTTTTTAAATCAATACTTTAAAAAATGTTTAATTAGCATTTTGCACTCTGTACATGTTGAATACGCGTAACTAGTGACAAAGAAGCCAGCTATTGAGAAGATATAATCAGGTGTAGCCCCACTAAAGTGAAAAAAAAATAATTATATACTGCCTCATGGGTGTATGTTTGTATTACTACAAGCTCTCATGTTTCTTGTGAGAAATGTCTATTTCTATCAATGCTCTTCTAAATTCAATTCAATATGAAAAAACAAAAATATATCCTCATTCGTTGCTATAATTCTGTTAAAAGTTATAACAAAAACTAACATCAAGATTAAACTAAATTAAAAAATAACCCAAACCAATATTCCTATGTGAAATTTCAGTTTACCTTATGCTTAGGTATCAAATTAAAAGATCAGGCTGGAGTTAAGTTCAGACTAGCAACAGCTAGTTCCACTAGTAATTTCAGTTTAAAATTACAGCTTAAACCCACCTCTACCATGAGAGAAATGCACTAACAGCTAAAAGGCACTATATTACTGTAAAATACTATATTTGTGTTGCCAATTTCATCTAAATCTATACATTACAAATACTTAAACACAATATATTAGACTATTCCTAATGTATCAAATACAAGACTAGGTAACAGCAGTGTTAAGAACTTGAGGGATCTAGAAAATTATTCAGCAACAGAATTTGGCTAGTCATTGGTCCCTTTCTGAAGTATTTCCATAAACTACACAGAATGAATACAACAGTACAGAATGACAACATAACCTAAAAAAATTACTTGCAGTTGCCATTTACTAATACACATTAAATTAAAAAGCTACAATTATGATTATGTGTCTTGGGGAAAGCATTTCATAAGGTCAGCATCTCTTAAAACACTTTAAAAACTCTTGCTATGACTTAAAATCACTTACCTTCTTAAGTTTTTTTATTGTCACTTGAAGATCCCCAACTTCAGTATCATACTGGCGCTTCAGCTCATTTAGTGCTTCTTCAGCTTTTCGCTTCTCCTGCAATATTTTTAATCTCATTAGAAGTTCAGAGAGGTTTCAAATGTTTATTAAAAAACACTTTCATCAGTTTGGAAACTACATAATTTCCCCTCAAATTAATGTGTGTAATTTTGTCTTTCCATTACATCAACCTGCCCCTTCCTTAAGATCCACATATTCTGACTCTGTAATTGCAGTACACTTATAAAACAGTCATGGAAATAAAATGGAAGCAAAGATATGTGTCAATTCATCATTTGTTTTTCACGTCATAGTCTCCTGTGCTAAACATTCTTAATGTCTTAAAAAAGACCTGAGAAAGAAGTGTTCAAATTTTATTTGTACATAAATTTAGGTGTGTATTTCATATATAGGGGCACACACAGTGCATATCACACCTGCACACAAATCAGGGCGTTACATCCTTTTTTTCCAACCAGTCTTCTTTGGCTTGGCCTACAAAAGACTAGTAGTAGCATCACTGAGCCACCATCAGTTATTTATTTCTGTTTTGCTTTTAAATTTTTTTCGCTTGCGAGTGTTGGAACGCTATAGGCCCTTGTCCAGCAAAAGGTATGCTGATGACAGCATCTTTAGTTTCATATGGCACTTGGTCTGAATATCAAAACAAGTACGCTATTCTGAGTTTTACTGTAAACAAAACACATTTTGAAAGGAAGTTACATCAAGTGCAATGAGAAGAATGATACATTCTGCGTGCTGTAAATGAGTATGCATATAACCCACTCCAGTCACTCCCAAGAGACTTCAGTGCAGAGTTTCACACCACAAGAAACCAGAATACAGCAGTGATACGTGTTGCCAACGAGACAGTTTGAGTTTTCACACAGAAAAGACAGATAATGGACTTTGCTCAGAATTCAGTGCTTTCCTGTAGGTGATGCTGGCATCTGTGTGTTAAATGATAACCCACGTGTAAAAACGATAATCAAAATAATCAGCTTAAGATGGATTCTCTTGCTGTTGGCGCTTATATGGGACTCCTAAGTATTGTTTGGTAACTATTTGCTTCCCTTGAAGAAACAAAATATAGGATAGGCTCAATCTGCAGATACTATCATGCGAACGCAAGTGTCACGGTGGCATGAGTGAGATCATTCTGACAAACAATAGCCTTGAGTGCAGGCATTAAGATTAATGCCTTAGTACAATCCCACAAAGTAAATATCTTGCATTTACTCTCAGGGCGTTTTAGTAGGTGGAGTATGTGGGGCCACAAGCTACAGGGAACATTTAGGACTGAAAAGTGCGCTGTGAGAAACAAGTTACAGCCCATCTACAGCATATCTATAGCTAGGTGTGAACAGTGAAATCACAATCCGTGCAACTTGGCGACAGTATAAGGACTTTTTAGAATGAGAAACAAAGACTACATGTGGATAATACTTAGCAGATGTGTTTTTTACATCATGCTAGTACATAACTGCGGAAGTTCTCAGAGTAAGCAAACACACATATCCCAGTCATCTTTTTACAGTAGTGAAAAAGAGTCTTCAGGGCTTTTTTCAGTGATCTATCATTTTTTGCAGAACAGAAATTCTCCAGAGCAAATCTATTTGTTTTCTAAACATCAACACTTAGTCTCTCTGGAAATGGAAAGTTTACCTCTACTGAGAGTTGCATTACCATTAGTTAAACATGGTATGATGCACTTTTAATTTCCTGAAGTGACATCTTGTAACATTTTTATGTTATCTTATTTTGGTTGAAAGAAAACAACTGACTTTTATTGTTTGGTAGGAGTGTTTCCTCTTGTACAGAAAAAGATGCTGTTTGAAGCAGATCTATCAGAATACTGTTTACCTTCACAGATCAATTACTGTGACCTATTTAAAAGCAGCAAGTTGGCAGACTGTACTTTGTGTCTTCTGATTCTGCAAATACTTTGGTGAAAGAACCCATACCAAATATACAGCTGTTCAATATATTGTGTGTCCCACAAAGCAATAATTACACCTATGGTATACATTTTAATTAATGCATTTCTTATGTCCACATTAGAACACTTTCACAAACTGTTAATCTTATGCACAGTGTAAAGTTAGGTTTATCTTATGTGAATTTAGTAACAGTTCAACATAAAGCAGACAACACAGGCAGGATGGGTTTTACTGTACTGCTTTCTGCTTAGAATTACACAGCCACAAGTGGCTCCAACATATCTTTCAATGGGTAACAGGAAGAGGATTATTGTACTTTTCCATCAAGACTACAAGCCAGTTGAAACAATGGCCAAAACTTGAGCACATTGAAACAGAACTTCCCATCAACTTTGGGAGGTCCAGGCACTCACACATTGTCATCACAATTACCGTCTCTTATGTCTGTAACTCTCCAATATAGCTGCAGGATAAGAATGGGAGAAAGATCGATCACCGCCCAGGCAGATATACAAATTAGGAACAAATGATCTAAGCATTAATTTCTACATAAATTCATCTACTAGGAGAACTAGATTGCATTCTTTTATGGTGAAAGGTCCTTTTCTCCAATCCGTTTCCAAAACTGGTCTCAATAATAAATTTGTATAGGCCAGCATGTTCTCAAAAAGAGAAAGACTTTTTTATTCTTGATTCATCACATCTGAGCAGCCATTCCTCTGGAGGAAAGCATTAAGAGAATATATTTTTGATCTCATAGACAGCTTCCTTTCATCCAGGCCCTGCCTTTGGCTGCTTTGAGTCAGCCCATCAGGATCAAAACCACACCTGGCCATTAATCCTGCTTAAGACCACTGAGAGTTTGGTAATTATGAAATTCTGTAAATATGAAATACTCACTTCCTTTTTAACTTTGTGCTCTGCAGCCTGTATCCGTTGTTCCATCTCTTCCTCCAGCTCACTGAGCTGAACTGCCGCTTTATCCTGAGCTCTAAAATTTAAAAGTAAATACTATCTTAGGAATTGCCCTCTGGCTTGATAGAAATGTTGTGTGAAACACATCTGCCTACCTCAGCTGAAGCAAATTAGACAGGCAGCCATGGAAACTGTTTAACATTGCCCAGACCTTGAAACTGGTATGGTTGGGAACCAAAATCACAAATTAATTTGAAGATACAGGCAAATCATATTTTAAATAACAGCTGACAGCTTATGATTAGTACGAAATACATCACATCTGCATTTTGAAAATTAAGTTACAGAGATAAAAGGCCCTTCTGGTTATCCTACGAAGAGACTTCAAAAGGACAACTACAGCAACTTGCATCACTCACACACATAAGATCTCTGTCCTAAGCTAAACTCTTTGATTTTGGCAGTAATGTTGTGAGATTGAAAATGGCGAGTAATTACAATAGGTAAATACACCCCTTGAAGCTAAAGAAGCAAAAATATGGTTTCTAAAATGAAAGTAAATGGGCATGTATACTAAAACTCAAAGTTACAGCCAAGCAAAAGGAGTCAAAATGGTTTATGATATTAAAATAAGAATAGAGCCTGCAAAAATTTTGTCCAGGACTCATCCAAAATTTGAAGCAAGCTGCTCTATGTGCTTATGCACATGTGTGTGCGTATAAACTAACCTTTGAACTCAGTTCATGGAAATATTCACTATACCTTTTTACCGCGATGGCCAAAGTTTCCATCTCTGTGCTTTGAAGCTTGATCTCTCGGATGAAGTTCTTAATGACATGTTCATACGGCTGGATTAATCTTGGTTCCGCTATGTGTATGTTCTGATACAGAACACTGACCTGCTCTTGTCTGAAAAAAGAAAGATACCATTTTAATGCACTTATTTGGAACAATGTTCTATAACAATTTTGAAAAATGTATTATAAATTAAGATATTCCCCTTTTTACATGTTTTTTTTTAAATTTTAGAAGTTAGATACAGACTTTGAACATGCAGTGCAGTAGATCTGAATTATTCTAAATGATACTCATCCTGCCTGCTTCTCTACTTCAATATAGTTACTGTAGAAAAAACTTTTTAGCTTAAATAATTTTTTTGTTCTTCTACTCATGGTGTATTGAAGAGCATGCCACTGGAGCAACCCGTAACTTATCTCAAGTTTGCTGGTGGCTCTAACATTAACCACAATCCACAAAGAAGTTTATGACTTTAGGAGTCTGATAAGAAATAAAATGGGTATGAATGCCAACTACCTAAGTTAAAATGGATGTTTAAAGGGAGGAGAGGGAAGTGATCAAACCTCCTTCAAGAAAAAAAAAAATTATGTTCCCTCAGCTATTGGACTTCTACTATTTACGTCTCCTGTATCAATGCGTGGCAGGGGGAGAGCTGTAGGGAAAATGAGAATACAGCTCTTTAATTTAAGACAAATTATTCTGTTCCGACAACTGCACTCCTCATAATGCCAGCCCCGTTTTATAGCCCAAAAAATTCAATGTTATAAGAAATTAATTCTGTATATGATTCTCATGTGAAAGATAACAGATATATATCATACAGACGAAGGTTTCTGTAGATCCTTTAGTTATTAAAAGCTGTCTTGAAATTTATACTGCTTCTTAAAGGCTTCCCCAATGCACGAATAGTATATTCTGATTTCCATTTCATCTGGACTCATTTACATAGATTGTATGCAGTTTTAATCATCAAAGCAAAGAATCTTGACAAGTTATAAAAACAAAGCATAGCATAAGCAAAGCACCAGAACATTATTACAGAGGTTACTACATAAAAAGCACTGATTTCTGGTCATACCATTAGTAACACCATGTAACCCTCTGTGCTACATGCCAACTAGATTCCAATATCTGGATTACCAGAAGGCAACATACCAGACAAAATTCCATAAGAGAATTTAACAGTCACAAGGAAAATTGAAGCTGATTGCTGCATAGACAGAACATGAACAGGATTCAAGAACTTAAAAGTTAAATAGAAAAAAAAAAAGGAAAGGGGAAAATCAAGTCTAGAAAGGCGGAGGAAGCAGGCCAGTAATGACGAAATATAGCATACCAGTGGCAGAAATGAAAACAAAAATAATGTTTTGCAAGTTCTAGTCTAATACCGTATCTAACATATCACTAATACATGACCTCTTTTTGTTGTTAAAGGAAAGCTTAAACTCTGATTTAATGGTCCTCCTCATTAGACAGTCATTTTCCTACTACTGTGGAGGTAGTACTATTTAATACCTTCATCCTGTGCATGATACCTACAATTAAGGTATATCCTCTGCATTTTTTCCCCACTTGAAGCAATTCCACAGCCTAGATTATTAACATTGCAGCACTCCGCTTCTTCTATGTGATTTCTCCACTGAAGGTATAGCTTATTTTATTACAACAGTACCATAATTGTTACTGTAGCTCAGATTCCCATTTTAAACAACCAAAGTATTTCAGGACACCACAAAATCTGTTTCCAGCTGACACTCATTTCAATATACAGAAACATAACAGCAGCATGAAGAAATATAGACTTACTGATGCTAGGGATATTTCTGTGTACATACACATTTCTGTCTTGCAAAGGGTTTCCTTTACAAAGGCCAACACTTCAGCTGTATTCAGTATTTCCAGAAGTTAAACTTAGTGTAGTGGTTTGAGTATCTTCCAATGTATGCACAAGATTTCTTTGTCAAAATGTATTTTAAACAGAGTAATGTAAAATTCAAAATGTCACAAATACTCACAATAATGCACAGATTTATCTGACCATCAGATGCTACAAACTATGTATGAATAATATATCACTAAAGAACTCCACAAATGTGTGTTCACTCAATTAATAATTTGCATTTAAAAAACTGTTACGGACATTTTTCCTAGCAACAGCTTTGTGCTAAAACAACACTGACATTATCAGCACCATCAGAAATATTAAAATAGGACACACACACACACCCGCCCCCAAAAAACTGTAGACTTAAAATTTACTCTCCTTTCATTCTGTACTATTACAAAATACAGACAAATTAAAATTTCTGTTCTGAAGGGTTTACAGAGTTTTGGAACAGTTCTGATGATAGCATGTATCACAAAATAAGCCTGAGGTCCAGGTTCATCAGGTCTCAATTAAATTTCAAGCACACAGCAGAATTGTAGCATTTAGACACTGATTTCCAAGTACACACAGCTGCACAAGCAGTAAGTTCAGTATCTCAAGGTATTAGCATTTACTGAATTCCTAGTTGAATGCAATTCAACTTGCATTAACATTGGGTAGGGTTGAAGCTGGAGTCTGACTGTACTTCAAACATTACAAAATGTAGCCTCTCCTTCATCTCTCTGTTTGAAATTCAATTTAGTTTTGATAGCTGGACTGAGAGCTGGTAACGTATGCTCCATTTTATAAATTCCTAGCACTTCAGCAGTTGTCCTTCAGAGCTGCAAACTGTTCACCAAAACAGACAATAAACTATTCCAGAATAGTTTTAAATTTTAGATAGCAGACATTGTACATATGCAGAATTAGCTGCTGAAGAATGTCACTTCTTCCAACAGTGGGAATATCCACACAGTCCTTTAAATGAGTCACACATAAAATAAAAATGGCACTAGCCACAGCGAGATGGACAGAGTTTATCCATCTTCCAAGGTAGATAAATTCAGCACAATTTAGGTCAACTTATATGATTTTTTAGAAATACAAAATACAAACACAAAATCTGTGTTCTGAAACCTTCTTTTTTCCTTTATATTTCCTTTAAATTTCACCAACAAGATGCTTACTAATAACCTTGTTTCCAAAAAAGCAAGCAAACAGAAGGAATATTACTTGTTACTTGATGCTAATATAAAATATTCACTACTCAAGCAAACATTTTCCCAATCACAGGTCACCGAATTAGGGCTGGATCTTTAAGGATCTCCACAACTTTTTTCACAAGATTATAGGATTACATTGGTAATCTTTCTTACCCCACCTTGTCCAGGATTAATCAGCTGCTGCCTTTAAATAAAATGAAGCTACACCCATAAAACTACACTGTACGTCAAACTGTACTACAAATTGTTCTGAATTGCCTCCTTCTGTATTTTCAATCACTTCTCTGTTTTCACATGCTTTGGTAAATATCGGTGACACCGCTGCAGCAGGACAGATTAGTTGCAGTAAGTACTGCCCAGTTTGTTTGTTCCAGTTCCTCTTGAATACATTCTATTTCTTTCTACAAATTCATTAGTTATTCAAAATTGTTTATTAAGCAAGATTTCACAAATGGATTTTGCCAAGCTGACTCCTGAACTCTGAATAGTCTATCCTTTTGCTGGACAAAAAGATAACCAGAATTTTGCTGAAACTGAAGTAAGAGCATTCATCAGAAATGCTCAGGTTTGCCCTTTATAACTGATCTTCCTTGAAATCATGAAATCACTTTTATATGGATTTTGCTGCACGCCTTTAAGTTCCACACTAGCACAACTGTAGACCCAAATACTAATGCATAGAAAGAGCATTTTTAGATATACAACATGAAAGAAACTGTCCCTTTGGACCATCTGGCACCATGTTTACACCACCTACCATGCACACCTTTCTGCTGCTTCTGCAAAGTACAGACACAAAACACTAGTACACAAAAAGTATAGTATTCTGACCCAGTACCGCTCTGATTTTACCTTACCTCATCTCAAAGGTTTTATAACATAAGCTGTCTGTAAAATTAGTAAGTGTAATTAGTCAATATTTGCACTTCACATAAGACTTAAGTAAAGTTACTGCATTCACATGGTTTCAGAGAGTTCCCGAGAGAATTACAGAAAGAAAATAAAACTGCCTTGATGATAATGCAATTTGTATTGTAATAGATTTAAAATACCATGGTAGAATACAGGTGGAGCAGAAGAGAGGAAAAAAAATTTTAAAAAAAGAAATAAAAACAACATTGGGATTAGAGATATCAGATATTTAGATTTTGTTAAGTGGAATAGCTTCATTTAACCTACAAAGCTATGCTAATTCATATCAATTCATAGTATTATTTTGTTTTGTTCTACATACAGTGACTATTTGCCCGATGATCAACACTCTGAATGTAGCTCAGAGGGAGCTGATGGAATTCATCAAAGAAGAATAACTCTACAGTCACTCGGTATCTTACATGTGTTCACTATGTAGTTACCAGACAGCGGACACTATGTGACATGGGCCCCTTAGTCTGACCCCAAGGGTGGTATTTTCAGTCCAGTTTTCCACCAAAGGTGTACCAACTACAACAAGGTAGTGGAAAACGGGAGGAAGTCAAAGATGTGCCAGTGATGCTATAATACCATCTCATTCACATGGTAAAGACTCAGTGTTTTCGCTGTTGCTATTTGGCCTTATGTCTACCTGGGTCTGCTTTAGACAGGTGGAGACTGACAAGGTGAGCAGCAGAATTTCAGGGCCCACCTGTGCAGAGCACTCTGAGGAGCACAAAGGAGCAAAACAAGGCAAAAGCTCACTTAGGCAGGAGCAGAACATGGGCTGTGTCAGGCTTAGCTGGGTGAGGGTTGTGTTAAGAGGTAAGAAAAGTAGACCACAGCGTTCCCCAGCAGGCCTGTTTCTGTCCTTCAGTGTACACCCCTATCTTTCTCAACACCATACCTTGCCAATTACCAACCTCTGCCATCACTTTTATCTTCTTTCTTATCTATGTTCTTACCTGCAGACTTAAGGTCACCAAGCACTTTCTCTTTGTTTCCTTGACCCAGACACCTTTCAAGCACTGGAAAAATATAGCTTCTATTTTTGTAGGTGCAGGTAAAAGCAAAGTTAATCACCACTACACATAAACTTGTTTTCATGATGATAATATGCTCCTGTTCTTAAGTTTTAGAACACTATTCTAATGGTCTCTTCCCAGTCTAGGTGAGCTTGTAAAACTATTCCCATCACTTGTAGCAGCTCTGATCTGGTATGGGCATGAAATGACGAAGCATAAGGTGGTCTGAGCCAGGAAGTTCTAAACTGGGTGGTCAGAGCAAGAGAAAGATAAAGCACTACGCACCAGATGATTGTCCTTACAGTGAAGTCTAATAGCCTATGTGTGTCACCAAGAGATAAATACCTTTTTCTGAACAGCAGACACATTCAATATGCGATCATATCAGCCACCTAAAAAGATCAAACCAGAAAGGATCTACTTTTGTCACAGCTGAGTGCCTAACACTTTCTCCTAGATTAAGTGTCTTAAGGAAAAACAGGCTACATGAAACATTAACACGGTGTAAAATTCAAGGTATTGCTCAACCTGAAGAGCTCAACCTCAAACTAAGAGGTTTTTTTTTTAATACTACCTCTTCTTTTTCCGTATCTGCCCCTTCAGAAACGGGACACATCAAAAGAAGATGAACAAATCTACAACCCCCAGATGAGAGAGTCTGGCCAAGGACTGATTCTCAGAGAAGGCATTTTCAATGTTTCCAAGGAATAAATACCGTTGCCTTCCTAAAGTCAAAGGTGTGACTTGTAGCCAGTAGAGCAGGATGGAAAAGACTATGGGACAGGGAGGGAAAGATGAAGTCTGTGGAAAAGGAGAATGGTCTAAAGAATATGGTTATGACAAATGATGGTGTGACATGAAAATACCAGGAAAATGAATGCTACAGTGCTTAAGTAATTTGGCACAAATACTGTTTTGATTAAAGCAAAAAACAGATGAGCAGTAAAACCTAAAGTAGCTCAGAAAGTCTTCTACCTCACAGAAAGACATCCATTACACTTCCAGCAGAACACATTTGTCAAACCCCTGTTGTGAGACATTTTAAAAAAAAAGACATCATTCTTAGAGCAGAGATGCCCTCGCCAGCACTTTGACAAAGGGTGACCCAGCATTTCCTTTTCCTCAGGCCTTAATTGCCTTTATCCCCTCCCTGGGGAACACACTTTGACTTTCAAGGAAATTTCTCTAGTGCTGGGATCATGGCTAATCATCTCTTGGAAGGAAACACAAATTGGTGACAGGAGTCGATGCTGGCAAAAATCCATCCTGACTCACGATGGCAAGAGCACGATAGGTTTTGGGCATTTTTTATGCAGCAGAGCCCCTCCCCTTTGCTGTAGCACAGCAGAGTATCCCATGAGCATGGCCTGTCTTCACAGTTTAAGTAGCTCATGTTAAAAACAGCACTCTCATTTTATCAAGTCCCCCAGATTCACATTTTCTATACAGCTCCAGGTTACATGATTGGGGGCAATCTGTTATCATAATCACATCAGGAGACTTTGGAATTGCATGATGCATAAAATCTCACAGTTTGGCAGCACTGAAATCAGAGTCTGATGAACAGTCAGCTTGGCCCAAAGTACAAAGCACACGAGTAAATTGGATCCCAAGACTAAAAACCAAAGCAATGAAGCAAGAGGATTCTCAGAAGCAGAAGTATTTAATCTGAAGCAGGGATACAAGGTCTCTTCTCCAAATTAATCCACCCATTCATGCTCAAATTAATTTAGTTCATTTTCCAATCAGATTACCCAGTTTGCCAAATATCACACAAAAGTTGCTTGGTAGGGCTTAAAGAATTTCAGTCCATCCCACAGTGGTCCCGCAATCCACAAGAACGCACACAGCAGACACAGTCCCAATTCTTTGTTCTTTCTGATTGAAGGTCTTTGATATTAAAATTTCAAAATGTATTTTCTGTGAAGTTGCTTGCCTGTAATTTACAGGCACAAATAACTGTCAGAGCATTTGTAAGTACAGGTTTTCTCTTGAAGTGTCAGTGGATGTTGGATCGTTCTTTGCTCAAGATGAGGAACAGAAAAGCATTACCATTAGGAGACTTTCCCACATGCTTAAAGGAGCACATGCCTATTAGGAGCGTGGATGGAACCTTTCAATCTTACTACCGAAATCCAAACAGGTCTGAGGCTGGCCACATATTAAAAAAGACCACAACACCCAATAACATGGTCAAGGGCTAATGCCTTCCTCGGCAGCCAGGGCACTGGAACACTCATTGCCTAGAGCATCAAATAAGTGAGTTTGTTTATTTTTTTGTCTACTCCTGTACCATTGCAAGTACTTCTTAAAGGAACAAACTAACGAACATGCTTAAGTTCTCAATAAAATAGATCTCCCGTGGCTCACACGGGTATACAGTTGGCAGCTCACTACACATAAGCTAAAGGCACTGCAATCTTTCATGTTTAATTACTCATTATACCTGATTGAATATAACACCACAGAAGGGTTACTGCATTTTAAATTAAATGAATGCCGAAAAAAAACCCCCAGCCCTCTACACAATTCCACTAGAATCTGACCTCACACATTATATTAGGTCATCAGCCTGGAAAGACTTTCCACTTTTTTTGTGCTACGGTCACAATTGCCCACTGAGCATGTGTAAAGACTAAGGCAAACAATACTTCGACTCACAGTGACCACCTTACCAAGAAATCTAACTGAATTTAGTCCCAACAATCTGTTCAGATGGGGAGAGAAGGAGCAAGGCTGAAAAGAAACGCTATGATGTTACTCCTCCTGTTTAACCGCAACCAACAGAACCACAGCTCCAGCACAGACATGGATGTTTTAAAGCATAAGCTAACAGAACTGTGCAACCAATACACCAAAGTACAGAAAGGCAGGATCCATCCCACAGGAAAACTATCTTTTTCAAAATTAACAAAACTAAATTCAAAATACACTTATTCTAATATATGCTTATTTTAGTACCTGGAACGAGGCAGTACCTGGAAGTAAACAATATTGCATCTAATGTCTGATGAGGCCTGGGTCAGGATATTGATCTGTTATTGGGTTTCACACCTCATTATGGAGGCTTATTTATGGCTTTTAAAAGCGCAGTCACAGAAGCAGAGGCTGAACCACGTGTATTGATACCAGTAAAAAACTTCCCCTTGATTTCCACGGGCATTCAATCAAGCTCAAGAATGACAGAGACTGCAGGTGTTTACTGTGCAATTTTCTGCTGACTTCAGCCCTGCTTTTAGCTCCCTACTTCCATCTACTTTACTTCATACCTTCCATCTCACTACTTCCTTGTTTTTCTCTATATAAACCACAATAGCATCAAAGCACATGTGCCAGTGTTTTGCTATACTGGAGCCAAAAGGCTCAGCATTTTGAGGTACTGAATCCCAAAATGATCAAGATAAAAACCACATGATCGAGATAAAAACGTGGACAACTCCAGTCATCTGGATTTGAGGAGTTCCTTCTTTGAAATTACTCTTCTCACCATTCTCATCACCAATGCTACAACAAACATATGAAGAGTAACGAACCACAATGTGAGGACACTAACTGTTTTATAGTATTGAAGATGCAGATATGTTCCAAGCTAGGCTTGTTTTTCAAAGTACTGCCTTTCACTAAAAAAAAACTGCTAAAAAACTGAAAAATATTAAATAATTTAAATAAAAAGATAAATAACTTTTTTGAAGTACCAGCTTGTACTTTGCGTGTTTTTGTTACATTCTTTTGCTTAAAATCTCTCCCATGCCCACACTCCTCAAACAATTTCAACATATTCATTACTTACACAAGTGGTTCTAATGATTTTAGTGGGGCTACTCACATGAAAAAAAACTTACACATATGTTTTAACCAAAAAAGACATGGGACACAAATGGAAAAAAGTTCAGCTGTAGCACCAATCTGCTTCTGCACTTCAGGATAGGAAAGAGAAAGGACAAGGAAACAAAGGGCGCACTGTTCTTACACTGACGTTGGCACACACCTAATAAATACAGCCAACTATGAAGGATGTTCAAAGCTATTTCTAAAGCTGGACATGAATAGGAAGCATTTACATCAATTTACTGCCCACCTGATACCGATGTATTTAACCATCAAAATTTAGGTCTGTTTGCAATTTTGATGTATAAGTTTCATAACACAAATGACATTGTGTCATGATGAATTTAACAAAACTAAAGGACATGCCTGCACAGTCAAGCCAACAAAAACTATTCCCTTTCCCTCCTACTATCCTCTTAGACAAACAAATAGACTATATTCAAACTGTGCTGCAAACAGTAACCAAGATACTGAGATAGGCTTATTACCAAAAGGAGGTAGAGGCTTTCACAAGCCACCACTGTTCACAAGTCAGATTTTTTTAATCTCCTGTTGAGTTTCTGTCTGGCTTTAGGTTAAGTTATGAATTGCTTCTGCAAATTTTCAAACAGCTGGTTTTTTTCATTATTCTCTCTCCATAGGAAGCAAGTATGTAGCAAGGAAGGCACCATGAACCAGGCAACAAAGACCTGTATAAAGTTACTGATCTGTCTGAAATGGAGCAGTCCAGTAAGACTAATCCATGTCATTTACCCTTCCAGTCCAAAAAGAAAAAAGCAATCGACTCCAGCTGTGCACTGCAAGGAGCAGATTAAGTAACTGAAAACCTCTCTGAAGAAACTTTTCACCTCACAATCCGAACACGTTTGAAAGTGGCTAGAACAAAATTATTGGGGCAGATAAGAATTTACGGTGCACTACACAGTGACCAGGAGACTGGTATGGTAAGAATTTGCCAATGATTTGATACATGCTCCTGTAAAACAACAAACTGCACATTCAACTTGATTGTTACAAAAGTTACACAGAAACTAATGTGCTTTTATTAGCTCCTGTGTACCTCACAGCCAAGACCGATGCAACTTGACAGTCTCTCTGGATGTCTTCATGCCCATATGTTTTTGTAACTGCCTCCTAACTAGCTGCCAGGCCCTTAAACTCAGATTGCTCGTTTTCCAGCTTAAATTACAATTTTTAAATGAAGCAGAACAGCTCTGTACTTTTTACGGCCAACATTTTCATACCTAATTTTCAGCACCTGAGGATTCAGAGAGATTACTGCAAATCACCAAGATGTGTCTTTGTAAAACGGAAGCAGCTCGGTAGTGACAGACCCGCGGTGATCAGGCATAAGCCCAAACCAAGCTACCATCAGTTGTCTTCATTTCACTGACATGGAGGGCGAAAGCTCTCACGGACTTAGTTCAGCGAGCTCCTCGCCCCCAGAGCCGAACCTAGGAACGGCGTTAACCTGGAGGCAGAGGTGGTGCCGGTCTGCCTTCACGGGGAAAGGGAAGACGGGGGTGGAAGGAAGGTGCTGGGGGCTGGTCGAGGGATAGCGGGGGGAAGAAAAGTTTCATGTGCGGAGCTGGCCGCGCTCGGCATTCCCTGCGTCTGACCCGCCCGATTTTCCCACGTGGGTCGCTGACAGAGCAGCCGAAAGGATGCTAGAAAAAAAATAAGAGCTGGGAAACCTCAACAGCGGTAAGCAGACGCGGGGAGGGCTCCGCACACCTGCCGGG
>KZ505714.1:670128-706858 GCA_002844005.1 Limosa lapponica baueri
GGCGGGTGCCGGCCCCCGCTTCCCCCTGGAGGTGCGAGGGCAGAGCGCTCCCGGGGCGCGCAGGTAACTGCCTGCGAACACTACTACGCCTTAAAAACACGTCCCACCCCCCTGCAGCAGTCAAACGTGAGTCCCGGTAGCGTGCGGTCACCGAGCTCGTTTCTGTTTTCCAGCCGAATAAACACAGCCCTTATGTTCACGGAGGACACGGAGCCTGGGAGGACCCAAAGTTTCACTGGAGAAATTCTTGCTGGCCATGAGTAGTCTTGGAGTTACACGTTGCCACGTACGCGCTCACCGCTATCCCCTCACCGCTAATTTAGAAACTTACATTGTTAAAATACCAACTTAAAATGAAAATGCAAAATCTAGGTTCAAATCAATACCCCAAAAGAGCCAGATTTTCAGTGCTCTGTATAGAAGAACCAGCACCTGTCTTTCTTGACAGACATCAAGACTTCTCACTTTCTTGAAGTCAGACTCAAAACTCAGATTTCATTGGAAGCAACTAAACTTTCACTGAGGAGGTTTGATGTTTTGTTTTGTTTGTTTTGTTTTAATTTCTCTGCACTTACTCTTGTTTATGGCTATCTGCAAATGTAAATTTGAGTTGTGAGGGAGTCAAACAGAATACAAATCTGACTATCGAAACAGTGTTTCCTTGCTGACCGAACACAGCCCGAGGCTAAGTACGTGATCCAGCAAAACAGAAATCGTCCAGCTGACCTCTCATTACAACGAATCATGTACTGTAAACGGGAACTATAAAGTGCTCCTCTGCCTAAGAGTGGAATGCCCTCAAAGGAAATTATTAGTAGTATTAGTACTAGTATACAGTTTTTGATTACTATTTTGTCAGGCTTAGATGGACTGAATCTAAGATCGTGTCAGCAATTTATGTCTAGTCAATAAAACATTTTGTGGAATGTTCCCTGCACTCCAGAGAAATACAGCTGATAAATAAGTTAGAATATAAATCTTACTTAAAAAATATCAGATAAATGAGGGACTTCAATTTATGATTCTATACATTTTTGTCACTTTTCCATTGCACAACCATAAAATTACTAAGAGTAGCAAAGCAGTATCCCTTCAGACTCTGAGTCTAGCAAAATCTAGCATTTTAGTAAAACAGAGTTAATTTAACAAGTTTTCTTTCTGTTGCATAGTTTCTCATCTGCCCATCAAATTTTTGTGCCCAAAGAGTATCAGGAAGCCCTTATGAGGCTGATGAAGGGTTGTTCAGACATCAAGGGAGATAAATTTATCTTGCTTACACACACCACTCGCTGCTCATAGGAGTCAGGACATTTGGCTTTCAGTGTCGACAAGCTCCTGAGCCAAATGGGAACATCCTCATGTGGGGCTGAATACGTCTCACTAGACCGGGAGTTCCCACTCAGATTGATGTGCTCACTTTCTTGTTTGCTTTTGTGGCTGCAGGTTTTTGAGTTGACATTTGTCAGTAATCCTTACCCTGCCTGCTCTTACCCACTCAGTTCTCTGTATCTCTTGTGCTGGTGACTACCTTGGACTGCTAAGTAGAGGGCATAGGCTTTGGACGTACAGCCCCCTTTCTTTCTTTTTCGTTTTCTCTGAGATTTAACATCATCTTTTCCCAAACTTTTCTATGTAAACCTGTTTTTATATAACTTGAGATTTGACCTTCCTGCAAAGATCTGCATCACTTTTTTCTTTGAAATCTTTATGTTTCCACCTCCTGCTGCAAAGGTCTGCATCTTTGTTTTCTTTGAAAGCTTTATGTTTCTACCTATGTGACACAAATAAATAATGAACAACCTTGAAAACAAACGGAAATCTTCACATTAACATTCAGGCTTAAATAAAACCATACAAAAGTCTCACAGTATTTGCTAATACAAAGCCTACATGGGCCAGATTTCTGCCTTCATGTGCAGGTAATCCTGTGTGCATTCAGTGGACATCATAAAAGAGAATTTTGTCTTTGTCATCTTCCTTTTTTCTACTGTCACAGAAGTTTTGTCACACAAATCTCAGGTGCTGACATGAAGTACAGTGTGTCATTTAGCACTGCCATGGTATAGGTATATCCTGCAAAACAAGTGTGGTGTTACACAATGCCACAAAACCAGTGCTTGCTTGGCAGGCCATGGTTTAGTCAAATGGTCCTAATTCAACAGCACAGAGATAACGAACAAAAGACCATTTAGTTGATGAGACCTAAGAGTGAGTGGCGAGGACAGGATTCCCAGCAGGCTATAGCAAAATGGTGCTATGTTCTGAAATTATGTGCCTTTTCTTAGAAGGATCTGTCCCTTCAAATCCAGCTCTGAATTAAATAAATATGCAAAAGCAAAGCACTGTTTCTGTGGTCTGGCAATGTGGATATAGTACAGGAGGAGTTTTAAATTCATAAATAAGGTGTTGAAGCTACAGATAGAGAAACACCCCATGTGCAATTTTCAGTCTATCTATTTTACTTTGCTGTGCCGTAAAACACACAAGCTAGCCAGAACCTCTGTTCGGCTGAATAGGTAGAACAGAACATAAAATCATGCTCAGGAACCTCAAGGAGGCTTAAGATAACACATGAACAAGAAGAGATTCATTGTATTACTGCTAAAGTGTCCTGTTGTACTGAGTGGGAAAAGGTGGGGTTTTACGCTGTTGTAGACACAGAGATTAAATGGAGCAGATTAGAAGAGGCAGGGTAACCAGAAATGGGAGGTGTGACACCACATGACACCAAAACCTAGCATTGCCCCAGGAAGCAAAATAGCAGAGGATCTGAGCTGGCCAGTGGGGTAAGCTACAGAACGCTTAAATGCTATTTGAATACCTGTGGTCCCTGAAAGCAAATTTGCAGAACTGTGCAGAAGCTCAAACAAATTAAAGCTGCTAGATCCATTCTGTCACTATTTTGTTGTAGTAGGGCTGGATTGCTACAACAAGCAGGAATTACATTGGTTTATGGAGAGAAAAGCTGACCACTGCCTATTTCCTTAGTATTTCTTTCTCCATAGCTGTAAAATAAATTAATCTAAAACAAAATTCTCTGACTCCATTCATAAAAAGAACTGGAAAGAAAACCAGTTATTCTTTGCACAAAGAACTAACATCAATGGAAAAGTAATTTATTACATTAGGTTATTACATGGTGCTCATTATCAAGAGTTCAAATTTCACCATGGACTAAATATTCATTGTATTGTATGCTCACAAATGGTGAAATCCATATTGATGAGTCTCCTAAGTTTCATACAGAAGACATGAAGAGAGTTGACAGTAGTGCTCTAATGAACAGAATAGTCTAATGAGATAAGCAAAATAAGATTTCTATGTTAAGAAAGTATCTTTTTCTAACTGAAAAATATACAATCTATCAGGCACATAAGCCTTCCCAGTGTTTGAAAGTCTGCATATTTTTTCAAGTTCTAATAGTCAAAACCAAATTACATCTACTGATAAACCTTTTCTGTTCTTGAAGAAACGGGCGCCTCAAAGTGCAATTCCCCATGTGCAAATTTAGTTAACAATGAGCAATGCTGAAGACAGAAGATAGATGTATCCTTTTCAGGACAGAGATGAACAATGTTCGGTCAAATGGGCATATGTCCTTCCAGTTAGGATTAGCTTTGACCTTTTTATGCAGAATGGTGCCAAAGCTCTTTCAAAAACACAGCAAGTTTCTTGCAAACAGTAAGGTCACTGTTTCACCCTCTTCCTATCTCCCTTTCTTACACAGTGTGTTGGAACACTTCCCCAGAAGCAGGAGAACCAGGTTTAATTTGCTGCCCTGCCTGAAGCAAATCAAAGTTACCTTTCTT
This sequence comes from Limosa lapponica baueri, assembly GCA_002844005.1. Classification (NCBI taxonomy): domain Eukaryota; kingdom Metazoa; phylum Chordata; class Aves; order Charadriiformes; family Scolopacidae; genus Limosa; species Limosa lapponica. The sequence goes on from KZ505714.1 coordinate 673,938, forward strand.
TTTCCTCAGTCAAGTGTCCTAACCACAAAGCTTCTGGAGCCAGTGATGGAGTTGAGAAGCACCCAGCTGCTCGGAGCCACTGCTTCAAGTATCTGTGTTTTACAGTGTATTATAACTAGATAAAAAGGTCTTTGGAACAGATGCTGGATGCCAGTTTTGCTTTGGCCAGTGGATCACTCATATCCATCCTCCATTTCTCTCTATCATGCCTAAAAAATTTTACATTATTTTCACAGATTCTGGATAAATGGTATACATTCAATCACTTAAGCAACTATAAGACAGCCTAAAGGACGGTTTTCTTACATGGAGCAAGAAATACCTGAATCTGTTCAGACAGAGAAAAAGACTGAGTCCACTTCCCAAGTGTGTGTGTAATGCTCTTACCCTTAGGCTGCTCTGTAAAGAAGACACGCACAATCAGTACTCTTTTCTACCTTATCTTGGTAAGAGTAGCTGCCACTGTTTCATTGTGTGAAACCTTCTCTTATTCATATTAGGCAAACTCTGTGTATGGATATCAGAGCAGACCCATAAAGAATGAGGGAATAGTGTCCCATTTATGGATCTCAATAAGATTTTGGTTGTTGGTCTGCTCAGTGCCCACAGGGCTATGTCCACTTCAGGTTTCTGGGCAATTTTCCTGAGGAAAACAGAACTAGTCAATGCCCCATTGAAAGCAGTTTTGAACGGTGTCGCTCAGTCCTGGACTGCAGCTAATAGTTCCAAAAGTGCCAGATCTCATGCAAAGGCAATGAAACTCAACCTTTAGAACAATCCCCCAGTATTGGAAATAGGACATCTAGCATCTCCTAAATGATTTCTCTACCCTAATGAAAATTGCTTGGGGAGATAGGGTAAGCCAGTTTTAATGTGGCCACCCTGTTTTGGGAGGTAAGTCCAGTTTGATGATAATGAAGTGGACAATGCCATGCCCACTGGGCATTTCAGTGCCAGAAAACAGTTCTGATGTTTTTAATTTACTAGGGTAGAAAAATATCTTGTGTAGGCCTTTTTATTACTAAAAGGTCAGAATAACATTTGAGATTATAATCTTATTAGAATTTACTTCCTGAATGTATAGTACTTTTAAAATAGTTCAAATTTAAGTGCTGAATGTGGACACAACTAATTTTACTTTTCTCCACCTAAGCAAGGTTAAGTCTGTATCATGTGAGAAATAAAATAAGTGCATTCAAAAACATGAAATAATTATTTGTTACAATGTACAACCAAACAATAATTCAATGAAAGAATGGAGAGCTGGACAAGAAGAAAGATGTAACAAAGCATCCCTCAAGGATCTTCTAAATAGGAAAATGTTAAAGGATATTCATGGGGGCTTTAAACCAAAGGAGATTAAAGGTTACATGACTCAGAGCTGAAAAGTAAAACAAACAATAAAACCATCACTAAGTTTTAAAACCACACTAATTCTTCTGGAATGTAAGAGAAAATACTGTGTTTGTTAATCTTGAAGATGAGTGAGATTTTGTCATCGCCTTAGACAAAAGCCTTGAAGAAACATCTGCCATAGTTTCTAACTCTTTTCTCATCATATAAATTACAGTAAAGACAATGCACCTCAGCAATGTAATATAAAATCAGAAAGGAAAAAAAATAACTCTATTGGATGTTTCCTCCTCTAAAAGGTCACTAAAACTATTCCTTCCATCTGCCTCCAAAGCATAAAGAAAAAAATTACATTTTTATGAGCCAAATCCATTAGCAGACTTAATGTACCCTTTAGATACGTGTATTATCTTGCAGATCTTCAAGATTTACACAACTGGAGACTAAAAAAATAACTACTTCCAATGTGTTATTTTTTGCAGGTGAAACTTCTTCCACAAATTGCAGTGTATTAACCTTTGCTCACAAATCTTTTACAAAGTGAGTATACTGTTGTTCATATATTAGTAAACTTCAAGTAAATATTCAAGAACATCTATAGAAAGTTACTTCTGTGTATCTAAAATAAGTGCTTTTGTTAACAGGCTGATCATCTTTCAAAAGCATGGAAGACTGACTTCTGACTTCTGAAACCCAAATATAACAACTGCCACTCACTTGGCTGCATTGTTAGGCTTTAGCTGTGATAACGTTTAAGTGCTTTAGTTGACTCCACTACAGGGCTAAAAGCTGTTGGGCATATTCATATTGTGTTTCATACCACTTTATAGCTACGTGACAGCTAACATAATGTGCTCTCCTGGCTGCTGGGAGGTTTTTTTAGCACAAATGGGCCATCACATTCACCCATCTCATCAGGGAGGAAAAGCATATCACATGGCTTTGTCTTCAGCAGAAATGAAGACAGCTCTAGTTTCAAATAGTCGTCATGAACTGATAATTTTCAAGCTTAAATTAAGGATGAGCCATGGGATAATTTTGAATAAATGAATCTGAGGAAAAAAGAATGAAGAAAAGAGAAACTGTTCACAGGCAATCTAGAGCAACAGAAAAAGTTTTGCTCTCAATTAACAAACTACTTGTTAAATTATTAATTGCAACAGTGTCAAAGATGTATATAATCTTTCTTATTTTCATGATAAACTTTTTAAAAAACATGGTGTTTAAATAAAATACAATCTTTTGTAAACAAATTTACTCTTCATTAATTTCTTTATTATATAGTAATAAAGATACCACTAAAAATAGCTACATCATAATGCTATAAAATATACTGTCCTTGAGAGCTCTAATTTTGGAAAAGTGATGCACAACCTATAAAAGTAAATACTTTAACAACAATTTAAATTACTATAACATGGTTATAACACACTGTAGTGCAGACAAATTCCTGAAAGTGTAGCGCAAACTGGTTCCACTTTAAGTTACCTGTTAATGGCTTTAAAAATATATTTTTCATTTAATGAGAATAGTAATGCTTTCATATTTGCATTAAATTATCAGGATCTGACAGGAAATCCTGCAGCTGTATCCAAAGACTTAGGGGTACTTTTTCTGGAAAGCCAGACACTTTCCTTTTGCAAATACTACAGTGGTTTTCAATTGCATCCAAAGCGAGACCTCTGCAGAAACTGAGTTTCATGACTGACCTAACAAAAGCTGGCCAACAGGCGCACTCTGAGACCTCCAAACAAAAGCCAAGTTAACCCTACATTCTTCCAGATATCTTTAAGAGTACCTTCATAGGTTCTATAGGCACAGAGACCTACACATCACATCATTGTAAGGGCTGAGTCAGCTTTACTTTTGGGAAACTATAAATAAATATTAAATATAGAATCCTAGTAACATTGATGAAGTTTGAATTTCATTTTCCATGCTTTAGAAAAATCAAAGGAAAGAAAGGAAATTCATGTATAAGCTGGGAAAGGAAAAATGTCTGGTAATAATGGCAACATTTGTAAAAAGTTTTAACTAAGGGTGAATTTTAATGTAAAGCGTTCAATGTTAGGAAGAGGCACTTTGTCCACATGTCAAACTTAAATAGATAGTTCTCCTTTTCTTCAGTGTGTCACCGCTACTTCCTAGACACTGTAATTCAGCTGCCTCTACTAGTAAGTTATTAGACCATTTCTTGGCACAAATTTGACCTGTTCTAACTAGCGATCTCTGAACAACTCCCAGTCATCTATAATGGTTCAGAGACTGTTCCCAAATGGGATGTGCATGCAGTCAGGCTGCATGGACACATGCCATGCCATGTGGATTAGTTCATACCCAGGAATACTGCCAGGCACAATCATTGATTTACTAGTACAGATGTAAGAGCTACTGCTTTTCTTAGAGGACACTGGGGTGCCAATTAATTCTGAAGAAGAATTGTCAATGGCACATTTCTGGAAAGGGATCTAACAATATATAAATATATTGATGACTAGGATAAAGAAAAGGAAGTCCCTCTTTCTTTATAGTTCCCATTTCCTATAATGGCAAGAAGTGGTAAGTATTTCTAACAACAATTGTATGGATTCAGTAACTGAACCTGAACCAGTCCATATAAATGCAAGATGATTCACAGGTCCATCAAGAATCTTGCCACTGATTCTGCAGGGTCAGGTTTCTGTCCAGATAGCTTAATCAGCAAGAAAAGAAAAAAAAAAAAAGAAAAAAAATAAAAATAAAGCACAGACCAAAACTAGTTGATAGAAAGAGGCATATGTGACAATTCACTGGACCATCTATTCTTCTAGATCTCATTTCAAACTAATTAAATGCAAATTGAACCAGCTGCATCTGGTAAATTTTAAAATTAAATTTATTCCATTATATTTAAATAAAGACAGAAACAGAACTGTAACATAATTTGTGTTTTTTTTTTTCTAAATTGTTTTTATATAATAATTTAAAAAGCAAGAACAATTACTGTAATTCTGTAAACACAGTATCTAAGAACTTAGGAAACATAACTGGCAATGAGGAATTTACTTGTCTGTCTCAGGCATAACCTGCAGCTGGGAATACAGTTACCATTCTCATATGCGTGAGGGGGTGGTGGTGGTGTCATTTTAATTGCTATTTTGACATGAATGCATGCTATACTACAAAGCCTATGCATCATGCAGTAAGCTGTAAGAGCTTGTTTTCAATGAAGATTTTTTTAATTAGTGCTCACTTTCAAAACAGATAATTAGGGCTAAGTACTCTATTTTGTTCACTTATGCCAACTCAAGGAATAAGATGTAAAAGTGACAATACATCAGTTAATAACACATTTAAAAGAAAACTTGTCTGTTTTTCAATAAAAAATGGGGTTGGAAAGTAATACTGTAAAGAATTCCATAAGTGTAAACTTGTAACTAATAAAAACTGAGAAATCAAAATCAATTCTGGTGACTACATCCATCTGAATTCCTTCAATTGACACAAATGTGACTATTGATTGGGTGAACTCTGATGTAAATATTCTTGTGATCAAATTACCTCTGACAGATGCTTCCTAATAGCAGCAGCATTTGATGAAGAAAAAATAAATTGTGGTTTTCCAGATCAATAAGGACACCTATACGTTAAATTTTTAAAATCCGCAGGTCTTGCTCAGCTGACAAAATCCAAACAGCCTGGTTTGATACCATACTTTGCTACTTCTTGCTACTTTGAAGGAAGGAGCAGGGATAACATTTGGCTCTGGCTACATATTAGTTGCTGATAGCTGGCTCCAGGCTACATGTTCTTATTTTCTCTTTCAGTTGAGGAAAATACGAAGATTTAAAAGTATACATTTTTGAAAGAGACCCTGTGTATTATTGTCTTGAGGGACGTAAACCTTTGGCTGTATTGGTTAGGCTGCAGAGAAATGGGACGCTTCTGATGTCCTGCTATTTAATAAAAAAGGGGCAGAAAATAGGTTCATTCTTTATGCCTAAAAATCTAAGATAAAAGAAGAAGCATGCAAAGGCATAATGCAGTCCTTCACGGTCAGAAAGCTACACATTTTCAAGTCTGCAGGGCTACCACTTCTGCTAGGATAACACTATAGTCATTCAAGAGAATCATCCACAAGAAGTAAAAGTAACAGGGGAAATTGCAGGTCTCTGCCTTGTGGTTCCACTGTAGCTTTTAAAAAAATAAGTAAAAAATGCGTGTATTCCATAGAATTCACTATTATAAATACTAACTTCGGAACAAACTGTAGACGTACAACTGGCAATGTGTGGCACTTAGCATTCCTTAGTGGTTTGTTCTTTACATTCAGAGGGAATAAATAATTTCCTAAATATTGACAGAAATTGTACCAAAAAGTGCAATATATCTAAGAATCTGACTTACAGAGACAAATTCCAGCTACTTCTTTGCAGCAATACTGAATGTACAACTGAGAACAAGAACAAATGACAGCAGATCATGAGATACAGGCAAAATCTACAAACGCAGAAACTAAGCTGAGGCCATGAAAAATACCCTGTAGTGTGTGTGCTCAATAATCAGGGCAACATAAAGCAATTACAAAAAATAAAATTGATATAAATTAAGAATAGTCCCCAGAAGACATTTATATTGAGCTCCGTATGTCCAAATATGAACAACCCTAGGCCCAGCTGCAATAAAAACGTTTTTAAATGCCTAAGTACTTGTCTAAGCAGTTTGAAGCTGAGAATTTCCGCCTTAGTGACTTCTACAGGAGAGTAAGAGGGCTGTGGGGAACGAGAAGGTGGACAGGACAGCCCACACCTCCACATGCATAAGGAAAGAAGGGAGTTGACTTTCTCCAGTACCTGATGAAGTGATGCCACAGAAAGCTGGAACAGAGAGAAAAGCAAGGAGGAAGCTACAGTTTTCCAGCATTTGAGCCCTTGTCAAATGCAACACATGTATATTCCACCTTCCACTGTAGATATGTGGTCATGTAAAAATCCAGCTGCCAAAACTACACGCTATCTGCATGAGAAGATCACACCTAAGCATCCTTTTTTTTTTTTTTTAGTCTCGTGAATGGTAAGATTATTTCTTGATAAAATATAGGGAAATCACTTTTCTTATATATTTAATATAAATAATTAAATTTTCTTTTCTTCTCTTTAAATGTCAAACTACAGCAGTCTGTCCTTGTAGAGCAAATTGATGTAATTATTTTAGAGCTAGAGCATTCATGCAGTCTAATTAGTAAGTGAAACAGCATAAGCAGAAACAACTTTATTCTGATTCTTTCAAATACAGACAGCCTTCCTTGGAGTCAGCAAAGTAGAAGGCACTCACAGGTATGAAAGTACTTTAAAATGATCCTGATAATTTATTATGCACAGCAAACTAAGTATCATTAAAAAAAAAAAAAAAAAAAAAAAAAAAACAACAAAACCCCTCCAAACCATGCCAACACAATGCACTTTATTTCATTTTCATCACAGAAAAAAAAATCCTGAGGTCAAGACCAACTGAAAAGTTCACATTAAATGATATATAACTGAACAACAACAAACAGAAATAAAATAGTTATAGCACTGAACCCTATTAAAGAAACATAAAAGGTAACAAAATTATGTTACTATAGCTGCCTATGAAACACAGTCTGGAATCTTAATACATTGTAATTCAGGATAGGAAATTGAAAATGTACTCAGAACCCCTTTTGTTCTTTTACCTATTTTGTGCTCTGTATTTTAATTAGTAGGCACTTAACCACTTAAAAGATGGAATCATGATGAAAAGAGACTATATTCATTATACCTGCTAGTAACTATGGTCTCAACATGAAGCTCTGAAATCTGTGACGCATATCAACTCCATCAGAGAGGATGATCTTTTAAAGTGTAAATTCTCACACCAAAAATAGATGTGATTTGTTATAATCAGAATACTAACATACACAACTGCAAACAAGTGGACTGATAATAAGTGTATGGCACTCACTTTTTCTCTTCAAATCTATAAACAGACCAAGATCTGTCACAGGTACATAACTATTAAGATGTTCATTGCTAACCCTGCTGGAGCTAGGAATATTCTTATTAAACTTGTAGCTGAAACCTAGCTGAAAAGAGATACAAGTTAGTGAAATAGCAGGCTTAGACTTAAAAAATACTTGGGCAAATAGCAGAAAAACAGAGCATACAAATTAGAGAGGGCGAACTCTTCATTAATTAGATACCACACTTAAGCAGATATGATTAACTGCATCAACTGGTTAAGAAATAACTGGGTAGATAGCAATTTTTGAGGACAGGACCTGGAGGTGTGTGAATCATCATTTGGACATCAATCAGCCATAAACCCAGACATCATACTCGTATCCATACAGAGAGCAGAGCCTCAGAGACACCTGACATAAACTTCCACCATGTTCAGCACTAATAAGGTCTCAATGGGAGAATGATGGACAGTTTTTGCTACATAGGTTAGTTTGAGAAATTCTAAGGAGAATAACAAGGATCATAACCTAGGAAACATGACCGCATTCCAGAAGTCAGAAAAATCTAAGGTTACTGAGGAGAATGAAAACTGAGCAAAGGTATAACAACATTCCATATAAGAAGCTATTGTAAGGAAGTAGGGAATAACATGTTGATGACAAGGAAAATCTTTCTAGCAGTAAGGAATATGTTGCCGCTTGACATTAGAACATAAGACAAGTAAGTTGGAAGGGCTATGTCGGATCAACCTACCCCTGTATCCTACCTCTGACTGCCCAACAGCAGATGAGCAGGAAAGATACAGAATAGGTTGTATACAGATGGTGTTTCCCCCTTAATGCTCTCCCAAGTCTGCAAACATTTCAAGACCTAAGCATGCTTACACTCTACCACTGAGAAGTTTTAAGAAGGGATTAAAAGGCACATCCCTAGAAATAATCTAGGTATGATATTTTGTCTGGGGCAGAAGCCCCTCAATACTTATTTTCTGTAATTCTTCAAAAGGGAAAAAGCACCAGCACCATGACACGGAAGTCACAGAGAGTGGGGAATAAGTGGCTAAAGAATACCTGAAGTGGAAGAACATGACACTTGGCATTTCAGGAGAGAACCCTCTCTATAAGTGCCTCAGGAAAAAAAGAGGGAAATACCAGCCATGCTTACAGGTTCCTCCAGCATTGTGAGACCAAACCAAAGCATTCCTGTTAGACCCCAGCTCTCAAAACCAGCAATTATAATCAGGCTTTAAATTATACTTAAACAGAGCTGTGTTGTAACTCCAATATCTGTTCTGGAGCATGTTACAGAATTTTGTTTTTCTGCCTTATCAGCACAGGCTGAGCTGAAAATTAAGCAGTGCTGATAATCTGAAGGGATTCCATAAACAAACTCTTGTGAATGCTAGCATGTTACAGATACACATGCTAGTCATCTAGACCATGTGCCTCTCCCTGGTTCAGTCAGCTGAATCTTCATATATATACACAGACACAGACACAAACACATGCTGAAGACGGTATTTGTCCTAACTACAAATGCTTCTGGTCAAACATCAAGTAGACCAATAGCAACTAACATTTTTTCTGACAGACATTTAAAATAACTATCTAGGGATGGTTGGTTTTGTTTTGGTGTTGGTTTTTGGTGTTGTTTTTTTTTTATATATAAAATCTGAAAAATTCTCACATTAGTTGTAAGACTCAAACTTTAACAAAAGATTCCAACTTTAACAAAAAACTCCAAAAAAAATCAGGTCTAGAAACAGATCCAATAAAATTTACCTCTTTCAACCAGAATTCTCATTGAATTTTGAAGCAGCCATCATCAAAAAGAGAAACTGAAGCAGCTAGTCATGAAATAACCTATTTCAAATACACTACAAAAATTCCCAGAAGCCCGTCTACATTGGAACCACTTATTTTCATTCATTTTTATGGCAAACTTTGTGTGTATGCGGCATTCATGTACACATACATACCCACATATAAGCACACGCATATACACATACATAAACGTACAGAATAGTCTCAGATGAGATCAGAATGAGAAAAATCATGCCTATATACTTTTGACACAACACTGCTAATATTTGTTGAAATTTGAACTAATGTTGTTCTGGTCGTCACAGGTACATGTGTGTCTTATGTTCGTGTGTCTTATGAAAAAGCATAAAACATGCAGATGAATAATGTATTTTGATTCAACTCCCTAAATTATAAACTAAGAAGTATTTCATATATATGAAGATTTTACCAAGACAATATATGCCAGGTGGAGCTTTAATTTTGATTTTTAAATAGAAAGCAAATTAATGCAGTAATATCTGCACGGATAGCAATTGCAATAAACTTCAATCCATAAAACATTTAAAATGTTTCTTCTTCAGCTGTAAAGTTTTACTGGAAGCAGGAAGATATTTGTCAGGTGTGTGCATGCAGGACTTACAAATTGAGAAGGATCTAGGTCACTTTTAGGGAAGAAGTTAATGGTTACCCCTAGGATAGCACAATGGGGACGCCTATGTTATGTCCAAGAATGGTGTGAGGGCATGCCAGCTGGGACTTCGTAGGCAAGGGAGGATAGGAGGAATAAGACCACAGAGAAAATCTGAGTCCCTGACAATTTTTCACTCAAAGAATGAATCTATGCATTTGAGCAACAAGAAGTTTAATTCCTAAGGCAGGACCCCATGCATGTACAGAGTTTTGCTACGCCAATGGTTTGTTAGAAATAAAGGTAATGAAGAGAATGAACCATTCAAATATCTGCAGATCCCTGCACAGCAAGCACCATTTCAGCCATCATATTTCCACCGCTGTGATATATTATTTGCCTTAACCAAGGATTTCTGGCATAATTCTTACTTGGAGATGGGGGCCAATCACAGTGTGTGATTAGCATATATCTATTCTTTAATGAAGTTCACCATAGATTCTTTAAACTGAAGGTTTTGCCACATATGTCATGTTTGCATGCCCATAATTAGCAAGGAAAATTTCCCGAAGGAAATAAAATTGTAAAATATTTCTTACAGCCAAAAAGATAGAAAGTGAAACAGAATACTTTCAGCATATTAAACATCAGACAAGTGCCTTACCCTCTTTTGCTTGTTGCTGTAGAGCCCAGAGCACGGTAATGAAGCTGGCAACAGCTGCCTGCCAAAGCCTGGATTCCTGTATCCGTCACCTTTTACAAGCACAAATATCAAGATATCTGTAGATACCAAACCAACTGATTACTTCCCAAGTATGTCTATTCTGAGCACTATATCATGACATTGAGAAACAGTCATGTTTTCAGGGTGATCTACATTGGTTTACTGTATGTTTTAAGTAAGTACGTTGGTAAGACCATGACTCCTGCTTATATTATGGCTTCAGTTTAAAAGGAATTTGTACAAAAACTGTTAATGAGAAGGATTCTCACTAGATCAAAAAGATAATCTCAAAAAGAAAAGTTTATCATAGTAAGACATCTCCTCTACCTTGTCCTCAGGCTTTTATATATAAACGTTTACTCTTGACAAGGAAATGTAATGATTCCCACAATATAAATGCATTATATGCAACCAAGAGTTACAGTTAATGTTCTATAAACAAGTTGTTTCATTTGAATTCTAAATGTGAGATTGAGTAGCTTTGCTTGCAGTTCTCATGCCTAAGCATCTCATGAATGTCAATCTTATGCCACAAGATAAAAACCCAGTGGTGTGTGTTCCTCCATGAATTACCTCACCAAAGATGGATAATAAACTTGGGAAGCTTACAACTATGTCATAACAGTATGGGATTTTAGAGCAGTAATTGACCAATTAGAGCTAAAATGGCAGAAAAGTTACTAAGGTGTGTCTTGCATCAGAATATATATCACATATGCTAGAATAAAATTTATGCTAAATCACCATATCAAATAACACCATGAAATCCTCTTCTAAAAAGACTGCAAGAACATTTTCTTTCTGCTGGAGTCTACTATCACATTCTTATTTGGAGGCTGTAAACCTGAGCAGCATTTGTTTACCCAAGAATTTCATGAGCATAAGCATGCTAGGGCTGTTAGGAAAGTAATGCTATATTCTCGCTTTGATACCAATATTGATGAATAACTAGGAGGCTCAGCGAAAACATTCAGCAAAGTGGTTAATGAGCATGAGGAAGGAGCACTTCAATTATTATCATCAGGCACCATCAAAATACCCAAGACAGATGGACAGAAGCAGTCTCTGCTACCTCATCATTTTCTGTGGTTCCACTTACGTAGAACCATGGAATTATGAGAAGTTCACAGCTTCGTCGAACTCAGGATTTAGTAGTAGAAAAGGAAAGCTTAACTTAAGTAGATGCTGTCACAGTATCTCACTCCTTAAATAAATACCTTAGCTGTTTTTTTTATTTAAATACATTTAAAAGGTAAGAAAAAATAATATTCTGTTATAAACAATGAACTGCTTATCAGTATCTGTATTGAAAATAATTAATTACTTCTCCAGTGATCTAGTAATTCAAAATATTGCAGTCTTACATAAAGTATCATGATTTCACAATAAAAGTATCTTTACAGAGTAATAACATGACATTTTGCTTTTTCATAGTAAGATAAATATTTCTACAGAGAATCACTCTCTTAGCCTACTGAGAAACACTCTGAAGAAAAATTGATGTCTCCATCTTTCTCTAAATCAAAATTGCTTAAAAAATTGGACACTAATGGAGATGCAACCAGCTTCTGCCAAACAGGACATAATTCAAAAGACTCATATTTTCAAACACTAGAACCAGGAAGACTAACTGCTGATTCAGAACTCGCATGCCACTACAGTGACCTCTCCAGTAAAGAAACCACAGTCTCTGCTTTAGGAATATCAGCAAGACCTGCGTGATATTTTGAATGGCTGAAATATTCAGATTTCCAAGACTCACATATGGACAAACATTTTCCTTTCAGCATTGAAATTTGTACCTGATCATTCATGAATAGGTGCTGAAGTCCACTAGGCTTTTACCTGTCATTGGTGAAGAGGAACTGAAAACGAAATACCCCAGTTCGGGACACTGAGTCACAATAAAGTTGATAACAATGTCTCTTACTTAAAATGCAGCACATAAAAGTGAGCGGAAATATGAAAAGATTCTTTAAGTGTGGGCCTTAAAATACCTGCTGAAAATGTCCCTGCCAGAACATTGAATGGCAGATGAAAACAATAAAACCCAATGGCCATTCATGTTTGCACAACTTGTCTGTAGACAAGCAGTAGACTATTAGCATTCTACCCAACTTCATCATCAAAACATGTTTGGCCTGGCAACCCCTTAGGGTTACATGGTCCTTGCTCCTTGAAAAATTTGCATTTTTTCAAAAAACAAATGCTATGACAAAAAGGTAAAATACATAGTAGTAGTAATGAGGTTTGATTCCATTAACACATATATATAACATGGCTAGATCCTCCCTTCACAAGCTTTGCCTGCTATAGCATGGTGACTGTCCTGACACAGAGGGCAGATCTTCCCAAACCATGACGTCTTCATTGACTAAAGACCCCTAACAACGAATTCTCTATTGCTAAATCAAGAGCCATTATTTCGTCACCAGTTAGTCAAAATGCAGAACTATACATTGATTTAAGCTACCAAAATAAATAAAGGAACCAACAGTTATTTGCAACAAGAGACCTCATAGCAAGAGGTTATTTTCTTAATAGCAAAAGTTCTTCCAATTATACTAATAATTCAGTCTGCAGAAAACACTCTGCAAAAACATGTGGGTTTTAGCATATGAATGGGGGACACCATCACAATATTTTTAGGGTTCTCTGTGTTGCAAAATATGTCAGAGATGTTCCCATGCCCCATACTATGCCATTTGTATAATACCATGCCCACAGGCCTATAGAGAAACAAGAACTGCAAGCACTGCTATGAATCTTATGGATTACATAGAATGCTGCAAGTGCATAGCAAATATCAACACGTAACAGATATCAGTGTGTGCATATGATGCAAATAATGTAGATATAAATCAAACTGCACCTAGTCGTTTTAAAACTCATTGAAACAAGAACAAGAAATCAAAACTTCTGTACCACATTGAGCCCTGGTACATTGAGTGCAGTTAGTTTTCTCAGATATTTCAAAATATGTGATGAACACGTATGGATAGTTCTCAGAATTCTGTCATTGTTCAGTATCTGCAGATCTGGACAACCACTAGCAATGGAGCTTATGCATTTGGCAGTTCAAGAATGACAGCCAAATACTTCTAGTTAACTGAGACTGGGGAGAAAAGGACGAAATTACAGAAATGTCAAATCCGAGATCATTAATGCAAAAAGCAAAAAAAAAATCCAGAACACGTTTTAAATTGTTTCAGTTTTCTTTTTACTAAACCAACTAGACTTGACACAACAAAAATGTTGCAAACACCGATAGAGAAGAACTGATGAGTTCTTATCATCCAGTTCTGGTATAATGTGGGAAAACACAAGCAAAATAGAAACTTCTGAAACAACCCCAGGGAAAGAAGCAGGTAGTCAAATATTAGTCCCTGTGTCTGAATCTCCTTCTCTGGGGATCAGAGTGATGGAAACCTCTTCAGGATATCTAATCATATAAAATTTTCATCTTGATAAACGATAATCCTGGACATATAAACTGAAGATTTTGATGGATGAAAATGTGCATGAAAATCTCTCAGGATGGCACCAAATTTCTTACATATCAACACTCCCCCTCTCCTGAACAGACCCTTTAACCACAGTGGAATAAAACTCAGAACCTGGAAGGACTCAGCCCATCTCCCAGGACTTATGTTACAGGAACACATAAACCATTAGAAAAGAGAAATGAAGCAGGAGAAATTAAAAAGATATCAAACAAGGAAGTTACATGGTTAGCCTTGAAAGCAGTAACAGCTGTTGACATATATGGTCATTTAAGGACTTCCTTGTAGTCCATTAGCATGCTAATATCATGCTAATATAAACATAAATCTATTTAATAAAAAAGTATTGTTTCAAAAATTAAACTTACAGAAGTTTTAAAATTTTAGACTTGAGCAGATGTGCAATTTTAATTCATCATCTTTCCTCAATGCCTCATAAGGTACCTTTAGTAGTTTAATAACGTAGACATTAGTCAGGGTCCAACACAGCTCAGAGTCAGAGAATGAGGAAAACTTCCTTCTCTGTTTCTGCACTATACTGTTATACAATAGCATTGCACTGAGCACCTTCCCCTTCCTCTCCCCCTCCCCTCCCTCTTAGATGCTTTGGAGGATCACATATGTGAATCCTTTGAAACACAACTTAAACCCTCTTTGTAATTCCTCTGAGAGATAAGTAAATAATGCCATCTTATATGAGTTTACCTTTACTTAAGAAAAGGTGACTTGCCAAAAGGCAAAGTATCTACAACAACACAGACGCCAAAACACGTTGTTTCAGTCTCAACTCTCATTTTGCTTCCCTAGTGTTTTACTATTAAAGCTATTGCTGAGCAATAGCATCTGCCAAAGACCTCATTTGCAGCTGAACTTTCAACTCAAGCCTCTTAGGAATCAAACTGCCTTGAAAATACAGAGTATGGTTAGTGACTAACTAGACACCTTCTTTATTCTGCAACAAACCAGACTGCTGCTTAAAACTGTTCTTCATTCATCCCAAAGGAGCCTGGTAGGACAAAGTGGTAGATTTTATAACTGCTTTCATGTGGCAAATATACAGTCAGATCAGAAAGTCTCTGTTTAAATTTCTGATCATAAGTTTGGGTCTGCAGTGTGCTGGAAACTTTATGATGTGCTCATTTCCTGAATCTAGCAGGATACAAAAGAGAAGAACATTCCTCCTGAGCAGAACGATATCTTACTTATTCTTGTAGTATTTTGAAGTTCATTCTTTGTTCTTATTTTTCCCTTGCACACCTTTCCTTCACTCTAATACTTTAAAATGTATTTTTAGAAGCCCACTTGTCCCATATGATTATGGTTACTCCTTTTTGCCTCTTTCAAATCTTTATATTTCATTTGAGGAAGAAAAGAAACAATATCACTTCTTTTACATTCTCTGCCTCTGATGCCATTTCTACTATCTCTAAGCATGAGAGGAATTCCCCTCTCAGTGACCTGCATAAACTGTTCCATCTGTCTTTCCATTTTGCAGATCATTATGGTCAGTCCTATCTTACAAAATGTGATGGACAGAGGTAAGAGGGGATTAGTATTAAATATAAGATGTACATGTAAGCAGAGGAACAGGTGTTCTTTTGAAAGTGGTGAAAGAGAAGTCAGAGAAGAACTGTCAGGAACAGCAGCGAAACTTTAATTACAGGATGTGGATCCTGGCCGGCTTGTTTGTAACAACAGGTTTTGTTGCACTTGGCAACCACCTGCTCTCACTTCGTCTTGCAGCCATACATAGACATATAGGAAATAGAAGCCGAATCTGACAGTCAAGTACTCGGCATATGTCTGCAGCCACTGCTGTGATCACGGCTTGCACACCACGGATGAACTCCAGTGCATCGCTGCAGCACCACGGAGCCTAACTGTGGTCACTATAAGCACCCAAAGCAACTAAATGTATATTCGTGCAGTTAACCAAGCTAACTAACCAAGTTTCAAGCCAGTACACATATGCTCAAAGGACATACTACCATTCCTAGTGAATAGATTCCTGGGATAATTGTGACTGAATTATCCAGACCAGGAGAAGCAAAAGAGCTTCCCCTGTGCGGAGCTGCTGCCAGGCCGGCAAAGCTCTGTTCTGCAAGGCTGCCTGCAGGGCCCCTGCTCTCAGGCTTCGAGCTGGCTGGAGGACTTCTACATGCACCTGCCGACATCAGGGCAGACATCTCCCAAATCAATTAAGTGCTTTGTGTTTTTTTAAAAACTGTGAAATCCAGTTTGCCCTGTGAGATGTACAATGGCTACATAGATTGTGTTCACCAACTCTGAAAATCAGGCCAATCTTAAAATGGTTCTGTAAATACCTAATTTTAGATGTCTAACCTTGAAAGAAGATACAGAGACTAAAGATTGTGTCAAGATTACTATAGAAGATCCTGTTGCCATTATGTGAGTTAGAGAGGGCTTATTATTAAAATAATATTATTTCACCAATATTCTGTTGCCTACTTTTGAAGCTATACGAAAGAGTTTGCTTTTGCTCCTGGATTGCATTTCTCTCTGACTTTTATAACAAATAGGAACATCCTTCCTCCCTGCCTGTCACAGAAAAAACACTATACACACAAACAAACCGGATTGACTCCTGAGAGGTTGTCTGAAGAGTTAGATGCTCCTGTAACATCATTTAATATCCTACTGAGTTCCCTTTACACTAGCCAGGGATCTAGCCCATCACATACAATTCCAATTCACTGTGAGGAGCGGAGTCCTGCCCTGAGTTTTGATATACATTAGTTTATGATAGTACATGGTATTGCATGATATGAAATGGGAAGGGTCAGCAGTTCATCATAGGAAGACATTTTTTATGTCATTCTAAATAAAAAATTCAGACAGATGCTAAACAAACAGAAAACATTTAAGCATCCTCAGAGCTTTGAAACATGCTTGATTTGTTTGCTGAAGAAAATCAGAAAGATGGGCAAGGTTTTGTTTCCATCAAATTCATAACACACTTTTTCTGCACAGAATGTTATACTGCTTTGAAGACAGTGTAGCAGACTACTATTACTTCCCTTTCTTTTTGCTACTGTAATTTATTTGAATAAATGCACCATACAACAAAATTCTTGAATTCTGAAAAAAAAAATAAAAGTTCTTCTCTGGAAAAAGAGGCACAAGTGGTAATAGCTTTCATTGAATAATACTACTGCAATATCTGAAGTATGTCATCCTTACCAATAAATGACACATAGGCTGAATTCTCAAGTATTAACAATTAACAGTGTTCTTTAAACAGATGAAAACTGATTCAGAGTGCTCAACTTCTGGCAGTTTAACTGAAGACAACTTACATTATCAAGAAAAATTCCATAAATTTTTGCAAAAGTCAGCCTTCAGGAACTATGAATTTCTCCTAGGAAAGATCAGATATTTTCCCCTTTTCATACAGATAACTGCTTTTCAAATTTGTAAAACATATAAGACACCACCAAACTGTGTGTTTCAAAGCATCAGGTCTTAAAATGAAGAAGAACATCATACCCTGCACAGTGAGGGACTACCACATGTAATCCACATGAACCATCTTCCCTCAACAGACCTTTTCTTTTCAGAAACCTTGCAAAATCAAAAAAGAATTTTGGCCATTTGTACAGGATTGCCACATTCCTGATGGCCTGATTGTCACTAGTGCTCTCTATGGCTACCAGACATCTGGGTATCTCAGGATTCTGCAAACACAGAGATGGCACAGACAGTGGACCAGCACCCCTGGCATGCACTGGACCCTTTACATATGTCGTATGCTATCGGTACGGCTAACACAGTAGGTCCAAGTTGTTTTGCACTTACTACCCATACACTGACCGTTATGGAGTGTCTATGCACACATATTTAGTATTTCTCAACTGTAACACAGGCAACTTACAGCCTCACCCTATCAATTAACATACCTAAGCAAGTAAAATGTACTAATTATTGGCATTAGTTTAAAATAATGATTTTATGATGTGCTACCTTTTGCACTTACAGTAATGCAGGTGTTTTAATGTGTATTGATTTGTATGTGTACGTATATACATATGTATTTGTAATATATTGGATACAAAACATGTAATTTTACAGCTCAGCTTGATGAAAGTAGAACCATTCACGTGCTTTACAAAATAAGAAAGAAATTTCCTTACAGGTCTTTTCTTAAAAATATGTATATTAAAAGGACCATTTTTTAATTAATTACTCATCTGTTGAGTAATTAATAAGCACAGAGCTCTACATTTACTCTTTTCACACAGACATCCCAAAAGGCAACAAAAAATAAAGCACTTCCCACAACCTCAGAAAACAAATAAAATTTTAAATATCCTGCCAAGAAGATATGATCAAAAAAGACATAAATCACATTGAACAAAACATGAATCTGGAGAGGATAGCTAATATATGAGCTTAAAAAGGGATAACCATGGTCAGTTTGAACAGAAATAGGCTGGCTTACCCTTTCAGCTGGATGAATCAATCTAAAGATGGAGGACTGATATACCCTATGCTCCTGCACAGAACCCAAGAGAAGCAGAAATGATCAGTTTAGACCATGCTCTGCTCAAAGGCTGAATTCAGGTGACTGACAAGTCCAGCCCTTGCCAGTATTTTCACCTATTGCCCAAACACCATTAGAGAACTTTCGTGTTCCCTGATGTCAGGCAGGTGCTGCAGTCAAGGCTCAATTTCATGACCAAATTTTAATTCATCCAAGCACCTCATTGTACACTTAGGATCTTCTGAGTTAGTTAAACAAATTTTGTATTAGGAAAAGGTCAGAGAACAGCATTTTGGTATTCCTCCCAACAAATCACAGTAAGAACTTTGCTGCTGGACAAAAATGATTGAGTGACTATCTGACTATTGATCATCTGCCTCCCCGCCAGCCAAACAAGGTTTCTATCTAAAACTCAGTTCCACTACATTTCAGAAGAAACCTACATCAACATCTATATAACCCTTAACTTCATTCACAATTACTTCTTTATCCCTCCCCCACTCCAAGCAAACATCTGAGGAAAAGAACTGGACACTGACTATAAACAAAAGAAAAATAGGTCTCATCTGGCTGAGCTTCTCCATCCTCTGCATCACAGTTGTTAGCAATAACAAACGGAATGTCAGAACACACACACACAAAAACCTCCAATAGATTTACATATTTTCTGATTTTATGTACTAGAAGGAAGTTCAATGACAAGCCAGCAAGACCACTTCAGAGTAGTCCTTTGCCTAGGTGGTTAAAAAATGTATCAATTCATGTCCTTGATTTTTCTGTTTATTGTTTAGCTACCACACAGCCAAGATTTCCTTTTATCGCAGGGTGACACATGCATTCTTATACCCTAGTGCCAAAATATCTTATGTAAAAAAATATTTTGTTTTTTAACTAACAATATATGTGTCCACAGTATACTCTTTCCCATTCCTAGGCTTGTGTATTGTAAAAAATAAGCATCATATTAACATAGCTCTTACTAATAGCAAACTCTTTATATTCCACAGGGTTTGACTTTTTTTCTAGCTAATCATTCAGATCTAATACCTGTTATATACTCCTAAAGACAAAATTCAGTTCGGTTGATATTGAGGTTGTTACACAGCATATCAACCAGTTGAAATTGTATAAAGCCAGGAAATAAGCTGTTGATACATTCAGTTCTACTCTTCCAGTTTTTATTAGCTCTGTTACAGCACAGAATCCTCTTAGAGAAAAACATGTGCAGTCTTAAATCTGTGTAGCTTGATGGTGACATACCCATGCAGAACTGATTCATGTTATGACTATGTTTGTGTAGTTTGGACATGTAACTCATAAACAGGGCTGGAATGAAACCTGGTCTCTCAGAAGTGGATGTAAGGACAGTGGAACAGAGGTAAATGAGCTACTAGAGACACCAGAGAGTCAGAAAAATAATGGATTTTTGCCTTATCCCTTGACTTATCTCAAACCCTGTGTCAAGTCACTTACTCATAATCTCAAGTCTCGATCTACACCTAAAAGTTCTGGCATAGCTGTGTGTCTCTGGCATGTGAAAAACACACTTCTAAACAGCTGCAATGATTAATGCTTTCAGGTAGACACAACCCTGGCATCAAAACCACTAGGTTATCACCAGGTGTTATTCTGCATATGATACTGCTTTGTTCTGCTAAGCAAGCACAGTGTTGCAGAAGCTATATCCCCATTTGGGGAAGAGTTATGAAAACTTTTCCTTATAAGTTATATTAATACCCACCTTCCAATGTAAACACAGTCTACGTGCACACCTTTATTGAGATAGTCAACACAGATGACAAAACTTAGCTGCCATTAAGCCAAAAGGATTGCATTGTCACAATAAACTGATAATATCACTGCACAAGGTCACTTGAACAGTAGTTACATATTACCATGTTTTTCAACCAGGATATTTAAAGCATTATGAGTAATCAGGCATTCATCAGCAGAAATGCCTTGCAAACTGAAATGCAAAAAGTAATGGCTATTTCTCCAGTCTTGGAAGGAAAAAAATTTAAAAAGGACCACAAAACCCAAAGCTGACAATTTCACTGGCTTCGGAAGGCAAGACTACTTTACTCTAATGCCTTCCCACTACTTAGGAGGCATATAAGGCATGGAAACTGGACACAGCCAACCAGAAAAGGTGTTGTAAACTTTCAACCTGACTAGACATTTGTGCCTCTTGCTTCCAGTGCTCTAAGCAGGAAGCCTGCAGTGATACTGGGCAAAGAGGATGTACAAAAGGGAGCTGTACCCCTGAATTGAGAGCTACCCACAGAAAGCTCCTATTCCCAAGGATATTCATGGATTTTAGAGCTGGAAAATTAAGAGTAGCAATTTGTTCTCTGCCACCAAACTCTCCTTCCATGCAAAATAAGCAGAGCTCTGGTACATGCTGAGAACCAAGAACTAAATGAATACAGCAGACTTTTGAAAACTTATGTCAGTCAACAAGACAAGAAATATGTGTGGACTGCAATATTGCATGACCATATGACTTGATTTTCACTTTTTCTTAATACATTTGACCATAAAGAAACTTCCATTAAAGAAATGATTCCTAAACCATGCCCAGCTACTTATCCACAGAGGTAAGCTGTTTACAGAAGGTGCTTGCATGCAGGAGGATTGTGTCGCTTCGCAGCACAGGTCTACTACAGCCTGTTACAGTCGTTATCTAGATATAAAAAGAACAAACAGCCTTGTTGCTGAACAATGCTAATGATTCTAGAGGAAGGTCTTGGTGAAGTTCACTAAACATGAACTTGGAAGAATTTTCAAATTGCAATTTTTGTCCTGCTGCTATTCTTTAAGTACAAGTCTTCATCCTCATTTTTATATCCACACAACTAAAAAATGATTTTATGGCACTGAAGATTATTTTTTTTAATGGGATTCTAGCAGCATATTTACAAAATATATAGGTATATACAGATAAGCCTATGCACTTAGTGTACTATGTATTTTCCATATATAAAGTATACACTTAGATGTGAAAAAAAAACCACCTGTGTTTGCACTACTTCATGTGTATTTAGGTACGTGATTTTTTGTGGTGAAAAAGTAAGTAAGTATTTTTCTAGGTGTGAATAGGGTGCGCCTTAGCAAAACTTCAGCTGTTTATTGATGTGCTTAACTGTAGCTGAGTTTCACTTCAGTATAAGTTGAAGTTGCTATACCTCAGTGTAATATTATAGCAATGCCCTTGCTCTCTACATTCAGTGACAGAATAGCTTGTTCATTAATTAAAGTCACTGTTGTTGATGAGAAAATAACAGATAGTAAAGATCACATTTTTTCCCTTGGTCTACTGTTACAAGTGAAATAGTTGGAAGAAGCTTGTGGTTTCATGTTTCATCCTATGAATTTTAAGAGTTCAAAAGCCTGGAGATAAGTTTAAAGCAGTTTTAATTCAACTTAAAATAAATTAATTGTCATTAACTCTATGTTCCTTTTATTTGCCTCTACCAAGCCTGCAGAATTGCTGTTTTCAGGGGCGAAGTGTAGGTATTACGGTAGCTACAGATGTCAATTTACAGACTATAAATTGAACTGTGCAGCTTCTACACTGCTATCTCCTGATACCCAGCAGTTATCAGGCATGAGCAGTGGGCTAACAACGGTGAGCAATTACTCTCTCAGCCCACTGGCAGTTTATCTTCAGTTAGTTCTCACTGTGACAGCTCTCACCACACTCACTCTTAAGGACAACCAGTGTGTATTTACAGCGTATGTGAAGATGGTCAGCACCTGGGTTTGCATCCTCATTTGCCTCCTATTTAGCCCACCAACCCCCCTATCTCAACTGCTTTTGATGTAATGAAGCTTTTGGGACCTGAGCTGCGCCATGTGTTCTGAACATAAGGCAGGTTTACAGCTGATAATCATATTACGAAGCTGCCCCTAATGGCTCCTCACAAAGCAATCTGAAGTCCTTTGTAAGTCCATTTTTTTTCGCCTGGTTACAGCCCACTGAATGCCAGCATCTGAGAACTGCAGCCAGGTATTATCTGGCTGCTCTACTCAGATATCCCCTGTGGTTTTTCTCTACTCAACATTCTGTCCCCTTGGCAACTGATTTATCTCTACCCTGACTCTGAAGCCTATTGACTCCCGCAGCATGAAATCAATTGTAAATACCAAGAATTTTACCATGGTGCCATAAATCATTTCTCTATTCATATTCTCAGGATATGAACATGAATTTCGAAAGAGAAGAAGAAAACTTTTATTTTAGCAGGAAACTCCCATTATGCTAATCAAAAAAAGATTTATTGTTATTCTCCTACAGAAGAAGGTGCTGAAACAGATTTCTATTGTAATTTGTATAATTTTAAAATCAATTACCAATTAATGGTTCACCTACACAATCTTCAAATCACTAGGTACTACAGTCATAGAATCATAGAATGGCTTGGGTTGGAAGGGACCTTAAAGATCATCAAGTTCCAACCCCCCTGTCATGGGCAGGGACACCTCCCACTAGAACAGGTTGCTCAAAGCCCCATCCAGCCTGGTCTTGAACACCTCCAGGGATGGGGCACCAACTTCAACCTGTTCCAGTGCCTCACCACCCTCACAGTAAAGAATTTCTTCTTAATATCTAATCTAAATTTCCCCTCTTTCAATTTAGAACCATTGGCCTTTATCCTGTCGCTATACTCCCTGGTAAAGAGTCCCTCCCCATCTCTCCTGTAGGCCCCTTCCAGATACTGAAAGGCTGCTGTAAGGTCTCCCCAGAGCCTTCTCTTCTCCAGGATGAACAACCCCAACTCTCTCAGCCTGTCCTCATAGGAGAGCTGCTCCAGCCCTCTGATCATCTTTGTGGCCCTCCTTTGGAGCTGTTCCAACAGGTCCATGTCCTTCCTGTGCTGAGGACTCCAGAGCTGGACACAGTACTCCAGGTGGGGTCTCACCAAAACTGAGCAGAGGGTTAGAATCACCTCCCTCGACCTGCTGGCCACACTTCTTTTGATGCAGCCCAGGATGCGGTTGGCTTTCTGGGCTGCAAGCGCACATTGCTAGGTCATATTGAACTTCTCACCCACCAACACCCTCACGTCCTTCTCCTCAGGGCTGCTCTCAATCCATTCTCCACCCTACCTGTATTTGTGCTTGGGATTGCCGTGACCCAGATGCAGGACCTTGCACTTGGCCTGTTGGAACTTCATGAGGTTTGCATGGGCTCACCTTTCAAGCCTGTCCAGGTCCCTCTGGATGGTATCCCTTCCCTCCAGTGTGCGAACTGCACCACACAGCTTGATGTCATTGGCAAACTTGCCGAGGGTGCACTCAATCCCACTCTCCATGTCTCCAACAAAGATATTAAACAGCACTGGTCCCAGTACTGACCACTGAGGAATGCCACTTGTCACTGGCTTCCACTTGGACATCGAGCTGTTGACCGTAACCCTTCGAGTGCAACCATCTAGCCAGTTCCTTATCCACCCAGTGGTCCATCTATCAAATCCATGCCTTTCCAATTTAGAAACCAGGACGTTATGTGGGACAGTGTCAAATGCTTTGCATAAACCCAGGCAGATGACATCTGTTGCCCTCCTCTTATCTTCCAATGCTGTAGCACCAAAAAGCCACCAAATTTGTCAGGCATGACTTGCGCTTGGTGAAGCCATGTTGGATGTCACCAATCACCTCCTTATTTTCCATGTGCCTTAGCAGACATTCCAGGAGAATCTGCTCCATCATCTTGCCAGGCACAGAGGTAAGACTGACTGGCCTGTAGTTCCTCAGGTCTTCCTTTTTTCCCTTTTTGATAATGAGGGTTACGTTTCCCCTTCTCCAGCCAGCGGGAACTTCACCAGACTGCCACTTTGCAAATATAATGGCAAGCGGCTTAGCAACTTCATCTGCCAGCTCCCCCAGGACCCATGGATGGATTTCATCAAGTCGTATGGACTTATGTGTCTTCAGGTTACTTAGATGGTCTTGGACCTGATCTTCTTCTACAGTGGGAAGTTCTTCATTCTCATAGCCCCTGTTTTCGCCTTCAAAAACACTTGCCATATTCATCTCTTTGGTTCAGATTTTATTTATTATTTATTATTTATTAACTGATAATGGGGCTGATAATGACACTTTTGCCCTCAAAGGTCAATGAAAAGTTTAATTGAAATGTTTCTATTGAATTGGTTCAGTGGACTCCAGTAAAATATTTCAGGTGTCTTTCTTTCTCTTGCTTTCACATTTCATATGATAGATATATTAACAAGATCTAAAACGATATATAATTTTTAACTAACATTCTTCCTGTACACATCTACCAAGATAATTTTGTATTTTCTTTGACCCTTTTATCAGAACAGGGTAAGGATCAGACAGGTAAGGAAGGCAAAGTGAGGGCAAAAGTGTCATTATCAGCCCCATTATCAGTTAATAAATAATAAATAAAATCTGAACCAAAGAGATTAATATGGGAATTTTGGAGTCTTCATTTCTCCTTGAAAAGTTTCATGAAGATAGCATTAAACAGACAGACACAGAAGTTCACATATCACAGTTGCAGTGCCTTTACTGAAAATTCCTGCCTTACTTTCCTATTGTCACCTGGCTAGTTCTAGCTGCAGGTCCTCTCCTCCCTTGATAACTTTTGCCACAAAAAATAGACTAAAGACATGCATGATGGACTAAGTGCTGCTGATAAATTATTTCCTTATTCTTATTCTCCCTTCTTATTACTGCCCTCTAAGAAAATGAGAAGCCACTGAATATACAATATTGAAAAAGCAATTTTGAAAGACAGAGATGCAAATAGCCCAGGCCTGGAGTCAGTTCTAAAGGGGTCTTACAGCCAGGTAACCATTTTGCTGCACATGCAGGAAAAAGTCACAAGACAGATGTGCAACCAATCAGAGTTTTTCAGGTTTGCTGTAAAACACTGGGAAGAAGACCACATATAAACTTAAGATGAAACTCAAAGTCTACAAATGAAGAGAAAAGGAAGAACCTGTCTCCCACAGAAGCCACTAGGATCCTTTCTATTGCCGGTAATGGAGGCTGTGTTTAGTTTGAAACACAGCCATAGTGAATGAGCAATAAGTAGAAAAACCTAAAAGAGTATGCAGTCCAAATTTCATAAAACACCAATTTTCCAGCACCAGAGTTAAGAATTAATATTGCCATTAAATAAAAACCTACTAAATACTAGTAACTATATCCCATCACTACTGCAGTGCAGATTTTTTTCAATTCACTGATCTGAAACTTACAGAAAAGGGCATATAATGAAATGGTTATTGCACAAAAGATGAACGGCTGCAGAAATCAATTGAATTATTTGTAGTACTCCTCTATGTCTTAAAATAATTTTATTATTCAACCCAATGCCCTCATTAGGGAGTATTCAGCTACATCTAATGTTCTGAAGAAAACTAATTAATTTATAGATCTGACAATCTATTTGCAAGGTACTTGCTTTCATCAGACACTTCGTGTTTGCCGCTAAAGGATTTGTTCACTCTACTTAGCTGGTACTTAGGGCAGGCTACCTGTTTTGGGCATAAAACATATATGAAGCATGTTAAATCATTTATCTATACCTGTGTATGTGCAACTGCATATTTGTACATTTGCATACGAAGTATCAGTCTCTAACACTACTTTTTGTCCTGGTTTTTGATACATCTTTCACCATAACAATATGCAGTAGAAGCTCTGAGATTTCAGCAGTCAAGGTCTCAGAATCTATCTGGTGTCTTTGCTTTTCGCTTTTTGTGCAGCAGCATGACATTGCTGATACATGCTCAAATTTGTTATCTAATCCTGACTGGTAAAGCCCTGGCACGGCCCCTCAGTTTGGTGTCAACTGCAAATGTAAGGAGCAGACTGCCTACAGCAGCATAAGGATCATCACTGAACACTCTTATCAGTAGAGGTCCAATAGCAAAGACTGTAAAAAGCTCAAAACTTTCCCTCTGTACTGAAAACATATTACTTCTGTATATTCCTGAAACAGATCCCAAACATCCCTTTCATTCACTTGAAGACACACACACCTACCATGTTTCCTTTGACTGCTTGTGAGAAAAAGACTGAAAACAGTGCCAAAAGCCTATTTGATATCTACTGTTCTTACTCTCTCTGTAACGCTTGTTAGCATATTGCAGAAAGGGTTTAGATTGATTGGAAAAGGATAGCTGTTACTTTTTATGTTTTACTCTTCACCACTATAGTGAAATTTTATTTTTTATCTGAAAATTTCTCCAGGAATGGAAGTTATTCTTAGCACACTATGGTTCCTGACTTCCTTCTTTTTCCTCCTTTCAAAGACAAGCACTACTTAACGGCTTTTAGAGTCTTCCAGTACCTCTTCCACCACAATGATGAATGCTTACGCTTACAGTTGAGGTTTCATTTGACTGCTCTTTAAAAGCAATAGCCCAAGAGGAATCACAAAAAGGTTGATCAATTGCAAACATCTAAGTTATCCAAGTACTATCTAACCTGTTTCTTCCTTACAGCATGCTGAGCATTTACCCATTTATTATCTCTGTTATCAATTATTTTATCCAATTGACTGTAGTTACCTTATGCAAAAATAGATGTAAATATTTCTCCCACATTGTTGGCCACTTTCCTGATCTACCCAATATAATGTAATTTTTCCTCAATCTTCCTCCTATTACTGCTTATGTAGAATGACTACTTGTAACTACTGATAGAACTCTCTAGCTACTTCTCCTCTGGAAACACGTGGCTATCTTACTAATAAATATACTCAAATTGCACAAAATAGCTCCTAGTAATATAAGTTTCAAAACACCAAATTCTCTATGTCATCTTCTGAGACAGTTCTCTGGGAAACCATTATATATCTAAGCCCCCTAGTTTTACGTTATACTCACATTTAATTAATTGATTTTAATAAAGCAGCCACTGAACTGTATTTTCTTAGTAACATGAAGCCTTGGTGATGGATTTAATTTACTTTTTTATATTTTTCTGTTAAAAAATCTTGACATACTGATGAGCACTGTATCAATTTCATCACTGTACGATGAGCTTCAAGGAGCTTTTGTAACCGATGGTTGATCAAAGTTATATAGTAGCTATGACCACCTTGTTAATCTATGTTAATCCTTGAAAATTCTTAAATTAATTAAAAGCAATCAACAGAACCTAAGGACTGTGTAGGTTTCTGTGAGTTATCCTTAAAAGGCTGAGGATGAAATTCTGATCCCATTAAAGCTGATAGGAAAACTTCTGAATTCAGTAGAGACCAACTGAGTCAAATGAGTTTCAGTACCTTTTGTTCTGTTTTTATTCAAAAAAAGAACCTTACCTATTTAATCCTTTCCCAATATAAAGGTAACATTCAGAAATATATTGCATTAGATAACTTTTCACTAGGTCCTGTTGAACAGAAGTATGAACACTTTTAACTAGTAAAGAAAAATGCTCATGTTTAACTCTTTAAACAACATAGGATCTCCCGCTGAATATGTTAAAAAAAAACACAATGTGGTGACATGGGCTCCCCCTTGTGGCTATTTGTTATGAAATATTTTAATTTTTCACATAAAAACCGTAGATTTGCTAGGATTAATAGCAGAACAGAAATCCAAGCAAGGAAATGGTTTTAAATTAAGTGTTTTCTGTGTAAAAACATTCTCCACAGTCATCTGTAAAAAATCAAAAACAAAGAGTACTTAGATCATCATTTAATACAGATCAAAACCCAGAATCAAGTGATTCCATGAATAAATTTTATACCAATATAATTTGTGTATGTTAAATAAAAGTTGAAGAAGATTTGGAAATGAATAGGTATTGTTTTAACTCCTGTTATGGTAAGACATTTTCTAATAAGATGTCAAAGATATGTGTTTGAGGAAATCTAATTCAAGCACCTTAATTTACACTATCATATACTATGTTTTTCAACAGGAATTGCTTTGCTTGACACAGCAGTGTTTACCTCATGGGCATCTGCAGAACAGTTTGTTTTGTCTTAACTATTTAATGCCTAGTTCCTCATATCACTTACTACTCACTATTCAAAGCCAGGTCTCACACCAGGCCTTCACTGCAGCAAGAGAACAGTTCACAAAGAGAAATTGTCCTCAACATACAGGACAAGTAATAGTTGATATCATTCCCATTTTATATATGAGAAATGGAGGTGCTGACAGGGTAAGAATTTACAATCTGCAATTACGGTGTCACACTATTGAGTGACTCAATGGGTGAACGTACTTTAACAAGCACACTGGAAAGGTGCCTTGTAGGTGAAGTCTCAGACTGAACTCAGGGATGGATGGGAACTGGATTCCAGCTCTGAAGTCAGGAACACATGGACCATGATCAAAGGCAGATGAAGAGACAGGGTCCTCCTCAGACATTGGCCATTGAAGAAAGAGGGCTGCCCCTTTGATCCCTCACCTTTTATACTGAGCATGGGGCAGATGGGATGAAATACCCTGTTTGTCAGTTTGGGATCACCTCTCCTGTCTGCTCCTCCCCACAGGTACGAACCCCTACACGCTTTTCCATTTCTGACTCTCCAACAGGGTTAATAATGAAATTATTGGTTTCTACAGTAATAAGTATAAACTTGGTTGCTACAGTAATAAGTATAAACAAAAGCTTCTCTGCATACCATTCTTTGGCATCAACTATAAATATGTCTTATCACTCTGAGAACAAACAGTTTTCTGCCCAATATGCTGTTTATTTCAGAGAGTTAGAAGAGGCTTAGCTAAAAAGTAAAATTACTGAACAGAAAGTTCGTTCTGTTTTGCCTCAAACCAGGGCAACATGTAATCCTAGAGTCATAACAGTTCATGTCAAATCAATGCCCAGTCCTTCCTTTGTTGCATTACACATGTTGCTAATTTAGATGCATCCACATACTACACAGTTCAAACTTTCCCTGGGAACAAACTGGGCTGCTGTCTGCATCTTCCTGCCTGTAAAAGCATGCACTAGTCATTCCAAAAACTACTATCTAGTTCAAACTTAAGGATTTCTGCCACAGGGCAACATCATACAAAGATCGACATACAGCTTTCACTAAAACAACCTAGATTTTTAATCCTGATTATTAAAAGAAAAGTAAATCCTGATTATTAAAAGAAAAGATTAGTAAAAGAAAAGCAAGGAGAAAGCTATCAGAATCATCCCAATTTATTTATGAAGTAAATGGGAGTGAAATATAAATCAGTGAACTCCACTTCATGGAGGGGGGAGGGAGGAAAGGAAGTTCTAATATAAATAACCAGTGACCAACAAAAGCAAATAGAAACTCTGTCTCAAATAGAAGCTCTATCTCACTGTGAAATGCAATCATTCTAGAAAAACACAGAATAAAGTAGGACTTTGCTTACTGTTTATCTTACCAACCTTATCTCCAGGATGTGGGGATTTTTATTTCTTTAATTGTACTGCAAACTTTTCACAGTAGTGGAACTTCACTAGAGATTTGTCTTTTCAATATATGGCCAAACAGATAGTTGGAAAAGAATGTAGGCAATATTTCTTACCCAAATTTGCAAAACCAAATTTACAGGTTTAAAAGAAATATTAATGCTGTCTCTCACTTTGTGAGCGTAATCAATCGTAAATGCATGTTATACACTGAAACCACAGCATTATAATATGCAAATAACGCTTCCATTAAAAATGCTTACAGACATATGAATACAGAACTGTGGTAAAATGGAGTTTAGAGGAGTGCATTCTTACTGTACTGACAGAGCCTTATGCAGAACTATTTTTAGAATGTATAATTAATTGAGAAAACTGACAGATCGTATAGCTAGGCATCTGCATCTTGTTAGAGGCATGCAAAATCAGTGGCACTTAGACCAGTTGTGTTTGCTGGAGAGATGATGGGTTTTTAAAACCACACCTCAAAGATCTATTACAGGTTCTTCAGTACACTTTCCCTTGCATCAGTGAGAAAGATTTATTAGTCCCACTCCCCGACTCTGGGCTTTTTGAATGTTCTTCAAATAAGGAGATAGGTTTTATTAGCATTAAAGTTGCTGTGTTATCATTAATTATTTGGAGCTGAATCTCCTCATATTTATAATGGTATGAATTAGGAACACTCTTTGTTACTTTGCTATATAAAAGGCGCAAGTAAGAGAAAAAGCTGTCCTGGTGATCAGCCTCATGCATCCAAGTTAATTGTTCGTTCCCTCAGCTGTAAAACCAAGAAAAGAATTATCTACCTTAACAGGAGTGCTGCAATGTTAGTTAATCAATGTCTACATTTTTCTCTGAAAGCCTAATTTATGGTACAAACACAAGGAAATGTCACGATTTCAGTTCAGTAAAAGAGATCTTTAATAAACCTACAGGCCCTTTCTGCCATTTTTTTATTACTAAGAAAGGCTGATTTGAGATACTTGTCTAATTAAAATACTTCTTGTCATAGATCTCCAGTGTTTTGAAAATATTACTTCTAATATGTATGTGGATCTACATATGTTTAAATGACTGACCATAGTAAATTCACTCCTTAGGCATATGTAGACTGGGAAGCACAGTTACTGACAGAAACAAAATGCGGTAAGAAAGCAGATACACTTTAATATGCCATTTTTGACCATGTAAGTTAAAATGCATCATATATTGACAAAATTTTTAGATGTGAAACACAAGAAATTAGTAGAACAATGTGTAATAGAAGTTCCTTGCTTTTACTCACATATGCCTGAGAAACCTAGAGCTTCTTTACTTCAGTTTTCCCATTTTCTGTAAAATTGGGGTATTGGTTGCCATTAGGACACTGCTCAAATAGATAAACCTCTATACAGTTGTTCTATATATATTATCATTATAGAACATACCTAAAATGCATCCTTTTTGTATCCCAGTAGTATTTATAACTATCATCAAGCATTTTGTCACACTGCACTGTCTATCAGTAATTCCTAGGATTTAACCATCACTTTTTCAGATAACGTACAAAATACAAAAGAACATGCCTGCCACAAACAGGATAAATTTAACTACTGAGATGCGAGGTGACATGTAAATAGAACAAATAGAGTAGCACAAGGAAACAAAGAGAAAATTCTTACCACATGGTACACATGTATTTTTTAAACATATCAAAAATTTGGATTAAAAAAAGAAGCAGACCTTTATGTGGAATAAATCTTTCCTGGAATGTAGTTGTAGTAGAAAAATGGCACATTTTTAAAAATCAAAAATATATCAGCACATATGCCATACTAAATTTCTGAAAAAAAGACGACTTGCCTCACAAAACCTTGCATTATCTTAACAGACTCTTTGGGATGATTAAAGAAAAAATCCCTTAACAGTAAGCCGCTTTTTTTCAACATGGCAAAGGTAAAGAGTGAAACACTGAGGATAACAGGAGCCCTAAGCTGATCAGCCACTCATCATTCATGTAATGGTAATGTGCAATCTGAGCCTGCCTTTCTGTAAAAAGAAACTCATGTTACCATGATACACAAAGAAGCACAAACACATATTTCTATTCCATTGTTTGGAATGACATAATAGGTTGAAAATAATTTACTTAAAGACTTCATTTAAAGAATTAGATTCAGAATATATGTGCACAGTGTGTTTTTCTCGTAATAAATCCATCATTAAAATACTGTATGAACTAAAGAACTTTGGTTACTTCATAAGCAAAGGCCAGTGCTTCCCAAACAAACACATCAATCACAAAATCAATCACATACATTTCCTGTGTGTCTTCTTTTAGCATAAAAATCCTTTAGAAGTATTATCACTATTTGGTATGGTATTATTACTTGACGAAAAACGTTACCCCATAGTTACACAATGCCATTTGGAAATAACCTTTATAAACTGTTATTGATGAAAGGCACATTTTTGCATATTTATTCCATTCTGATGTTCACTTTTGCCTGTGAAAACTCCAATAACATATTTAGTCCAGACATAATACTGTTATTGTCACACTCAAAAGTTTCAGACACTCATTCAAGACAAAGAATAAACATTGCTTTACCTTAAAAATGTCATAGCCCATTTACTCTGAATAGAAAAAGAGCAATTTCTGAGGACACGAACAGCTTTCACCTGCTATTGAGAATGAAAATCAGAACATCTGAGTCAAAACAGAATCCCAGTCTCGGGTCAGCTGGTTTTGGCATTCAAGAGTTCATCTTGCAAGATACAGGAACTGTGGTCATTAGGTCAAGAAATACCCAATAATTAGTGAAGATCAATTGTTCCAATCTAAATGTTGGCCTACAATGGCAAGATCTATGTCTGCTGACTCCTCAAGCAGGACTGCTTGTTTTCTTGTCTGACTGTGTAGGTAAGTCACTTTAATTTAGTCTAGGTTCTCAATCTTTATTTGACTTCACTTAAAATTGAAGAATTTCTGATATGCCAAAACTAGTAGCATAGGATATTAACACCAGCAAGCAATGCAATTACTATTCAAATTCAGTATTAAATGTGCAGAA